>PVKB01001667.1:0-376408 GCA_004027205.1 Ctenodactylus gundi | reverse complement strand
ACGAATTTGCCACAGATGGTCTTAGAATTCTGGCCAGGAGAGTCACTGGACAGCCCCTGCTCCCCAGGGTTTCTGGAGCCAGTTCAACAGCAACCATGTATTAATCACGGCAGCAACCGTGAGTTGACAGCCTCCTCTGCAAAGTACCTCTGAGCCCTTACAGACGTTGCTGCCCCAGACGCCACACCGTCCACTACACAGAGGAGGGGCCAGCTCGTTCAGTCTTTTCTTTCTTCTCTTTAGTCCCATTTCTTGTGGCACTGGAGATTGAATCCAGAGCCCTCACGCGAGCTCCGTCCCCAGCTATCTGCCCCCCCCCCCAACGACTTTTTTTTTTCTTTTGGTTTTGAGACTGGATCTCACTAAGTTGCTAAATTGTACAGGCTGGCCTCAAATTTGCAGTCCTCCTGCCTCAGCCTCCCAGAGTGCTGGAGTTACAGACCTGCACTGTAGAGCCCAGCTTAAAATTTTTTTCATTGACACGTGATTGTCATACGGAGTGCACTGTGGCATGTTGGTGCTGGTGCGCGGTGATCAGATCAGGGTAATCAGCAAATCTGTCACCTTGGACAGTGATCGTTTCGTGATGCCAGAGGGAACGTGCAGATGTGCCGCCCCAGCTGCTGGCTGAAGCATCGCGTACCCCATGCACACACACGGTTACTACGTCAACTCCTCTGACTTGGTCCTTGTGCTACATACATGTGTGTGTGGATGCACAGGGAGTTATCACATGATACTCCATAAATACTTGCAATTAAAATTAATAAAAAGATGTACAATAAATTGTTGTTGACCGTAGCCACCACACCGTGCAAAGGGGCACTGTCTTGTTCTCGTCCCTCTCTCTCCTTTGTGGCCCTAGAGGTTGGACCCAGGGCCTTCACACTGAGCCACGTCCTGGCCCTTTTTCATTTTTTATTTTGAGACAAGGCCTTGCTAATTTGCTGGGTTGTCCAAGTTGGGCTCTTTCAACTCTCCCGCCTCAGCCTCCCAGAGTGTGGGGGATACTGGCAGATGTCACTGCCCTCAGCGTCAGATCACGCGCACTGGGTCAGTGCCTCAGGCCTATAATCCGGCCTTGTAGGAGGCTAAGGCAGGAGGATCCTAAATTCAAGCCCACCCTGGGCAATTTAGCAATTTAGGGAGACTATGTCCCAAAATCAAAACTAAAACAATGGGCTGGGGATGAAGCTCAGAGTAAAGACCCCCAGTACCAAAAATGCCCACCCACCCACCCAAAATACGCCAAGCAACAACCTCCCCCCGCCACGTTGGTTCGGGATCATAACGGTGTTTCTTCCTCTGCCCGGAGCCATGTACACAAGCCCCATCCCCCTCCCAGGGGAAGCGTTTCCTGCTCCGGAGGAACGCCCACTGCCTCGATGACCTGGCCTCGAGCTCCCGACTCCTCGTGCGGCCCGCGTGCCTGGCACCTGGCTTGGCCGTGCGGACCCATCATGCCTTTCGCTTGTGAGAGACGGACAGCCCAGAGTGGCGTCTTCGGGGGCCGGGAGCGGTGAGTGCCCGGCAACTGGCCGGCGGGGTCCAGAGGTCCGGTGACGTCGTGGGGCCTCAGCTTCTCTTTCTCGGTGTGGAGTTTCCACGCGGGTCCTCTCTCTGTGCCTTGGCTGCGCGTCCTGCACTTCCGGCCTCAGCTTCTCTCCAGAGTCCATTCCATCCCAGCAGCCTTCCCAGAATTCCTAGCAGATGCTTTCTTGTCTCTGATTGGCTGCTCATGAGGTCATGTGTTCAGATCCTAGTGGGAAATGGGAGGTGAGAGAGAAGGTGCGTGGACGGGCTTCGGCTTGAGTGGCGAGTCTCCGCGGTTGGGAGTGGACCCCGCTCCCCGCCAGGGGAAGATGGTGCGAGATTGTGTCCGCCGCGGTAACAAGCACCCCGTGCTGTGCCGGAGGTAGGCCTTACCCACCAGGTCCCGCCCGGTAGTCGGCAGATGGCCGTGCACGTGGTGGTGCCGGGATCGGCTGCGCTCGCGCTCCGGGCCCCGCTGCCGCCTAGGAGCTGACTCTTCCGCTTGTAGTCCGCAGAGAGAGGCGGCAGCCTGCCTCCCACGCGGCGGATTTTGGGAGAACGGGGGGGAAATCTAGAAACAGGGACCCTCACTTCAACCCACGGTATATAGGAGTCTTACCAGGAGACGTGCATCCAGAATGAAATGAGCCCGGGGCTGCACCGGTGTGATCCTGTCTCGCTGGGAGGCCAAGGCAGGCACGTTCAAGCCCAGCCTGGGCCATTTTGGTGACTTAGACCCAGTCCTAAAAACAAGACTAAAAATGGGCTCAGTGTGAAGGCCCGGGGCTTGATACCTACTGCTACCAAAAAAATAAATCAAGTGAAAGGTTGAAAATACAAAAGTGCAGACCAAAGTCCGAAACAGACCGCGAGGGAAGGCCCACGTGGAGGAGGAGGGAAGACAACCGAGAACACATTTCTCATTTCTCCTTCCTGTGGCCTGCCCGGCCCAGCTGGAAGTCAGAGGGCGGAGCCGCAGGAGCCATCTGCTCAGGTTCCCTCCCGGGCAGGGGAGGGCGGGCAGGGCGGCAGAGCTGGGGAGCGGCCAGGAGCCAGACCCTGGAGCCGCCGGACTGCAGGGGAGCCGGAGGTCAGGTCCACGGAGGAGTTTGGGAGGAGTTTGCTGGGCGATTATATTGTGTTGGCTTTTTTTTTTTTTTTTAAATGAAGCAGAGTTCCACTCTAGTCCAGGCTAGTCCTGAGTTCACTGTGTGTGTGGAGCAGGCTGGCCCCAAACACATGGCAATCCTTCTGCCTCTGCCTCCTCAGTGTTTGGGTTACAGGCATGGACCTGTGCACCTGGATCTCACGTGACCTTTGGTTGTAGCAGAGGGAATGGACCCCACAGCCTCCCGGATGCCCCATGCGGGAAAGACATTTCCTGCTAGGCCCGTGCGTGGGACCCTCTGCTTCCAGAGCTTTCATCCCCACGAGGTCCTCGGGGTAGAACCAGGGCGGCAGGGGTCTCAGCAGGCAGCCTGTGCCCTTCGCCAGGTTCTGGGCTTCCCCCAGCCTGGGGTGCAGGTGCTTTGAAGGAGGCAGAATGTCGTGGAGAGCAAGCGATGGTGTTGCTGGAGGAGAAACCCAGAGGCAGGAGGTAAGCTCAGCCCCGGCAGACGGCCTTGCCTCCGCACCCCCCTGTGCTGGTGGCTGACCTGGCAGTGCCAGGTGGGTGCAGAGGTCTTGAAGGCTCGATATGGTAACAATGGCAGGAGCCCCCCTCCCCAGCCTGGTTCAGCCTCCGGCCCGGGGGCCGTCCCGCCCCTCCACACCCACTTCTTTGAGCTCCTCAGAGATTCTGTGATCATGGGCTGTCAGAGTCCCCACTTCCTGCGGTCTCTCCTCCCTTCCTCGGCCCCTCATTGTCCCTGGCTGCCAGCCAGCCAGGTGGCCGCTTTCCGCCCTCTCCGACTCTAGGGCCAAGAGGCCCACACAGGCTGGACAGCCGGCCCAAGTCCCCCAGCTGACCTCTGTGTGCGTGACCAGTCGTAGCAGTGGCTGTGATAAGAGGAACATCTAATTCAAGAGTTGTCACACAGGCTCAGTGCAGTCACGCAGGGAAAGACAGACAAGCCCAGCTAGGCTGCGTGGCACAGGCCTGGGGGCCCGGGACAAGGGGAGCCTGAGGCAGGAGGATTACTGTGAGCCTAAGGCCAGCTTGAGCTATAAAGTGAATTCAGGACCAGCCAGGGCTACAGAGCAAGACTGTCGACAAAAAAAAAGTGATTACAAAATATTAAGTGGAAAATTCTGGAAATCAACGATTCATACGTGTTAAATTGCTGTTGTTTTTTGACTTGGGGTGGTGCTTTTGGTAGTCTCAAAAACCAGAAGGCCCCGGGCCTTCACACTGAGCTATGATTCCCCTCCCCCTCTTCATTTTGAGGCAAGGTCTTGCCAGGTTGCCCACGCTGGGCTTGGATTCGCAGGCTTCCTGCCTCAGCCTCTCAAGTGCTGGGATTAGCACTGTGCATCACTGTACCCGGTGATCGTCGTGAATTGTTGACTTGTTTTTCTTTTTTCGGCACTGGGGGTTGGATCCAGGGCTTTCACTTTGAGCTATATCCACATCCCCTTTGTCTGGGTGGGAGAAGGACATGGTCTTGCCAAGTCACTAAGTCTCCCAGGCTGGGCTCAAACCTCCGATCGTCCTGCCTCATCCTCAGAGTGCTGGCCTCTCAGTGTGAGCCACCACCCCCACTGGGCGGTCCTTCTGAGGATTGTGGTGAGCTCTGCGACTGTCCCCTCGGTCCTGTGGGATCCCATTATGAGGCACCCCGTTGCGCCGTGTGCCTGGTGCTCCTCCCTTGGGGCCTGTCTCCATTCTCCGATGACGTTGGCCTGACCTCCGTGCCCTGGCTGGCGACTGAGTAGTGACCCTTGGCGCATTTCACCTCGCGGTGGCTCCGCGGCGCAGGCTAGCTATGCTGGCAGCTTGTTTTCAGTGTATTGTTACAATTGTTCCGCGTTATTAGTAGTTACTAATTAAACTCCAGCGTAAGTATGTGGGGATAGGACAGTGTGGCTCAGAAGCCCTGGTGGCCGCGCCCACGCTGCCGATCTCTGTTCGGTGCCCGCTCCACAGTCCTCCAGAAGCTCAGTGTGCACCCCCTCCGCCGTTCCTTCTTCCCGAAGGAACTTCTGCCGCTGTCTTGGGTGCTCGGTGGCCACAGCACTGTGACCCCTGTTGCCAGCCAGTGTGGAGTGGAACAGCCTCACACAGCAGCCAGTATGCAGTAGGGGATCAGTAAATGCGTGTGGAGTGATGCGCACCTCAGCTTTGTTTGTTTCTGGGTTTGGTTTTGGTTTGTGGTACTTGGATGGAGCCTGAGGCTTTCACATGGACTTTTACCCTAGCCCATTTTTCATTTTTGATTCTGAGACCGGGTCACTCCGTTTCCGAGGCTGGGCTGTGACTTGGGATCCTCCTGCCTCAGCCTCCTGGGCTGCTGGGAGTACAGGCGAGCACCACAGTGCTTACTGAGAAGCCCTGTGCCTTGGGGAAACACAGCCGTCCCTTCGGCCTACGTGTCACTGGACGTTTGCACTTCTTCTTTTTGGGCAGTGATGAAAGCTGGTGTGAAATGTTGTACTCCTGCCCAGCCCCTCCCTTGCCAGATCCTCATAAATGCTCCGAGCGCCCACGCAACAGGCCGACCTCAGAGCCTCTGCCGCTGCCCCGCCGCCCTCACCACCTATTTCCGCCTCCAGCCATCTGCCCCCATGGCGAGTCAGGGTGATGTTGGGCCACGTCGGCCCTGATTTCCTGGGGGTGGGCATGGGGTAGCATCCCGGCCAGAGCTGTGTACTTCCAGAGTAAAACTGTGGAAGAAGAAAACCAAAAGATGGAGCCAGGGAGCGTGGATGAGTGGTTACAGTGCTTGCCTGGTGCCCACAAGGCCCTGAGTTTGATCCCCCAGCATGGCATAAAATTAACTGGATGTGGTGGCACTCAGGAGGCTGAGGCAGGAGGATTACAGGCTTGAGCCGAGTTTGGGCAATTTAGCAAGATCCTGTACCAAAATGAAAATTCAAAAAATGGCCAAGGATGTATGTAGCTCAATGTGAAGGTTCTGGACTTGATCCTCAGGACATGAAAAGAAATTTTTTTTCCCAAAGAAAAGAAAGAAAACTGAAATGGCCGTGAATGGTGAGCACAGCAGGCGGGCAGTCCTGCTGGCCTGGGTGCTGTGCGTGTCCAAGCTTGGGCCCGGAGTGTGCAGACCAGGATCTGTCCCCACTTCCAGCCTGCGGGGCGCGCAGTTGGGGAGACGCGATCAGGGACAAGCCAGGATTGCGGGGCCCTAGAACCATCCCGGGAGCCACCGTGTGGAGTGCGTTGGCCCCGCCCGGCGTGCGGCTCCTGGTGTGCCAGGTGGCATTTGTTGGGTCTTCAGTCTGACCCAACTTGACAGCTTCAAAAGAAGTGCCCAGGTTTCTTCACCTTGGACCTTTGTGACCCCACTTTTCTTTAATATGCTACAGATGGAACTTGGGGCTCACGTGCCTGGGCAAATACTTTGCCACCAGTGTCTTCTTTTTCTCCCCTAAAATTTTGAGTTTAAGACAGGATCTTTCCAATATGCTGAGTTACCCACGCTCACCCTAAACGTGCCACCCTCCTGCCTCAGCCTCCCGACTAGCCGAAATGGCACATGAGGGCCACCACACCCGCTCTCCCACTCCCTTTTCCCTGTATAAGTTCCTTCTCTTGCCGGCATGGCAGTGTGCACCCGGGGTGCAGGGGCGCCTCCTGCGTCCTGGGGTTCGGGTCAGCCTGGGCAACAGAGCAGGATCCCAGTTCTTGAGGAAGAATTCCCATCCTCCTCTCAGTTCCTCTTGGCCTCATGGAATGGATTGCAAACCCCGCCCCTTCCTAACCCTTCCACTGTCTTTGGGTTTCTAGTCGCAAGCTGCCCATGTTCGCTCTTTGCCTGTGATTTTTAGCCTCTTATTTATCCAAGTGTTTTAATTTCCTTTATTTCCCCTTTTTTCCCCTCCTGAGGATTCAACCCAAGGCCTTCACACTAAACTGTATCCCTAGCCTGCCCCCCAACAGGAAAATTTCTATGAGCCATTTCTAACACTGGCTCCCCGGCTTTTTTTCTCCCACTTTAACAGGGTCTCTCTCTGTAGGCCAGGCAGGTCCTGAACTCACTGTGTGGCCCAGGCTGGCCTCGGACTCAGGACAGTCCTCTTGCCTCTGCCTCTTGAATGCTGGGATAACAGATCTGCACCACCACGCCAGCTCATGCAGTGCTGGGGAATCGAACCCAGGGCCTTGTGCTTGCTAGGCAAGTGCTCTCACTGCTGGGCTGCGTCCCCAGACCCATTTAATTCTTCATTTATTCATTTAGTGGCATTGGGGATTGAGCCCCGGGCCTTCACAGCTGAATTTTGTTTTTCATGTTGAGACGGGATCCCATTAAGCTCCAGACCAGGGCGGGCTCCAACTTGCCATCCTCCTGACTTAGGCCCCCCCTTCCTCCCCCGCCCCCCAGTGCTGGGAGATGGGCCTGTGCCGGTGGCCTGGGCTTGCTGCCTTGAAGCTAGCAGTGGCTGTGGTTTGGTGTAGCCAGTGCAGACAGGTGTTGTGGGCTTTTTCTGCGCAGAAGCATTGGGAGAGTTCTACATGCCGCGTGCCCTCTCCCTGCCCGCGGGATCCTGGCCTTGGTGCTGGAGGCGGGGTGGGGGGAGGTGACCTGGCGCTGTCCCCGGCTTACCCGCGCAGGAAAGTGGCTGGGGGCTCTTTCTTGCCTGAGATGTGGGGGCTGCGTGTGACTGCGCCTCGCCCTCCGGCGCTGGGTTATTGCCCTTTACGTCTTGTGGCACTGGTGATCGAGCTCAGGGCTTTGACACGGGGCTACCTCCTGGACCCTTTTTCGTTTTGTATGTTGACAGTCTGGATTTCCCAGTTGGACTGGCATTGGCAATCCTCCTGCCTCGGCCTCCTAGCGTGCTGGAATTACAGATGTGCACCACCACATCCTGATTTTTTTTCAGTCTTGAGAAGCCGTGTGCAAAGAACTGGCTGCCCCTTTGCAGGAGGTGGTGGCTCCCGCAGGGGTCCAGCCCCCCTTGCCCGCTGTGACCTTTTCCTGGGCTCCGGGCCCTCTTCCTGGCCACCCCGCCAGGAGCTTGTGCTCCGATTCCGCAGCGTCGCTCTCCTGCAGTCTCTGGTTTCTTGCTGGCGAGGCTCCCGGGCAACTGGTCCTAGAGGCGAATTGGCACATGGGCGAGCTCCGCGGCCCCGGAGTCTTCTCCTCAGCAGGATCCCGGAGCGGCGCGGCCTGTCCCTTCCCGGAACTGCACGGTCAGGGTCCGGCCAGCGCGAGTCTCGGCCTCCGCGGCTGCTGGCTGTGCTGCGTGGCATCGTATCGATCGGCTCCTGGGGACACTGCCAGCAGCTCCAGGCTGAAATCCATAGAGTCTGCAAAAGTAGAAGCTTCTTGGGAGGCACAGAGCGCGGGAGCAGGTTGTTTTTATGACCAAGCCTCAAGGAGAATCTTGGTAGATGGTGAAGAAAAAGCCTGGGTGGGCCTTGGAGGTGTGGGTGTGTGCCGGGCAGGGTGGGGGCTTGCCCTGGCCCTGAGCCTTGCAGAAAATCGGGGAGGCCCCAGCTGTGGAGGCAGAAACTTCCAGCTAGAATACAAGATGGGGCTGGGCTCTGTGGCGCCTGCTGTTGTAGCCCTAGCTATTCAGGAGGCTGAGACAGGAGGATTGCTTGAGCTTGGAAATTCGAGGCCAGTGTGAACAACTTGGCAAGAGCAAGACCCTGTCTCACAGAGGAAGGGGGGAGAGAGAGAGAGAGGGAGAGAGAGAGAGAGAGAGAGAGAGAGAGAGAGAGAGAGAGAGAGAGAGAACTGGAACATGCAAAAGGCAGACATTAAGCTATGAAGAAAAATGAAGCAGATGTAGGGTCGTTTGCTCAGTCAGCAAACATGGACGGCTTCCTGCTGTGCACCCAGCTCTGGGCTGCATGGCCCAGCAGAAGGTGAGCAGGGCAGCAGCAGCTCCTGTTCTCATGGAACTTATAATAAGGAGAAAGACATTAAAAAAATAAAGTACAGACATAATTATTGATTGTGGCACTAGGAAGAAAACCCGTAAGATCTCAGAGGAGTGTCCCGAGGCCGCTGTGACAAGGGACCGCAGGCTGGGTGGCTTAAAACGACAAAGTCTGTTTTCAGGCCAGGGAGTCGACGCTTCGAAACGGCGGCAAACCCTGAAGTGCATGGGTACGCAGCGTGGTGTGTCCAGCAGGCTGCTGGAGCCCTGCTATGCGGGGAAGGCCACAGGCCGTGGGATGCCACAGACACCGTGTGCCCAGCAGAGAATTTTGTAACATTAACTTTGTACCTGGTCATGAGGAAGTGCGCCACACAGCCGCCTCTGCTTCTGCTCCTGGAAACCTTGCAGATTTGGGAGCAGGCCTCCTTTACCCTAAGGCACTGTCTCCTCCTCCTGCCCCGCTCCAGAAGGGAAGAAATGGAAATTAATTAATTAATAATTGCCTTGAACCAAGGGTGGAGCCTAGGGCCTTCATACTGAGTTCCATACCAAACCCATTTTTATTTTTGATTTTGAGGCAAGGTCTCAGTAAGGTGCCAGTGTTCAAGGCTGGGCTTGAATTTATAATCTTTCTGCCTCAGCCTCCCAGACTGCTGAGATGACCGGCCTGTGCCGCTAGTTCTAGCAGCAAGTCAAATTCAGATGGGTACAAAGGAAACAGGAAAAGCTAATGATACTGGTAACAGAAACTATGAATGAAAATAATACAAGACCTTATTTTTCTTCTGGTTCTGGGAGTGAAACCAAGACCTTGCTTAGACTAAGCAACTCCCCCACCCCCACCCCCCTGTGGAGCCACATTCCTAGCCCAAAAGTTACATTTTAGGCGCTGAGGTTGTAACTCATTGGTTACAGCAAGAATAGGCCCAGGGTTCAACTCCCCAGTACCATATAAGCTGGGCATGGTGGCACATGTCTGTAATCTCAGAATTTGGGAGGCTGAGGCAGAAGGATTGCCATGAGTTCAAGGCCAGCCTCGGGTATATAGTGAGTTGAGGACCAGCCTGGACTACAGAGCGAGACCTTATCTCAAAAATAAATAAAATGCAAATAGCATTTTATTGCATGACTATAATGAGGTGAATCCCTTCCTGTGCTTTATAAATATATTAAAATTTCTAATCATCAGAGGAACCAAGATAATGCAGAGCACACTCCTCTGCCGAGCAGGTGCCTTCTGTCTGGGCTTAGCCACTGCGTGGCCCTGAGGGACACTGCCACTGTCGCATTTTGTATATGGGGAAGCCAAGCCTCAGAGAAGGAAACAATTATTTTGTCCCAAATCTGATCCCCACAACCTTTCGCCTTCTGTACTGTATTTGGGGCAGGGGGTGCTGGGGATTGAGCCTAGGCACTTCCCACTGAGCTCCATCCCCAGCCCGATTTTTATTTTTGATTTTTGAGACAGAGTCTTGGTAAGTCACTAGGCTACTCAGGCTGGGCTTGAACTTGCACATGTACCTCAGCTTCTCAGCGTGCTGGGATTACAGGCCTGTGCCACTAGACCCGACTGCTGCTACTTTTTATGCTTCTCTATCGAAGTTTTGAGCAGAAGAACCTTAGTCTATGTAAATATTTTTTTATTTAGTTAAAAGGTTACATCAAGTTGACTTGGTGGTGTTGGGTTTATAAACTTTCTCATTTGATTTTCTTGGGGATGTGATGGATCTCCCGCTTCGTCCCGCCCCGTATGTAAACTTTCCCGACGCCTCAGGGTGTTAGTCCTGGTGCTGGGTTTGCTTGCCTGCCCCTGGACCTCCTACCCTCGCTGGATAGATAGAAGAGAATTTCAATTTCGGCTCCTAGCGCTGTCCTTGGTGCTAGTGGTCCTTCCTGCGGAGTCTCAGCTGGCCCTTGGGGAGAGCGATAGTCTGTCTGCAGGCTTGACTTTGGTTGTTGCTCTGTACTGCAGAATTTGAAGCCCGTGTGAGAGGACTGAAGATTCTCTGGATCATTGGAAGCTGAAATGGTCATTAATTTGATATGTTTGGGCTATATCCGTGCGGAGGGGGACTGGCGTGCAGTAGCTGATCCCTAATAAATTAAAATGTGAGCCGAGGCCGAGTGGCCCAGGCCTGTCATTCCAGCACTCAGGGAGACCGAGGCAGGAGGGTTGCAACTTCAAGCTCAGCCTGGGTAATTTAGCAATTTAGTAAGACCTTGTCTAAAAAAAAAAAAGGCTTGGGATGTAGTTCAGTGTGAAGGCTCTGAACTTGATCCTTAGTACCACAGATAAACTGATTAATTAATAAATGTATTGAGGGCTGGAGATGTGGCTTGTGAATGGAGTGCCTGCCTAGCATGTGTGAGGCCTTGGGTTCAATCCCCAGCACTGTCAAACACATACATAAATTGTAGCTCTTGGTGACTTGGGTGAACCTGTTTTTTCTAATCCATATGGTTAAGGCCCCAAGTCCACCCTCACCTTGATTTTTAAATAAAGGCACAACACAGAAGAACTCAGGGGCCTTTGTGGGGGACCCCCAGCTTAACATCACAGACTGTGGAGCAGATAGTTCTGGGTGTGAGCTCCAGTTTGGCCAGGGCCTCTTGCATCCTCTTGAGCAAATGGTTGATATCTCCTTGAGATGTTATTATCTTATTTGGGAAATGGGGCTGAGAAGAGAAACCACCTCGTAGGCTGGTCGCAAGGAAATGATTGAAAGTGCTTGGCCACCTCGTCTCTGCTCCATAGCTCCGGCCGCGGCTCTTAGGGTCCTTGGGCCTACACTGAACAGTGGCCTTTGTTTAGTGGAGGAGGGACTATGTCTTTTTTTTATTTTCCCCTAGGGAATGAACTTAGGGCCTTCACACTAAGTGACATCCCTTTATTTATTTTTGTTTCTTAATTTATTTTTGTTCCTTTATTTATTTTTTGACACAGGGTCTCATTGAGACTAGTCTGCCCAGGCTGGGCTGAATCTTGCAATCCTCCTCCTGCCTCAGCCTCCAACAGCCCTGGGACTATGGCGCACACCCCTGCGCCCAGCTTGGGTGGGGGGCGCCTTGGCTGGGGTGCAGCTCCGCGGTAACGCTCCCGGTCTAGTAGGTAAGATCCGCCCGGCTTCTCCCGCAAGTTCAAGGCAGGATGGACCCGTTCAAGTGTCTTTGCTCAGGACACTGCCCCCTCCACCAGGCGGCCCCCCAGAAGGGGTGCTGTCAGACGTGCCTGGGTGGCGCCTGCGGCCGCAGGCGTTGCTTAGGGGAGGGAGCCGCGGCCGCTCCTCGCTGGTGAACTGGTATTCTCGGGTGGGCCGCGTCCCAAGAGCCAGAGCCTGTCTGCACACGCGGCCCTTCTTCCCCGTGAAGAACGACCGGCCCCCTCGGGCGCCTCTGGGGGAGCTTTGGGCATCCGTATCTGGGCGCGGGCCTGTAGTCAAGCGCGACTCCCGGGCCCGCCCCTCCTCCCGCCGCCCCGCCCCGCCCTTGCCGCCACGCCCCCTCCTCAGCGGCCCGCTCTCCCTCCCCCCGCTGCCGCTGCGCCTCCCTCCCGCCCCCTCCCCAGAGACCACGCCCCCCCGCTGCCGCTGCGCCTCCCTCCCGCCCCCTCCCCAGAGGCCACGCCCCCTCCCCCGCCGCAGCGCCTCCCTGCGCCCCGCCCCCGCCGGCCCCTCGCGGGCGGGCTATTCCGGATCCGCTGACACAGGGACTTTCGCTCGCAGCCAATCAGCGCGCGGGCTGGCCCGGCTCGGCCGGCGCGGGCCTCGCGCTCAGCAGCTGGGAGTCGGAGCTCGGTGCTAAATCGGGAGGAGCCGGCACGACGCAAGGTTGGGCCGAGGCGGCCTCCCCTCTCGCTCCGCCCGGCTGCCCGGAGTGACCTCTGGCGCGGGGCGGGGCGGCGCCCCTCGAGAGGACCGGGCGCCCCCTCAGAGCGCGGGGCTGACTGGCGTCGGCAGGTGCCCTTCCCGTGAGGCCTCACTCCCGGCCCGCTTCTTAATTTTTGAGGTTGAGACGTTGCCTCCTCAAGCCTGTGAGTTGGCTATGCTGGCCACAGAGTGGCCGTCCTCTTGCCTCGGCCTTCTAACGTGCTGGGCTCAGAGGCCCGCGCCCCCACTCCTCCGCCCCGCCCACTGTGCAGTGGCTTCCTCGGCTAGGCACCCCGGGCTCAGCAGCGACCACAGAGGAAACTCGGCTCGCCTTGAGCTCACAGCCTCATGGCGGCAGGAGACAGGGCGCAGAAAGGCACAGGCACACGCAGCAGGTGCTTCGGTAAAGCCCGGAGGGGAAGAAGCAGGCAGAGCTCTGGGGCCCCGGGGAAAGCATTCCTGGAGCGTGCCAGTGACCTGGGGCAGGATGGACCTTGCCGGTTTGGGGACTGTGGGAGAGGCCACGTGGCGGGCTGGTGGCCAGGGAAGAGAGAGGCCGGCGAGGCCGGGCGGGAGGGGCCGAGCCGGCCGTGGGGAGGACCCCGGCTTTTCCTGAGTGTGGTGGGCTCCTAGAAAGGCTTTGAGTACGGCCTCGTGGATTAAGTCGAGTTTGTCTTTTCCGCTCAGTCACCCCGTCCCAATACTGCTTTTCGTGTGTGTGGTACATGGGATCCAGTCCAGGGCCTTGGCACTGAGCTACAGCCCCAGCCTAAGTGAGTTACCCGGGCTGGGCTCGACCTTGTAATTCTCCTGCCTCAGCTGCCCAGAGTGCTGGGCTTACAGGCTTGTGCCGCTGGGCCCGGCTTCCTTTCTAAAATCAAGATTCTGGGTGTCTGCTCTTTTGCCCAAGAGTGGGAGCAGGAGTCTGCCCGCCCTCGGGGCTTCAGGTTCTGGGGGTCAGAGTACAGCCTGGAGGAGAAGGTCAGAAGAGAAAGAGGAGTGCCCTGTGCCCCAGTGACCCGGGTCCGCCTACCCATGACACAGGTCCCAGGCAGGGCTGGCTCCACCCCGCGCACAGGTCTGGAGCAAGCTTTTTCTGGGCTCATCCTGACTTAGCGGGTGGACTGGGGCCTGAGGCAGCGGTCCCAGCTGGTGCTGCTGGTGCAGGGACCCTCGACTGCGGGCCTACGGCCAACGCTACAGGTCCCCACCGGCAGGATGTGTGGCTGCTGACAGGGTCTGCGTGTGAGTGGAGGGAGGGGGCGCGCCTATGACACCGGGGATTGCTCTGACTAGGGAAAGAGGGAGACCCCTCTGTAAGAAGCCCACTTGAGTTCTGGGTCTGCCGTCCTGGTGACGTGAGGCACCTGAAGCCCCGATAAGCCAGGCCCGATGGTGCAGGCTTTTGATCCCAGTTCTCTGGAAGGCTGAATGGGTGGATTTCAAGTTGGAGCCTGGAATCGGCAATGTAGGGACTTAGCAAAACCCTGTTTCAAAATCGGAGCAAAAATTGGGCCGGGGGGTGCAGCGCTATGCAAAGGCCCTGATCTCTATCCACAGAAACGAATGAATAAGTAAAACCCTGATGATGCAGCCCAGAAAAGTGCTGCTTGCTTCCGGCCTTTGGGGACCGTTCCTGGAACCTTCAACTCAGCGCTGATGCCTCACACCCCAGTCCTGCGGGGGCAGGAGGCCAGGGGACCGGATGAGAGAGCCAGGAGAGGCCAGGCCCAAGTTGGCAGGGAGGGGAGGCAGAGTGGGAGTCGCAGCGTGACTCGCGGAGGCCAGGGAAGGGCTTGGCGCTGCCGCTCTGTGTACAAATATTGCCTCTCATTGTCCTGGCTGCGGGTGAGACGGAGCGAGTGTTTGTGCAACACGCCGGTTTTGTTCTCTGGCTTCTGATGACCCACAGCTCCGAGGCAGGAAGCCAATCAGGGCCGCGGGTAGGGCAGAGCTGGCTTTTGTTTCCCCAAATTGCCCTGAGAATCAGCTCTGCTTTTCACAGTGCGGGGAGCGCAGCCGGAGTTGCTGTGTCAGCTGCTGCCAGCCAGGCGAAGGCTGCCGGTGGGGGCGAAGGAGGCCTGGTTTTCTTGCCTTGCTGAGGCCTGGGATCCTGGGTTTCCTGCCTCGGTCTCTATCTTGCCATCTGGGAAATGGGTTTGGGTTTCAGTTCCCTTCTAGCCTCCAAGGGATGACCTGATAGAGCTTTGAAAATGCCAGAACTAAAGCTAGGGCCAAAGGACAGACAAACTAGTCCACTCTCCAGAAGTGGAGAAAAGTTGAACATGGACAGAACCCCGCAGCATGTGCTGTTTGGTCTCTCTGAGGAGCAGCATGTTTCAGTGTCCCAAAAGGAGATAGCGGAGACTGTCTGGAGGCAGTTACTGGCATCCAGTGGGTAGAGGCCATGGAGACTGCCCAGGATCCTTCAGTACCCAGGACAGCTCCTGCCACAAGGAAGGGTTGACTTCCGAAGTCCCTAGGGCCAAGGTTGGGAAACCTTGTACCAGAATAGCCTTCAGGCCCCCTGGCAAGCATGTCCAACTTGTGGCCTGCTGGTTTTGGTTTTTGGTTGTTTTTTTAGCTTGCGCATTTTTTTGATGTTAGATTTTTTTTTTTGCCTTTTTTTGATGTTATAAACTTTTTTTTTTTTTAAACAAGCTTTAGGCTGGGCCTGGTGGCACAGACCTCTAATCCCCGCACTCTTGAAGGCTGAGGCTGGCGGATCTCAAGTTCAAGCCCATCCTGGGCAACTTTGCAGCATAGTCAGACCCAGTGTCAAAATCAAAACTCCAGTGTGGGCTGGAGACGTAGCTCAGTGTAAAGGCCCTGGGTTGGATCCTCAATATCACATAAAAAGGGAACTTCAGCACTTACATATGTAAGATTGGCCTTTCCCAAATGCAGATGCTGTGGTGGGGCACTGTGGGGGCCTCGTGAACCTGTAGGCGAATTCTTAGGGGGAGAGAGAGAGATGGCATATGGAGAGACTTTAGACTTTTTGTCCTCTCCCTCGGATCTTGAAAGATCAGCTCCGCAGAAGCCTGTCCCGAGTCCTTTCTTCCCAGTGCTGGGGATGGGACCACAGTGCCTTCACACTGAGCTAAAATCCCCAGCCCATTTTCAGTTTCTTGAGACAGTCTCACTAAGTCACTAAATTGCTTAAGTCAGCCTTGAACTTGAGATTCTCCTGTCTCAGCTACCCAGAATGCCGAGATTATAGGCCTCTGCCACCAAGTCCAGGTCACGTTATTTTTTTTATTGAGGTGAATGCAATTCATGTAACTCATGTGAAAATGACTAGCTCCAAGGCGTTTGGGACATTAAGATGTTGTCAGCCATCTACCTCACTCCCCCAGCACCCTCCTCCCCTTAGCTCCCAGCTCTGCTAATGTGTCTGTAAATCTATGTCTTCTGGACTCTTCAGACGACGGCATCATCTGCTCGGTGCTCCTTTTTTTGCCTGAGTTCCTTTTCTTAGCATCATCTTTCCAGGGTTCATTCATATTGTAACAGGCTCGAGGGTTCGATTTCCTATGGCTGAGTGATGTGCTGCTGGGGCTGGCCCCTGTTTGCTGACCCCTTTCTCTGTTGCGGGACAGTGAGGTCATGCCCACCTTAGGGCACTTGTCACCTGTGCTACTGCGAATGTGGACGGATGGCTAAGTGTTAGTTCATGTTCCTCGTTTGGGTCTGCACCTCCGCGCAACATCGCTGTATGTCACCTTGTGAGGAACCATCCAGCTGGCGTGTGCATCATTTTCTCTTCCCGCCAGCATGGTTCCTTAGTCTCCACATCACAGCCAGTGTTTGTCGGCTCTGTTTATTTATTTGGGTACTAGGGATTGAACCCAAGGCCTTTGCACTGAGCTCCATCCCCAAACATTTTTTACTTTTGATACAGGATCTCACTAAGTCACTCAGTTATCCAGGTCGGGCTCCAACTTGTGATCTTCCTGCCTCAGCCTGCCAAGTGCTGGGATTATGACCCTGCTCTGTTGTTTGGTTTTGATGTTAGCCATCCCAGTAGATAGGAACTGGTACCTTATTGTGGTTTTGATTTGTGCTTCTCCAGTGGCTCACATAGGGCATGATCTGAGCCTCTCACATGTGCTGTTCAAAGCAGGGTTCATGCTCCTATGAGAATGTAATGCCTCTGCTGACCTGAGGCAGAGCTCAGGAGGCCATGTGAGCAATGGGGAGTGGCTGTAAATACAGATGAAGCTTTGAACTTCCACCCGCTCCTTGCATCTTACTGTGTGGCCTAGTTTCTGTCAGGCCAGGGACTAGTCCTAGTTTGTGGCCTGATGGGGAGGGGACCCTGATACAGGGGACAAGTACGGACATTTTGCTTAGAAAGTCACCTTCCCATAGCTGGAACCCCAAGAGAGGCACTCCCACAGGAGAAGTGGGAGCTG
Organism: Ctenodactylus gundi; assembly: GCA_004027205.1. Taxonomy (NCBI): domain Eukaryota; kingdom Metazoa; phylum Chordata; class Mammalia; order Rodentia; family Ctenodactylidae; genus Ctenodactylus; species Ctenodactylus gundi. Next base: position 359,580 of record PVKB01001667.1, on the reverse strand, counting down.
TGCTGACGGGTCAGAGGGAAGAGGCCGGAGGGCGGGAGCATTGGGGCAGCCTGAGGCCTTGAGTGCCTGGGCCAGGCGCTGGGAGTAAGCACACCTACCAGCTTCCTTTGTGTTCACCCTAACACAGCTGCAAAGACTTTCCTTAACTCCCAGCTACTCCCTTTGAATACATGATTTTAGCCACCATCATTGCGAACTGCATCGTCCTCGCCCTGGAGCAGCACCTGCCAGACGACGACAAGACCCCGATGTCTGAGCGGCTGGTGAGTGGCGGCCTCTGTCCCTGGGGTCTCGTCTCACCTGAGCTCTCCTTGTTGGGATGGCCGTAATCTGGAGGGGAAGCTGCCCTTGTTTCCCAGCCCCACCCTCAAGCCCCAGCAGACCTGGGGGAGGGGAAGACAGACAGACAGCCCACGAAGTCGTACTCCAGATAGGCTTTGGTGGGAGCTGGGACCGTGGCTCGCAGGTAGAGCGTTCGCTGGCTTGTGTGAGGCTGGGTTCTTTCCCCTGCACCACACGCACAAAAGGACAAAGCAGATTTGTGCGAAAAATTTTGTCCATTCACAGACAAGGCAGTGCAGCCGGATCTCCGGGTTGCACTGTGAGCCTGGGGACCAAGTGCAGGGCTGCACACTGAGCTGTAGCCCCAGCCGATTTTTATTTTTGACTTTTGGGTTGGAGGAATGGCCCAGTGGGCGAAGAACTTGCTTAGCAAGTTCACAGTCCTGAGTTCAATTCCCCAACACAATATAAGCTGGGCTTGGTGGCACACGCCTATAACCCAAGCCCTTAGGAGGCTGAGGTAGGAGGATGGCTATGAGTCCAAGGCCAGCCTGGGCTAATAGGCTACACAAAGCAATACTGTCTCAAAAATAAACAAATAAATAAACACCCAAAAATGAGCTGGCGTGTAGCTTCGTGGAAGGCCCTGGGTTGGAGCTCCAGTACCAGACACACACAAATATGTACATATGATTTTCACTTTATGGCCATGGGCTGCCATACTGGATAGTTCAGGTCCAAGGGTACAATTTTTTTTTTTTGGTGGTCCTGAGTATCAACCTCAGGGCTGTGGAATGAGCTACTGCCCTAGCCCATTTTTTAGTTTTGATTTTGAGACAGGATCTCACTGAGTCACCAAGTTGCTCAGGTTGTGCTCAACCTTGTAATCCTCCTGCTTCAGCTTCCAAGAGCGATGGTGCTCTTCTTACAAAAGTTTTTGGCAAAGAGAGCTGTGTGGGAGGCTGCGCGGGGAGGTGGGCGGGAGGAGGGTGCGGGTCTCCAGGCGGCTGGGCAGTGATCTCGCCTTCTCCCGCTCCAGGATGACACGGAACCCTACTTCATTGGAATATTTTGTTTTGAGGCTGGGATTAAAATCATCGCGCTCGGATTTGCCTTCCACAAAGGCTCCTACTTAAGAAACGGCTGGAACGTCATGGACTTCGTGGTGGTGCTCACAGGGTAAGTGGCACGTGTGCTGTCTTGGAGATATGTCTCGCCGGAGGGCACCGAGGTGGCCGGTGTGGTCCGAGCCGGGCTGGGGGAGGCCAAGGCCCTTGTGCCTCTTCGCCACACACCTGCCTCTTCCCTCTCCCACCCCGTGTCTTAACATTATGTCAAGTTCATTAATATTGGCTGATCCTAAATACTTTATGTACGTGCTTTCAGTCAGTCCTCTGAACAAACCGATGAGCCAGGCCTGGCGGCACACCCCTGCAATCCCAGCACTGTGGGAAGCTGAGGCAGGAAGATTGCAAATTTGGTACTGGTCTGGGCAGTGTATCTCTTAAGACTGTATCTCAAAATGAAAATACTAAAATTTGAAAAAGTCTGGGATGTACCTCAGCATGAAGGTCTGAGGCCTAACCCCAAGTACTGAAAACAAAAACAAAAAACCGAGTGAATTAGGAAAAACTCACATCCCCATCCTACCACTGGGGATTTTAAGACAGGCTGGTGGGATGTTACGCAGTAGGCTTTTGGAGGACAGCTTTGAAATGGGGCTGGGGGTGGAGGCTGGGGAACCAGAGCCCTGCCTCCTGTCAGTTAGCGGTGGCATTAGAAGTGATAGCAGCAGCTGACAGGAGGCGGACATTAGAACGTCCAGCTCCCTACTGACTATCTGTCCTTGTGGCCTGGTCCTTCCGAGGCAAGTCCTCCGTCCGGAGTTGAGGACCCCTGCCGTGTAGATAGTGGTGTTGTATTTGCCCTGTGCACAACATTCTGTAAACATTAAGGCGTCTCTAAATGACATAGATTACCTGTTACAGTGTATGCGCCATGTGGACAGCTGTTACACCAAATTGTTCCGGGAATAAGGACGAGGAGAAGCCTGTCCCTAGGCAGCACACATGCATTTTTTCCCCAGATATTTCCAATGTGCGGTTGGTTGAACATGTGCGTGCAGCAACCAGCCAGGCCCCATGGCACAACACAGGTCTGTAATCCCAGCACTGTGAGAGGCTGAGGCAGGATGCAGTGCTGGGCCCAGCCTGGGCAACTCTTGATGTTTGCCGGACCTGTCTCAAAATTAAAAAAAAAAAAAAATAACAACTAAAAAAAGGCCAGAGATGTAGCTCAGTGTGAAGACCCTGGACTCAATAAAAAAGAGAGGGAGAAAGAAGAGAGGGAGGTAGGGAGGGGTGGTATTCTTGCCTTCTTATAAATGTCCTGTAATTGGTTTCTTCTACAGCCTTCCTTTGTGTTTCGCATGATATTACTATGACCACCGAAACCAGTTCTCCTTCATTTGTTATCATGGCTGTATAGTACTCTGTGGTGTGAATAGCCCACCATATGTTTGTCGGTAAAATAACCTGGGCTTATTTCCAACTTTGGGCTGTTTTGGACCAAGTGAGACACTCTTTTCTTGCGAGTGATTTTTCTCTAGGGCGTATTCCATTGCCAAGTGTGGACTTGCTGAGTTGTGGGCTCTAGGCTTCCTCAGCTTCTAGATAGTGCCAAATTGCTCTGCAAAGTGCTGGTGCCCCTGGGGGCCCCCTGAGGGCTGACTTCTGCTGGCAGGAGCTGGCTTGACCTTGATGGCAGGAAGGAGCCTTAAAAAGCCCTGGGAGGAGGGGAGCTGGAGGAATGGCCCTGCTGTTAAAGCATGGCCCTGGAGCTCTGTTCCCCAGCACCACATAAAGCTGGACTGGTGGTGCTCACCCGTGAGTCCAAGGTTAGCCCGAACTACACAGTTCAGGACTAGCCTAGGCTACAGAACGTGGCCCTGTCTCAATAAATATATAAGTCAGCTCTGGGGGTGATGGGGGTCTTTTCTTCCTATGGTGCTGGAGACAGACCTTCACACTGAGCTACACCCCCAGCTCAGTTTTAGTTTTGATTTTGAGACAGAGTCTCAGTAAGTCACTAAGTCATCCAGGCTGGCTGTGAACTTGAAGTCTCCTACCTTAGCCTCAGGCCTGGGACCTGGGTTCTTGAGCCAGCGAGGAAGGTCCCTGGTGGTGGGCGTGCAGTGAGTGTTGGTCGATGACCGTGGCGTGGCCTTGGGGAGCCCAGTTGGCTGTGTCCATCCTTCTTCCACCTGGGTGGCCTTTTCTCTGGTTTCTTTTGGCTGCCTGGGGAGACAGGTGCTAAGCTGGGGTTCCTGGGCCTGCACGAACAGCATAGGCAGGTGGTGTGCGCAGGCCTATTTTTCTGATCCTGACCAAAAGCCATGAGGGTTTTGTTTGTTTGGTACTCAGGATTGAGTCCAGGGTCTTCACATAGAGCTACATCCCCAGCTGTCTGTAATTTTTATTTTGTGATAGAGTCTCTTTAGAGTTGCCCAGCCTGGTCTTGGGCTCGTGATCCTCCTGCTTCAGCTTCTTATAGTGCTGGAATGACTTCGGATCGAACCTTCCCCTTTCCTTCTCTGTGTGTTCTCTGTTCTCTTGTCTTTCTTGGTCTTATTTACCTGGGAAGGAACCATCCTGCCTCATCATGGCTACAGCTCCATAAATCAGGGACTGAGATCGGATTTCATGAGGAGAGAACTCGAGGAACTGTTAAGCCAGAAGTTAGGGTAGAAAGGGGGAACCGAGGAAATCCAGCAGCCAGCCGTGAATCCTGTGCTGGTGGGGGATTCTGACATGGAGGCAGGAGGCGACTCTTGCAAGCACCTGATGCACCGCTGTGTGGCTGCTGTGCTGGGCAGCCGCGGCGTGGACGCCCCCCACTTTCCTCGGAGCACCGGCGCTCACTTTCCTTGTGCTGTGTGTAGTTTGGTGGGAAGATCTTCCCAGGGATTTCGCTCCTGTTTGCTCTTCGTGGTTCAGAGCTCCAGGGAAAGTCTGACTTGGTGGTTTTCATCAAACCTCTTTAAGGTGGATTTCTGTTGTGTTTGAAGTTCTGAGGGTTAAACCAAAACTTGTAAGAGGAAGATTTCAGGAGTGTGTGTCTGAGATGGTGGGGGCTTCTCCGTAAAGCTCTAGTAGGAGAGATGGGAAGAGATGGGCCCGCGAGTAATGAGTAGGTAATGCGAGATTAGAGGTAAGAGGGAGAGATGCTGTGGTGAAAAGATGGACACACAGTGGCAGATGCGATGTAGACATGTATATTCAAGAGATCAAATCATGCAGCTGTGTTAAGGAAAGGGACCGTGAGGCTGGCCGGAGGAGGGATAAAGACAGTTGTTTTTGTGTCGCTGGCCTAACATGGCACCTTGCACATAGTTGGTGTTCCTACTGTGAATCTGGAAAATGGGAATGTTTCTGATCTTCAGAATGTTCTGGAATGTTTCAGAATGTTCACAGAGCTCTTTAAGGACTAGGGATCACCCAGCAGTAGACTTGGTCACATACTCCAGAACTATAATAGATGCTCTGAACATCAGCTAATGCTTGGGACAAGCAGGTCTTTGCTTGGCTGGGATCTTGGGGCTCTGTCCTCAGCACTGCTCCAGACACTGGGCAGGTTTATTGGAGATGAGGAACAAGGTGCTTAGGCATTTGGGAGCCAGCAGGGAAGGGCATTAGCTTTGACCTCCCTCTTAGCGTCACTGACTTGAGGGCTGAGTGGTTCAAGCCCTCTATTTTACTCACAAGGGAGCCAAGACTGAGTGATCTTCCCCAAGACCCAAGCTGTACAGAGGTGCTGGTCAGCCAGGGCTCTGTCTGAACAGGAAGGGAGCCCGTGGCCAGGGTGTGGGCCCCAGGTGGGGGACAGCGGATGGCATAAGGGATAAATGTCAACTCAGTTTCTGCCTCAGCTCAGACACATCTTTCTCCTCACACTGTGTACCCAGCCTTTGGCCTCTTTTCATAGAAATAGAAATGTATCCCTGGAGGGTCACTCCAACCCCCTCATTTTTATGATATATTTGAGGACCCAGGAATCATCATCTTCTGGCTAACTGAACAAGCCCAGGGAGTCACTCAATACCTTGCCTCCTATCTTCCTCCCTTTCTTCTGCTGCTTTCCCGAGTTGCCTGCATATAGAAACAGCATTCCCAGCCAACAACAACAGAACACACCAGCATGGTACTCTTCAGGGCCATCCCACAGCTCTCTGGTGTCAGCTGGGCTTGAGTTTCACATCTCTCTGCACTAGGCCATCCTCCTGTGGACCCATCCTGCCCGGTGTTGGAGGACACCTTCCCCGGTGTCACAGGTGGGTTTCGTCATTCTCAGTGTGAGCTGTGTCTGTGAGAGGGCAGCTGTCTTTCTCTTGCTGGGAGCACTTGGAGGTCATGGAGGGTGCAGAGCCGTGTCATGTCGTAGCGCAGGAGCCGCTCTCTCCTAGCCTCTCACAGTAGGCATGGTGACAGGCAGCGGTCTCGGCGTCCATGGCTGGTATTCTCACTGTTCACTGGGCACCGACTATTGGCACCATGCCTTATCCCATCCAGCTTTGCAGGCCTTTACACAGGTGAATCTGCAGCTCAGAGAGGTTAAGCTCCTCACAGAGGGTCCCCCAGCTCATAAGGAGCATAGGACCTGGCTTGGCTTTGTGGTGCTGGGATAGAATTTAGACCCCTTTGTACTGAGCTGCATCTGCATCCTCAGCCCTTGTATATATTTTGATTTTGAGACAGAGGCTCATTAGGTTGCCCAGGCTGGGCTCAAAATTGCAATCCTCCCGTTGCAGCCTCCTAGGGAACTACAGGCCTGCAGTATGATCCCCCGCTGGGAATGTTAAGGTCTTAACTACTCTGCTAGGAAACCTCCCTGAACTAGCATAAACCTGTACCCAAGTAAACTTCAGGTCAAAAGCCGTGTTCAGCCTCAAAAATTTATGAACATAATCCCTAATTTTAACAGTAGTGGCAATATCAATCAGCTAGAATTTACAAGGCACTAACCTTAATACTCCGTCCACCTATTTATGCTCATTTAGTAATTACAGTCCTGCATTTGAGTCCTGTTGTCACCCATTTTATAGATGAAGAAACTGAGCCCCACTTTGTTAAATCACTTGCCTGAAGTCACCCTCCCTATAAGTAGTGGATGCAGGATTTGAAATCAGGCCGATATTAATGTAGAATCTTTTCTTGGGTCTTACTGAGTTCCCCAAAGTCAAGTTCGCAGGGGAAACAAACTCAAGAGTTTAAGCAAAATTCTCTGGGACGGATAATCGGGAAGATCTTCCTGTCGAATCGCATCATCTTTCATCCCACTCTGCCAGGAAAGACAAGAGACAAAAGAGATGACCAAGCCAGACCCAGAGATCGGGCCTGTAGTCCAGTACCCTGGGAGGCTGAGGCAGGAGGATCATAAGTTTAAGCTCAGCCTGGATAACTCATCAAGACACTGTCTCAGAATGAAAGCTAAAAACATGGGCTGGCAAGATAGCTGGGTGTGAGGGCCCTGAGCGCCACCCCTGGGACCACCCTCCCCCCAAAAAAAAGATGGGCAGACATTGGAGTGTGGCACAGCCCGGTGGAAGAGATGAAGGCCAGGGTCTTAGGAAGCAGTGGTCCTGAGGATCAGCGCTGACCTTTCGCTGGCTGTCACCTTTCCTGTGTAGGAGGGCTGCGACCGAGAAGTCCTGTGGGCAGCGTGTGACGGGTGTTGGAAGCCCCTGGCCCTGTCTGCTTCCCCATCTGTTTTTTTTATTGGTCTGAGTTGGCGAGGCATGATGTTTCTGTTCATCTTGGAGAAGCGGTGCATGCGCCGCGGGCCAGCGTCATCTTAGCCCCGTCCCCAGAGCCCCTTCCCAGCCCCCCTCTCACCCATGGAGCCCCCGCCTCGGGGAGGGTGCACCGCCCATGCTCCTGGCACCCAGAGCCCCCAGCAGAGGAAGCATGTGCAGATCCGCCGGCTTCCCGAGGCACCGAGCTGGGTTGTGCAGCTTTTGCCTGAGGGTGGATTCCCCAGTGAAACCCACCGCCTCCTTCCTGTCTCCTCGCTGCGACCCCTAGGTCCCTTCCCACATTGACCACTTGCATTCAAGTCCTTGTCCTCGGATCTGCTGTCAGAGGATCCTGAATTAACGCAGAAAGCTGAAAATGGCAGCCTGGGTAGCTGTGGAGTTCAGCACTGTGGACAGTGCTTGGCACGGCTCTAGGGTGGTTTTTTCTATTTTTCCTTTTTTTGATGCTACTGAGGACTGAACCCAGGGCCTTTCACAATAGGCTACATATCCAACCTTAAAAAAATTTTTTTTTTTGAGACAAGATCTTGCTAATTGACCACTTTGCCCAGGCTGGCCTCCAACTTGCAGTTTCTCCTGCCGCTGCCTCCCAGATTGCTGGATGCCAGAGGCGTACCACCTCACCTCAGTATCTTCCCCTCCCTTTCGTCCCGCCAGCATGCGGAAGGACGGAGGCAGTCAGATGGCCAGGTGACCTTGCTCCCTTCCGAGCTTCCTCCTTGTGTTCCCCGTGGGGCTGTCCACCTTCCCGCAGGTGCAGGCTCAGGCCTATCGCCCGCCGTCTCACTCAGCGCGCGGATGGGCTGTGACCCTGTCACCTGGGCAGGCTTGGCTCCTGCGGCCGTGGCTCCTCGCTGGGCAGGAAGCAGCTGCCTGGAGGGCGCGGACCTGGGCAGGAGAGGAGGTGGTGCCTGCAGCCTGGGCAGAGGCTGCCGAGTCGGGGGTGCCGGGCTTTGATTATGATTTTCCCCCAATAATGACTGCTAAGTAGTATATGCTTGCAATACATAATAATTACATTGGGCATGGGGCGTTGGTATAGGCTCTCCCAGTCCCTGACGCCCTGCTGCACCCGGCTTCGACCGTGCCTTGTCCTCCCCACACCCTTGTCACTTCACAAAGACTCCCTGGTTCCTGTCATTTCCCTTGTCTTGCTCCTTGTGTATGTTTTGAGCCAGGTGTGGTAGCATATGTCCATAATCCCAGCCTTTGGGAGGCTGAGGCAGGAGGATCACACGCTCAGGCCCAGCCTAGACAAGCTAGTAACTTAGCAAAACCCTGCCTGGAAAATTTTTTTTTAAAGAGCTGAGGGTATAGCTCAGTGCCAAGGCCATGGGCTCAACCTCCAGTACTACCAAAACAAAATTGTATTTTGGGTTTTTCATCTAGGAGAAACCATGCAGTATTTAACCTGCTGATCTGGCGACACAGTGTGGTGACCAAGTCCCTAGAAGGTAGACAGCAGTGTCCCCTCTCTCCGAGAGGACCCGGCTCGGACTCCTCTTAGGAAACCTGAGGTTGGGAGGCATTGAGGAAATGCATGCCTTTTTTTTCTTGATTTCTGAGTTCTGCTGAGCTCGTTGGACTCATCCAGTCCCAAGGCTTTTAGCGCCTCTTCTTGGCAAACGCTTCCCCGGCTGACGTCCGCAGCAGGGGCCTCTCTGCCTGCATTTTTGAAGCAGGGTCCCCAGACGTTGTGCACACAGACCATTTGAAATACACCCCCAAATATCCCTCTGACCTGCTGCCTTCTCCCGTTCTTTGTAGCTAGCCGGGTGGTTCTGTTCTGCAGCGCTGGGGCTGTGCTGGGCCTTCTCCCTGAGTACTTCTCCAGCCCTGCTTTTATTTTCCTTTTAACTTTGAGACAGGGTCTCATGACGTCATGAAGGCTTGAGCTAGTGAGCCTCCTGCCTCACCCTCACCGAGTGCTGGCATTACTGGCCTGGGCCACTGGCCCTGTACTGTTTTTATTCTTGATTTTGAGTCAGGGTCTTGCTCGGTTGCTCAGGCATCCTCCTGCCTCAGTCTCCCACACTGCCATGCCCAGCCTTTCTGTTATTTTGTGCCCATGGGGCATGGCTCCATCCTTGCAGAGGATCAGGCCAAAGCCTTGACAGCCCCGCCCCTCCCGCCCACTCCATCCCTCACCCCAGCAGAGCCTTTAGGCTGCCACCCACCTGCAGCGTCTCTCTCCCTCACGTCCAGTGCCATTGCAATCACCAGGCCGAACTGGGCGCGCCTGTCAACTGAACCCACCAGGCCTCTGCCTGGGCTCTGCCTCTGCCCCTAGCCATCTATAGACACATGCAGCCAGGAGCGTCCTGGCAGCGCACACGTGAGACCGCAGCGCTGTCTCGCTCCCGTTCTCGCCGTCAGTCTTGCTTTGTTCGCGGTAGAAGCCCAAGTTCCCATGTGGCCCGTGAAGATCCGCCCTGTTACCTTCCATCCTTGTCACCCACCAGGCTTTTCGAATAATGCTTACAAGTATCTGCCTCAGGGCCTTTGCTCATGCAGTTCTGGCCTCTCGGTGCTCTTCTGCTGAATACCTCCATGACCCATCCCTGTATCATTACAGTGCCACTCTGGGGCCCCTGATACTTAGCCATCACTGCAGCACTCCTCCCACCCTGCCGGTCCTCTATTTGGGGCTTTTTTCTAGGCATATGCCACTTCGGCAGAATAATCATGTGACACGGACATACCTTTGCCCGTGTGCTGCATTAGAAGGTCACAGGGGGGCCTGGTGTCCTCTGCTCTCAGCTGTGTCCCAGTGACCAGAACAGCCCCTGGCACGCAGTAGATGCTCAATAAGTGGTTTGCACTGACGTTCAGTGTAGGTCAGTGTCGCTCAGATCGGAATGGCCTGGGCTGCTCCCGCCTGTCCAGGTTCTAACCTCGCAGCCCGTGTGGCTTTGGTCTGAGTGCGCTGAACCCTTCGGAGCCGGCTCTGCTGGCTGCTGCGGGTGACGAGGACGTGGGACCACACTGGCTTGGCCGCAGGTCGCGGGGCTGGGGAGCCGGGCGTTCTCCAGAGCTGCGTCCTGCACTTTGCAGCCAGGGCATTTTCTCTGGGTGTCTAAGCTTCTTTTGGAGATTTTGTAAACTAAAGAAGATCAGAATTCTAGCTGGGCGTGGTGGTATGTGCATGGAATTCCTGCTCGTTGGGATGCTGAGGCAGGAGGATGGCAAGTTCAAGGCCAGCCTCATGGAATCCTGTCTTAAGATGGAGAGGGAGAGGGAATGGGAGCGGTTGGGGACGTCGCTCTGTGGTAGCACAATATCCTTTAGTGAAAAAAATAACCAATTTATTTTCTGCCCAGTGATCCCCTGTTAAGACAAGATTAAAAACCTCTGGCATCAGAAGCACAGACAGGAAGGGAATGGGAAACTCTAGGCACTGGAACATGGCACATGCTATTTCTGATGTGTTAAGATCCCGTGAATATAGGAATAAGCCCAGCCCAGGGCACAGGCCTGCCATCCCAGCCCTCTGGGAGGCTGAGGCAGGAGAATGGCAAGTTGGAGCCCAGCCTGGGCAACTTAGTGACTGGGTGAGACCCTGTCTCCTAGACAAACAACAAACCAACTAAAAGGAATGGGGACTTAACTCAGTCCTTAGTCCTGAGGAAAAGAAAGAAGGGGGAGGGGCTGGAGGGATGGCTCAGCGGTTGTGTGTGAGTTCGATTCCTCAGCACCACATAAGCCAGGCGTGGTGGTGCACACCTGTCATCCCAGCACTCAGGAGGCTGAGTCAGGAGGATTCCTGTGAGTCCAAGGCTAGCCTGGGCTCCATAGTGAGTTAAGGACCAGCCTGGGCTACAGAGCGAGACCCTGTCTCAAAAAAAAAAAAAATTCCAGAAGTAAAAAACCCATGTTTTGCCTTCATGGTGTCACATTGCTTTGTTCCCAGGCTGCTGCTGTGCAGGTGGCGTTCGGGTGAGGGCAGGCACAGCACACAGATGGACAGATTGCCATTTCCAGGCTGTGTGACCTGGGACAAATTACCACACCTCTCTGAATCTTGGTGTCTGTACTCAAAAAAAATAAATAAATAAATAAATAAAAGGAATGATTCACTATGAATCCAAGGCCAGCCTGGGCTCCACTGTGAGTTCAGGACCAGCCTGGGCTGCAGAGACCTTATCTAGAAAGAGAGAAAGGAAAGAAAGAAAGCAGCAGCAGAATTTGTTTACATGGTGAGCGGGCTGGCTCATGGGAGGTGAAACCTGCGTAGCTCTCAGGGTGGGCTGCGTGCAGGAATGCCCGGCGTCTCCGTATTCCTGTGAGGAAGAGGAACAAGTTCCTATATGTGGAGTTCCGAGTGGCCCAGAAGCGGAGAAATGTTCGAAGGATGTGCGTGAAGGAGTACTTTCAGTAGCAAAAGAAATCTAATTCGTGTGCTTTAGCAAGTAAACAGGGTTTTGTTTTCCTTAAGTGATACGAGCTGCAGCTAGCTGACACTGGCTGGCTCCTCTCTGTGATTTTTCTCGGCCTTTTCCTCATCGTTACGAAATGGTTGCTGGAGCTCCGCGCACTGTGTCCACATTCACCTCAGGAAACCACAGGGAAGAGATGGCCCCATCTACACCAGACTTCTGCTTACACATCACTGGCCAAAACCGTGACACTGGGCAACGCCTAACCCCCAGGCCCAGCCCTGCTGCGCCCTCCCCTCCCCCCCCTGCCTTTCCGTTTCCTTTTTCTCCTCTCCCCTCTTCTCTCTTCTCTTTCCTCCTCTTTTTCTTCGTCCTCTGTCTTTTTCTCCCTCTCCTTGCTCTTCCTCAGTCCCCCCCCCCCCCAGCCTCCCTCATGGCTCCCGTGAGCCGAGTTCCCTCTACCCGGCCCTCGCCGTGGGGTTTCTGTCTTCCCACAGGCCTAAGAGCACCAGAGCCAGGCGGCCATGGACCGAGACCCCTGAACCTTGAGACTTTAAGCAAGTTGTCCTGGGCATTTTGTCTGCAGTAGGCAGCTGCCCAACGCGATGGTCCTTCTGCCGGTTACATCCTGCCACAGTGCGGTGTAACAGGCGCCCCCCAAACCGAAAGGCTCATGTCACTCACAGTTGTAAAGGCCAGAGGTTTAGACGGGGCTCTGCTGGTGCAGTTCTGCACTCCAGCGTGGCCCCCAGCCCTCTGGCAGGCAGGCTCAGCCGGTGCACTTGGCGCTCAGGGCCTGGGAGAGGGAGGAGGAAATGCTCGGCCCCAGGGGGCTTGTCCAGGGGATAATGACCTGTCCCCAAAGCTTTGGCCCCTTTGGCCACCAGGTGGTCAGTGTGGACCTGGGAGGCGGCACAGGAAGCCACACGCCCACACTGCAGGGGGCACAGTCACGGGTCTCTCCGCTGGTGCCTCTGGGCATCTTCTACCCCGTTCTCCACACCCTCCCCCCCCCTTTCCCTGCCCACTCTCAGCAACAGTCAGGGGTGCCAGGGAATGATCCCTGTGCCACTCACGTGGAGGATGAGGTAGAAAAGGCCAGAGAAAACTGCCAGGAGCAGAGCATGGTGGTGCTTGCCTTTCACCCCAGGACTCCACTCTGGGAGGCTGAGGCAGGAGGATCTCAAATTTGAGCTCCCCATGGGCAGTGAAGGGCCCTAGTCTCAAAATTAGAACCTGTCTAAAAATAAAATGTAAAAAAGGGGCTGAGATGTGGCTCCGTGTGGCTCTGGGCTTGATCCCTGGTCCTGACAGAGGGAAAAATAAATAAGATAACTGCTGTGAGCATTAGCCTTGGTCACACGGCCACTGGGGAGGGACCCGCAGGGACGATCACACAGCCTGCTCAGGGCCCAGGCTTTGATCAGGGCTCCACTTGCGGCCTGGGCTGGGCGCCCTCCCGGTGGTGGGAACAAGGCGCCGATCTCTTCACGCTGCGCCAGGACAGGGCCCCGCCGTGCCGCGGCCTCCCTCTGTCAGCTGGTGCTTTTGATTCGGTTGTTTGATGTGCTCAGCTCCACTTGGCCTGGATGGAACCGCCTCACTAACAGGCAGAGGCCACCTGGCCTGGGGCGCATAATGAACCCCCAACTCTGCACTGTGTTTTCTGTCTCCTCCCGACACCCTCCACCTCACTTCCCCTGCTAGTCACATAGCCACTGCTGGGACAAGATACCTGATAGACAGCCAGGCCTTCCCGTGCAGGCCTGTCAGCCCAGCCCTCTAGGAGGCTGAAGCAGGAGGATGGCAAGTTCAAACCCAGCCTGTTAGCTTAGTGACTTAGCAGGACCCTGTCTCCAAACATTAAAACGTGAAAAGGGCTGGGATGTGAGTTACTGCCAAGGCCCCGGGTTCAGTTCTGATGTGTGTGTTGGGGCCCTCAGGGCCCGAGAGCCTCAGCATTGCAGACCTTGGCCACGTTCCTTTCCACAAAGAAGCATTTACTGTCTGGAATTTAAGTCAGGTGTTGTTCTGCTTGAAATTTGGATCAGGTGTTGAATCACGGGACTGTTCTGTTAACAAGGGGGAAGGCTCAGGAGTGTATAAAAAGGAAGGCTGTGGTTAGTAAAGCGTCTTTTGCAGCGTCCCTTGCAAGAATTCAGTTTTCTTCTATCCGCACTCCCCCTCTCAAGTTCTCGTTGACTGACTGAGCGGGCTCGGTCTTCTGGCACCCAACGTGGGGCACGAGCACGGGGGAATCAGTGACGGACACCGCCGGAGAGGAGCGCTTAGAAATAGGTAATAAATAAGTAAAAGAGGACAAAGAGATAAAAAGGGCAGTGATAAAAAGGGACAAGAAATGTGGTTTGTATGCATGATGAGAAAAATGATGGGATCCCGGGGAGTTGAAATAGTAAAAAAGGGTTGCAACAATTTTTAAATTTTATAAAAGGTTTGTGCCCATGGTTCCCAGAGAAGGGAACTATGCGTTTAGATACTCAGGAAAAGCTTAGGGATAGTGTAAAAAGCTCTTGTGCTACTGATGCCTTTAGTCCCTGGTCTTTGTATGAGAATGAGTTGTTAAAAACAGGGGATGATAAGTCAGTAGCCCCTTCTGCCACCTCCATGTATCAGGATGTGGGGGCGGCCAGTGGCTGGCCTGCCCCTGCAAATGTTTTTATGACAGATAAAACTGAAGCTGATTCTCCAATGCCATCGAGTCCTGAAAAATCCTTTGGTGGCTTTGATACAACCTGGAGCCACTCCTCCTCAGTCCTTGTTCGCAGGATATCGTCAAAAGGTTTTGTCCCCATTGCAGGCAGGGATTACTCTTCTTTGTTGCATCCTGCCATATGGGAACAAAACAGACTACTTCTTGCTATATCTTGGACTGATCAAATCCAGTGGACATATCTTCTTCCTCTTATACATTTTCCTCGATCACTTCCCACTCCAGCATTGTGCATTGTTAATGGGAATGTGGTGGTCTGATTTTGGACAGAGACAATTGTATGTTTGGAAATTGGGGGTGGCTGTCAATACCCCCTATGTTACATGGCAAGATAATGGACAATTTAATTTGACTAAGTACGTATTGTTTACTGTTAATTTGAAAAGGCATTGAGCCATCCTAAGTTGAACTAATTATTGCTGAAATTGTTGCATATTGATGCAGCACAAACTGCTGTCGTTACTCAGTCAGTATGTTTCCCTCCTGGCCGGATTTTTCCCGTATGTTTGATTTTCTCTTGTATTATTTGTAGTGGAATGGAATGATTACAAACTCTGGCCGCTAACATTCATGGTCTTAAGCTATGTGGCAAACCCCCAGTTTTGGTGTGTAATTGGGCTGGTAGCGAAAGACGGGTAAGATTTCTCTGCATTCAAGACAACCTAAGACAGGATGCATGCCATGCTGCATGTAGTCCAATGACGGGTAAGTTCTGACTGTAAGGGAACAACCTAAGACAGGAACAGTCTTGCACCAAACTTTACATTAAAAAATAAAAAAGGGGGAGATGTTGGGGCCCTCAGGGCCCGAGAGCCTCAGCATTGCAGACCTTGGCCACGTTCCTTTCCACAAAGAAGCATTCACTGTCTGGAATTTAAGTCAGGTGTTGTTCTGCTTGAAATTTGGATCAGGTGTTGAACCACGGGACTGTTCTGTTAACAAGGGGGAAGGCTCAGGAGTGTATAAAAAGGAAGGCTGTGGATCGTAAAGCGTCTTTTGCAGCGTCCCTTGCAAGAGTCCAGTTTTCTTCTATCCGCACTCCCCCTCTCGAGTTCTTGTTGACTGACTGAGCGGGCTCGGTCATGTGTGCAGCCTTAGGAAAGGTTGATTGTGGCTCACAGTTGTAGAGGTTTCAGACCAGGTGAAGCGCATCATGGCCGAAGGGTGAGGTGGGTGAAAACTGTGGCCCCTCTCCCCCATCCCCTCTTCCCGCAGTCGGGAAGCAGAGGCAGAGGAAAAGCCAGAGAGACTGGAGAAGGGGCTGGGGAAGAGCACTTCCAGCCCGGCGAATGAGTGCAGGGCGGCAGGCCTGTATGGGTCCTCAGGGCGAGATGGACCCTGGGTCCAGCGAAGTCCCGCCTCCTGTCAGCGCCCTGGTATGCGGTTGTAGTGCCACTGCTGAGTGGCAGGAGGCGGGGCTTCGCTGTCTCCTTCCCTCTCCTCGCTCCTTCAGGCCTGTCAGGCCCTTGTAAAGCAGCGTGCCGCATACACTGCGAACCCTTGGGACGAGGTCTCAATTAAACTGGCGCCTGGTGTCACAGTGGTGGGACCGCCACGTCAGGGTAGTGAGTGGGTGACCCTCTGATTCTCCTGATCTAACTGGCTTCCGGAAGTCCCACTTCTGAAAGTTCCAGCCTTTTGAGTGACGTTTCAGTCCAGAGCAGAAGACTTCCCTCACACAGTGCCAGGATTCTGGAAGTCAGGTTGGCCTGGAACAGAAATGAGTGTGAATTAAGCACCTTGTCCCTGCCACGCCTTCCTGGGAATCCATAAATACAATCGCAGGTGAAAGAAATGAGGCTTGGGAGGAGAGCCTGCTTGTTGTTCACAGGCACACGGTAGGCTCCAGAGCCAGGATTTGGGCAGATCTGCCCAGCCCTGTACAGCCAGGCTCCTTTCTGCCCACCAGCACATGTTAGAAAAGATGAGAGATGCTAGCTTCCTCCATCACCAGTGTCTGCATGCTCACCCCAGGGCCTTTGCATATACTGTAGCCTTGATCTGAAAGAGGCTCTCTCCCCTGTATCTGGCTAACTCTTACTTAGATGTTAGTATTTGATATTAAAGCCTTTCGTGTTGCTGGGCTTGGTGGCACAGACCTGTAGTCCCAGCATTCTGGGATGCTGAGGTAGGAGGATCACAAGTTCAAGCCCAGGCTGGGTAACTTAGTAGCTTAGTAAGACTCTCAAAATTTAAAAAGTAAATAAATAGATACAGGTCTGAGGATAGAGCTCAGTGGCCCAGTGTTGCTGGGTTCAGTCCCCAGGACCACAAAAGACAAATACAGTAAGTGGATGTATGTCAGATGGTGAGCCCACAAATAATGCTTGTCGTGGGAGGCTGTCCCTCTAGCTGGCGATAGGGTCACTTCCGTTGGTACCTGTGTGCCCGTTGTAGACGACAGAACTGAGGCGCAGAGAATCTGAAGGCTTTGGCCACAGCCTCCCAGGGAGGACTCAACCCCGGAGGACAGGCGCGCTTCGGGTGCCTCTGAACTCTTCCTGCGCTGGCGGAGGGTACCGGCTCCCACTGTCTGACTCGGGAGTGAGAGAAGTGAAGATCCCACTTCCAGACACTGGCAGTCTGACTCAGCCCCCCGGGGTGGTGCCCTGCCGGTGTGGTGCTGGGTGCAAGGCGAGCAGCCAAGGCTGGACACCGGGCACCCGGGCCAGGGTGGCTGCTCCGGGGACACCCGCTGGGGTGCAGGGCGGAGCTGGAGCGCCCACCTGGGAAGGCGGCCTGCAGTGCTTGGGTTTCATAGCGCTGGAGCTGGGACCCACGGAGATAGGTCCTCCTCGAGCACTTGCGGTTGATTTGTTTCTGAGGCCAGTTACCTAGGCAGCCCTGCCCTGGCCGTCTTGAGGTCTAGGGCGCCGGGTGCGCTTCCCCACCCTGGGTGTCTGGACCGTCTCGAAGTGTGCAGACCACAGGCGTGGCGCGTCCTCGCCCGTGTCCACAGCCTTCTCTCGCTAAAGGGGCGGTGTGGACCCTGGCTCCGCCTTCTCCGCCCCGCAGCTCGTGCTGCGTTCCTTGTCTGAGTCGGTGGACTCCGACTGTGCCCAAGCCACACCCACGGGGACCCGCGCCCCTCATGCCCCCCTCTGTCCCGGCTGGGCCCACGTGTGTGCCGTCGCGTGGCCCGTGCCTTTGTGTTCCGTGTTTGGCCGGCAGCGCCCCCGGCCTTGGCCAGTCACGCCTCTGGCCCTGTGGATAAGTACTAAGTGCGCGTTCCCGCCTCTGATTTTTTCAAGCACCCACGCGGAGGGACTGGTGGCCTGGAAGGCACCCGCGGCTCCCTGCCTCTCTCCTGCTCCTCCTCCCTCCCTGCCCTGTCCTGGGGACGCAGCCACGGTCCCAGACCTTTTTAAATTTTGTTTCAGATTTTGAGCTAAGGTCTCCCTAGTTTGCTGGAACTTGTGGTCCTGCCTCAGCCTCCCAAGGGTGCTGGGATGACACCCACCTGGTTCTTCCTTCTTTAAAAAATAAATCAAGGTGATACCCCTTGGCTGGAGTTGTCCTTGGGCACTTTGAGGGTGAGGAGCATGGTGGGGGGCACAGCCCCGGGCCAGTCTTCCTTAAGCACCCCCAGGAAGGTAGGTGGGCCTCCCCTTCCCCGCCCCTCCAGCGCCTCAGCGCACCCCACGTTGTAGGGAAGGGCCGGGGCTCAGAGAGGCACAGTGTCGCAAGTGGCCAGGCTTGCGGAGAAAGCAGGACAGAAGGACAGGCGTGCTGGGGAAGGGAGCTAATTTTAGTCGTTGAAGAGGCTGTGTGTGAGAGAGAGAGACAGAGACAGAGCACACGTGCAAAGTGACTGCGGCCATGGCAGGGGGGGACTTGCTGGGAGGATGGCTGCGGGAACTAAGGACCGCCGCCCCCCCCCCCCCCCCCCGAGATTGTACACGAGCCTGAAGACGCGCGCTCCCGGCGTGGCGGTGCAGCCTGCCATCCCAGCCACTCGGGAGGCTGAGGCAGGACGATCACTAGTGTAAGCCCATCCTGGGCAACTTAGCAAGTCCTGCCTGTCTTAAAATTTTATAAAAGGGCTGGAATGTAGCCAGGGGTAAGTGCTTGCCTGGTGTGGTGAGGGCCTGGGTTCAAGCGCCAGCGCAGAGAGAGGAGGGGGGCGGAGAAGGGGTAAGGGGCTGCTCTGTTTCCCCACACTTCTTTCTCATGGTCCTTCTAGGAGAGACTCCCTTTGACTCCTTTTGTGAGCAGGGAAACCGAGGCACTGGAACTGAGCCTTGGTCCCTGCCAAGAAGCAGGGATGAGCCAAGAGTGGTGAGGGAGGGCAGCTGCCAGGTCCCCAGAGAAGCACCCGGTGCAAATGAGAATGCTCTTGAAGCAGCGTCCCTCACCTTTTGGGCATGAGGGGCCAGTTTTGTGGAAGACAGTTTTTCCACCAATAAGGCTAGTGAGCATCGCGCCGGTGTCCTGACCTGAGCTCCGCCTCGCGTCAGCAAGCGTTAGATTCTAGGTTCCTCCATTCACAGTTCACAGAAGGGTCTCCTGCAGGCTGCCAGTGTGGCAGGAGGCAGAGCTCAGGTGGTCATGTGAGTGATGGGGAGCAGCTGCACATGCAGGCGAAACATCTCTCGTCCACAGCTCACGTGATGCTGCATGTCGGGCTGGGGACCCCACAGGAGGTCAAGGCGTTGGCCGTGAGCTCCACACAGCGGTCCGGCTGAAGGGAATAACCCAAGTGTAGGCAGCAGCAGAGGGGGCGGGCCTGGGGACGCATGCCGTCGTCCCAGCACCCTGGGGCTCAGGGGCAGGACTGTACGCGGAGCCCAGAAAGAACGACTTAATGAGACCCTGTCTCAGGATTTAAAAAAAAAAAAAGGGTGGGGTATTAGTCCCTGGGACAGCTCCCTTGGGTCCAATCCCCAGACCTGCAGAGACAGAGTAAGAGAGAGAAAAGGATTCTTCACACATTTGGAAACTGCTCACTGTCACAACATGAAGATAAAGGTTTCAGGTGGTGGATGTGCTAATGGCCCCGATTTGACCTTTGTGTTTTACACAGATATCCAAATGTCTGTACTTCCATAACTATGTAAGCATGTATCAATTTATAAAATAATAAAACCAGGAGCAAAAAACACTGCTCCTGGAGGACCTACTGTGTGCCGGGCCCTGGGGCACGTGGTAGGACAACAAGAGTGACAGGGTCTGCGGCCCTTGGAAATGCCCCACTCGGCCATGCTGCTGACCTTCACCTAATAAATCCCCTCACACTGTGACCAGAATAGCAGCTAACACTTTGCACAAGTCAGACACTGTCTGAGCCCTTTACAAATACTAAACATTTAAAGTTCACGGAGAGCCTTCCAGGCAGGAACTGTTATTAGTCCTGTTTTTACCTACGACGCGCACAGAGTAAGCCGCTCATCCAAGCAGTGAGGGGTGGAGCTGGGCACGGAACGCAGCAGTGTGATCGCAGGGTGTCTGTTTTTCCCCACCCCTGCCCATGTCAGGGATCTGGCCCTGGGGTTCGCAGGGAACTGCATCCCCAGTCCTTTTTTAAATTTTGAGACAAGGTCTCGCTAAGTCATTAGGATGACCAGGCTGGGCTCCCGATTACGATCTTCCTGCCTCAGCTTCCCACGCCCACCGCCATGCCCCCAGCCCCCTGCGTCTGTGTCCCATGCCACAGCCTCTCTTGCCTTCAGGGTAGAGGTCATCACTGTTACCACTGAAGAGTTGGGCAGGGCGTCTTTGTGACGTCAGGTCTCGTGGTTGATCCCTTTGTAGAGAAGCTGCAGCATAGACAGGTTAAGGGACTTGCCTGGTGAGCTGTAGTGGAGGACAAATTTGGAGCAGCCCGGGATCCTGACCCCAGCCTCTGGGGGGCTCTTAGGGGGCAAACTTTAAAATGCTTGTCTCCTATTTTCTCTGCCTGTGTATAAAGATAAACACCCCAGGCAACCCCAGGCCCTTTGCTGTGAACTGCAAGGGGTAATTAGTTAATGGAAAGGAAAAGCCAGAGCCTTGGAGGAGACATCGCCTGCCGCCTGCACTAATGCAATGCATTGTGTCTCTCCTGTCAGGGGTTGTACGCAAATCCTATTTCCCCCAAAATATATAGCCAAAGAAAATAGCACATAGAGTCGAAATTCAGGGAATCAGAGGGCAGAGAGAAAATTCCCTTGGCTCCATACACTGGTAGCAGAAAGAGGAGCCTGCGCATAGGTTCCTTAGTTTACCTGTTCTTCGAGTGTGGGGCAGAGTGGGATTTGTGCCTTGCGGGGCAGTTTGGCCCCCTCTCTGGCTCCTTTTCGTCTGCTCTTAACAAGGCCTGGAAGTTTTTGGTTACAGTTACTGACTTTTTCAGTTTACGTTCAAACCTTTTTGCAGTCAGAAGAAATAATAAAGGAGACAATAAGTCTTGGAACATTAAAAATTGTATTTTTTAAAAGTTATTCAGGACCGCTTGGCACAGCCTGTTATTTTAGTACTGTAGGTGGCTGAGGCAGGAGGATGGCAAGTCTGAGCTTAGCCTGGACAACATAGCAGCTTAGCGAGATCCTGGCTCAAAATACAAAATAAAGTCTGGGAATGTAGCTCAGAGTGAGAGCTCTGAGTCAGATCTTCAGTACCAAAAACAAACAGAAAGTTACTGGGGCCTTTTGTCCTTCCACAAAAACTTTCTAAAGTCCTGAGAAACAAGCAACGTGCTGGGGTGGGGCCTCGCACCTGCAGTGCCTGGCGCCTGCCACCACCCCACAGAATCCACGGGCTTAGAGCACAGATCTCCCCAGCCCCCCTACACACAACGCAGCCACCACGTAGGCAGAAGCCGAGGCGCGTCCCAGCACTCCTCAAGGCTGAGGTCTGAGTTACTTTATCCTTGCTGTGACCAGATACTCGACATCCATAAATTAAAGGAGAAAGATTTATTTAGCTCCGTGTCAGAGGGTCTCACACCGCCCTTGGCATGGGCAGCTGGCAAGGGTGAAGGCCCAGAGCCCTCGGAGAGCTGCTCACGCCGCTACAGGCAAGAAGAGCCAGGGCAGTGTGAGACTCAGGCAAGGCCAGAGCCTTCCCGGAAGCAGCTGTAGCTGTGTTTCTTCTTCCTTTAATTACTTCAGGCTGCTGCCATTCCCTCACTTCCTGGACCACAAGTCAACGTGGCACCCCTGGAAGCTCTTCCCTGGACATTTGTACCAGTCGTAACAAGCTGATGCGATCTTTCCAGATCAAAGCCCAAGCATCTGGCCTCCCTGCCAGGCCCTACCTCCAATAACTGACAGTTGCAAACACATGAGGCTTTTGGGGAACACTCAAGATCCACACCATAGCTCTGAGGCAGGAGGAGGAAAGTGAGTTTGAGCCCAGCCTGAGTAACTTAGCAAGACACTGCCTCAGAACTCAAACCAACAGAAAAAAGAACCGGGATGGAGCTCAGTGGCTGGCCTTGGATTGGATCTTCAGTACCACAATCAATCAGTCAATCATCAGTGAAATCCATATGATAGGTTAGGGACTCCCCTAAACTCCTGAGACATCACTCTTGTCACCCCTGAGTGATCCATTGCCCTTTCTCTAGGAAAGACTGTCCCCTTTTTATCTGTGCATGGAACTCTGTTTCCAGAGATTCCCGTGTCTCACAGATGTCCCCCCACGTCCCCAGTGAATCCCCCAGCTCCGGGTCACGTGCTTGCATCCCTCCCTCGGAGAGCCCACCCTCTGTTTCTTTGAGTATGTACTTTTAAAACGCTGGGGTTGGAAACGTAGCTTGGCTCTTAGAGCACTTACACGACATAGGTGATGTCCTGGGTTCAGTTTCCCAGCACCCCACAAAAATTAGCCAGGTATCAGCATACACCTGTCACTCCAGCACTCTGGGAGACTGAGACAGGATGATCACAAGTTCAAGGCCAACAGGTGAGCCAGAGAAGCAGTTACAACCCAGTCCCGTTTGGTGAGCCAGTGAGCTCACTGGGGTGACTTGCAGGAGTGTGGGCCAGGCCGAGGGGCCACATACAAGCCTACAGGGGTCTCAAAGGGCAGTTATTCTGCGCACGCGTGTGCTTGTGTGTGTGTGCGCGCGCCCACAGTATTAGGGATTGAACCCAGGGCCATCACACTGAGCTGTATCCCCAGCCACCTCCCCTTTTTTTTGAGACAGGGTCTCCTTCTGTAGCCCAGGCTGGTCCTAAACTCACTATGGAGCCCAGGCTGGCCTTGGAGTCATGGCAATCTTGGCAATCTTCCTGCCTCAGCCTGCTGCGGCTATCTGCTATGCCATTCTCCCAGCCCCCTTTTATCTTTTGGAGACTGATTCCTGCTGAGTTGCCCAGGCAGGACTTGAGCCCCAGAGTTGGGGCAGGGGCATGCTGGCGCCCCACACCCGGCCCTGCGGGGTCCCCTTCGCAGTCACTGCCCCTTCTGAGTGGCTGGTAGGTGGATCTCCTTGCCGCTGTCCCAGTTGGAGGGGGAGAGGTGGCTGGCGTGGTGAAGAGGAATGCCAGTCTTCTAGGGACACCCACGGCTTCCTTCTCTCATGTACATAATCATTGCATTTATTTGTCTGGGTTCTTTCCTAGTGCCTGGCACACTCTCTGTCCTGGGCCACCGTACACTTGAGGACCACCCATGTGTTGAGAATCTAGGTCACCCTTGTCTGCAGAGGCCACCTGGCAGTTACAGTTTCCCCGAGATGCCGATTTCCTAACCGCGCTGTGGGAGAGGGCTCATTCGCATTTCATCCCTAAAGCTGCGGCCCGTGGAGGACTGTGGGAGTGGCGAGGGCCAAGGTTGCGCTGTGGACGTGGTGGGGGCCTGTGGATTTTACCTGCCCCTCTCCCACCCTCCCCAGGGGCTGTGAAAAATTAAAATAGTGCTTTTCTAGGTTAGGTCGGCGCCCTCAGTGCCGGAGTGGTTCTGATGTTCCAGTTGTCTCCTGAGTTCTTGCCTTCACTTACTTATTTGGGGCAGATAATTACCTACTAAATCACCAGGTTCTTAGCGTTTGCACAAATCCTCAGGGTTGGTGTTTTTTATTTATTTATTTATTTTATTTATTTATTTATTTTTTGAGACAGGGTCTCATTGTAGTCTGGGCTGGTTGGTCCTAAACTCACTATGTAGCCCAGAGACTGGCCTTGAACTCAGCAGTCCTCGTGTCTCAGCCTCCAGAGTGCTGGAACCACAGGCGTGCGCCACCACGCCTGGTTTGTGTGCTGGGGAGCTTGCTAGGCAGGTGCTCTAACCTCCAGCCTGCCGTTGATTTCGTGAGTGGGTCGGTCTAGTTACCCAGCCTTGAGCAAAGATCTGTTGTGTGTATTGTGAAAAACAGCAGAGGAATTGGGCTTGGTGGCACAGACCTGTCATCCCAGCGGTCTGGGAGGCTGAGGCAGGAGGACTATATAAGTTCAAGTCCAGCCTGGTAACTTAGCAACTTTGGGAGAACCTGTCTCAAAAAAATGGACTGGGGACATAGCTCCATGTGAAGGCCCCGAGTTCAGTCCCTAGTGCCACAAGAAAGAGCAAAAGAGAGAAAGACAGACAGCTGGCCAAGTGGGCAGAGCCCTCAGCACAGTGCTCTGGACTGCTTAGTGCGGCGGCCCCAGGGTAGAAGCCGAGGGTGAGGTGCAGAGGGGTGCCCTGAGGGTGGTGCCGGGAGGAGCCACAGCCTTCCTCAGACCTCCTGGGGTCAGGGCTGTGCCATCCCATGTAAGGGGTTCAGTTATTTACTTCCTAGAGTCACTTTGGCCCCCACAAAGGCTGCCATACTCCAGGGGCAATGTGTTCTGTTCTGTTTTGTTCTTTGAGACAGGGTCTCGCTCTGTAGCCCAGGCTGGTCCTGACCTCACTGTGTAACCAGGGCTGCTGCTCCAGGGCTGGGATTACAGGCGTGGGCTCTATGTGGTGCTGGCAGTTGAAACCTGGGCCTTGTGCTTGCAAGGCAAGTACTTTAACCGCTCTGCCATTCCTCCAGCCTCCATGGTCAATTTTAAGAGGTGCTCCTCTGTGCCGCAGCAGGGGCCGCTCTGTGTCATGCTCTCCTCCTGGGGACACGGCCCTCCCCTCCCCGCCTTCTCCACGTCTGACTCCTGCGCTGTGTTCCGCCCAAGGACCCCACCCTGCGTCTCCCTGTCCCCCGCCAGCTGCTGGGCCCCGACCTTGTTCCTGGCCCTTTGCCCTTGGGGCTTCTGCAGGCAGCCAGGTTGGTCCCGTCCTGAATTCCCTGCAGTCCCACGCAGGCAGAACGGCTGGAAATTTGTGGAAGAGGAAGAGATTGAGAGAGGCAGACACACTGGTAGAGAGAGGCAGGGACAGAGACGCACAGAGACTGAGAAGGACAGAGCAGAGACTTTCTCTTTAGCTAAAGCTAGACTGGATTCTCATCCCTGGGAAAGTGCAACGCCAGGAGGCTGCGAGTTGGGTATCTCCAGGCCTAGCTTCAAGGTTGAGGATTTTTCTAAAATGGGCTTCTGGGACCCTGGGAAGGTAGGTAGCTTATTGAGGTGGTTTATTGTGGTGAAAGGATTCGGATTAAAACCTGTAAAGCCAAAGGTCCCTGCAGGAGGGCAGAAACTTGTGAATGGCCCTGTAGGTCTACATGTTCTCATTCCTTTGCCCAGGGTGGACCTGAAGTGGGTGGCAGAGAGATTATTCAAAGCTAACTCCAAAGAGATGGTCGTGTGGGCTTGATATCCATTGCCCTCCATACAGATGGCAGCGGGCTTTGATAGCAAGGAACAGAGGGGGCGGAGCCTCTGAGGCTTCCCGCGCCCTCCCCTCGGTTCTCTCTGGGCCCTGAGCACCCGGCCACCATCTCTCAAGTCTGTCCCTGGGCTGAGGAGAGGATGGGGTGTTGGTTATGTGCTCAGCTGGAGGGAGTTTGGAGAAGTCCCTTATCTCCAAAAGAAAAAAAAAAAGAATTTAACTTTTAGAAGTTCAGTTTTAGCCGAACATGATGGCCTGTCATCCCAGCACTCTGGGAGGCTGAAGCAGGAGGATCCCAAGTTTGAACCCAGCCTAGGCAATTTAGCAACTTGGTGAGACCCTGTCTAAAGAAAGAAAGATCAAGGCAAAAAGAAAGGGGAGGAGGGGACGGGAGCCAGTGGCCAGTGGCAGGGCTGACCGTGGCGGGTTTATACCTGATTAAAGATGACAGGGTTTCTTCTAATGCCTGATGCTGAGTTACTGGGGAAGCCCTGGGCAACAATTCCCTGGATAGGCAGGCCTTGCCGCAAGGCCTCATGGGAGGGTGAGCCCCCACCCCTCACTGTCACAGCTCCTTCCCCCACCCCCATGGATGGACTGCCTGGGTGCCACCACAATAGGCTGTGGTAGATTGTCCTGTCTGTGGACCCAGGCCTCAGTGGCTCTGTCCCACTGTCACCCCAGCCCACGGGCACACAGAAACCCAGGTGTGACAGCCGTCACTCCCTATCCCCTGCCCAGCAGAGTGGAAAGCCCCCAGGACGGGGCACTGAGCTTGGTGGCAGCACAGGGCTGCCATGTCCCCAGTGTCCCTGTGAGCTGCTTCTCTTGCTCTTCAGATCCAGAGTGACAGATTGGCAGCTGGCAGCCTGCCGGGACCTGAGACTTCTTGGCAGTCGCTTTCTGACCTGGACAAGTGGCTGCTACCCACTGGGACTTCAGGCTGCCCCTGGGGGAGGAACGTAGATCTCTTTTCAAAGATTCTGAGCTGGAGAGGGCCATTTCTGCCACCGTGGGTTCATTCTGGGAGCTATGCTGTCCATTTCCCTCACTGTAATATCCATAGGTGGATATGACATTTGTTCATTTGTTTTGTTTTCATTGTGATAAAATACACACCATATAAAATATACTTTTTTGTATGATTCTGAAGATTTAACCCAGAACATTTGCACTGAACTATTTCCCCAGCTCTTTATTTTGAGGCAGGGTTTACAGAGCTGCCCGGGTTGGGCTCACACTTGTGAACCGCCTACCTTGTCATCCCAGACAGGCCTGTGCCACCACGCCTGGCTAAATTTATCACTTTGGCTACTTTAGGTGTGTAGTTCAGTGGCATAAGTACCTCCAGAACTTCTCAGCATCCCAAACTGAAAGTCTGTCCCCAGCAAATACTAACTCCCAAGGACCCCTCCTCATGGCCCAGGATTCCCATTATTGGACTTTCTGTCTCTGCAAATGTGACCACTGTGAGGACTGCCTGCGACTTGAATCCTACCGTATCTGACCTTCTGTAACTGGATTATTCTACTGAGCATACTGTCCTCAAGGGGCATCTATGTAGTATGTGTCAGATTTTTCTTCCCTTTTCTGATCTGAGTAATATTCTATTGTGTGCATACATCATATGCTATTATCTGTTCATCCAACAAGGGAGGCTTCCATTCGTAGGCTGCTGTGAAAAATTATTCTGTGAATGGAGTGTGCCAATCTCTCTCAAAACCATGCTTTCCATTTATGGGGGTGTATTTACCCAGCAGTGGAATCACGAGCATATATGATAATTCTGTGTTTAGTTTCTTCTTGGCAGGACTGCCATATTAAAATTTGAATTACTTAAAGTGAAATTACATTTCAGATTCCATCCCTTGTACTAGGTGTATTTCAAGGGCTTGACAGTCACCTGTGGCTGATCACCTAGCAAAGGTGGTAGAGGACGTGCAGCCCGATGCCCCTTGACACACGCACGCGCGCACGCTCGCACACAAGCTCGCACACGCACGCACACTTGCACGCAACGCGCGCACACAGGACAGGGAGCATGCAGTAGCAGAGAGGAGCGTAGCCCGGCCAGTGCTCGGCGTGAGCAGCCAGCAGCGGGCCGTTGAGTAGGTGGGCTTTGAAATTCAAGGAGAAGTCAGAGCTGGAGCTGCAGTTGTAGGAGTAGTTGTCTGTAAAAGTTTTTTTTTTTTTTTCTTTGAGACAGGGTCTCACTCTGCAGCCCAAGCTGGTCCTAAACTCACTATGGAGCCCAGGCTGGCCTTGGACTCACTATGGAGCCCAGGTTGGCCTTGGACTCATGGCAATCCACCTGCCTCAGCCTCCTGAGTGCTGGGATTACAAACATGCACCATGGCCGGTTTAGATGTTGTGGGGAATTGAACTCAGGTACTTAGCACTTACCTAAGCACTTGGCTAGGCACATGCTTCAGCCACTGAGCCATTCCTCCACGCTGTCTGTAGAAGTTATTTAAAGCTGTGAAATTGGATGAAGGAATGGATATTTCACAAAGCACCCAGGATCGTGCTTGGGGCTGGACGGAGGCAGGAAAATCCCAAGTACAGTGTTGCTTGGACAACTTAGCGGGATTTTGCCAGGAGGGAGCAACAAGGCTGGGAATGTTGCTCAGGGTGAAGGCCCTAGGCTCAATCCCCAGTACCATGTATTTTTTTTTTTTAAAAGAATGGACAAAATGGAATACTCACAGTTTGTATGCGAGTGTGTCTCAAGCTGTTTTCTGTTGCTGTCACAAAATAACTGAGACCGAATAGTTATAAGGCATAGAGGTTTATTTAGATCAGAGATGAGAAACCTTCAGCTCGCAAGGTGTGGGGGTCTGTTCTGGCCAAAGAACAGTCACATAGAGGTGAGTCAATTACATGTTTTATCAAAGAGAATAGGTTAATTGCGAAGGTGATAATCTTTCTAAGCCACAAAGTGTTTTCGTAAGTATCCAAATGGCCCTTGGCAGAAAGAAAGTTCCCTGTCCCTGGTTTAGATGAGAGTATTGGTGGCCGGGAGCCCCCCGCAGATGGCTATGGCTCCCGGTGAGGGCCTCTTGCAGCCTAGCAATGGCAGAGGCCCTGCCACCATGGCAACATGGCACCGGGGTGCAAGCTCGGGTCACTCCTTGTCTTCTTACAGAGGCTAATACCCTTGTGTGGACCCCAGCCTCATGGCCTCCGCTGCCCCTGATCTCTTACCAAGTCCCACCCCCACCTGGCACACGTGTACCCTGGGGATGACGTGGCCAACATGTGAACCATGTGGGGCGCATTGAAACTGCAGCAGGGTGCACAGTCGTGGTAATTTATTTACTTATCGTATCACAGTCCTGGGGGTGGACCCCAAGGCCTTCGCACAGAGCTACATCCCCAGCCCGTTTTTATTTTTGATAGTGAGACGGTCTTGCCATGTTGTCCGGGCTGGGTGCAATCTTGCAGTCCTCCTGCCTCAGCCTCCCAGAGCACTGGGATGCTAGGCCAGAGCCACCAAGTCCAGTTGACCCTCATGTCTTGGAGAGGGGCACCCACAAGCCAGGTGTAGAACCAGAAGAGAAGGCGCCCCATGGGCGTGGACGATGGGGGTGCAGGGGAATGTGGAGGGGAAGCCCTGGGAAGTTCTGTTCTAGCGCTGCTTGGCAATTTTTTCAAGTTCAGGCTCATGAACAACACACTCTAATGTATTCAGTAATGACGTGATAGGTGTGTACTCGGTACCAGCGCCTTGCTGGTTGCTGGGACGCAGATGCCGATGAGGGTAGCAGCAAACACCTTCTGTGCTGGGGTGATGCGTTGATTAGAAGGCACATGCGTGCGTGCCAGGCATGATTGTTAAAAGACCACCCACCTCTGATGTCCTGATCAAATGAAACCAGCCCAACAACATTCAGGAGGCTACAGAGTGAGACCGTGTCTCAAGATAACTAAGTAAATTAATTAGTTAATTAAAAAAGCCTCGCTTGGTGGCTCAGACCTGTAATCCCAGTGCTCATGGAGGCTGAGGCAGGAGGATCACAAATTCAAGCCCAGCCTGGGCAACTGAGTGACTTGGTGAGAACCTGTCTCAAAATTTTAAAAAGGCTGGGATATAGCTCAGTGTGATGGCCCTGGGCTCAATCTGCAGTACCACACACACAAAAAAAATACTAATAACGTCCACAGTTGGTCATGTGCCTCTTGACCAACCAGGTCTTCCTCCTGCAGTATTCTAAGTCTTCAGACCCAGTGCACCCGAGAGCTCAGTGCACCCCTGCTCTCAGCCTAATCCCAGCCTGCCCCGTGACCAGTGCGCCATCATTCAGGAAGCCAAGTCCCAGAGTCACGACTCTATCAATGGACTGGTCTCCACGGCAACAGCCATGAATGAGCCAGGCAAGGTAACCCTGGAGATGGCGGGAACCGAGGCAGCCCGTTGCCATGGAGACGCGCTGAATGGAAAAGCCCCGACCAGCAGGGGTACGTCATGCACCAAGTCGGTGGGTCTATTTTCAACCTGTGTTACAAAAATACATTTCCATACGCGTGCGAGGAGTCGCTGCCTCCTCCTGCCCCCAGGCCTGGGCCTCACCGGTTTCCCTGTCGCTCTTCCAGGCCCACCGAGGCCACGGACTCTGCAAGGACACCTTGGCCTCATCGTTCGGACATGCCGCCCTCCTTGAGTAGGGGTAGAGCTGCTTGGACCAGTGAGTGACCCACTGTCTTCCCTTGGAGACCAGCAGGGGCCCCACAAAGCCTGAGCTCGCAGGAAGGCCATTGACTACCTTTGGGGCAGGAACAGTCTAAACGGTTGGACCCAGTGGTGTAGGCCTATACTCGCAGCACTCTGGGAGGCTGAAGCAGGAGGATCACAAGTTCAAGCTAGCCTGGGCAACGTAGCAACTCAACAAAACCTTGTCTCCAAAATAAATAATTAAGAAATAAAAAGCCTTGGTGGGGGGGCTGAGGCATCACTCAGTCCTGAGTTCTTTCCCCTAAGAATTAGCCAGATGTGGTGGCTAGAGGGCCCGTAGCCACTCAGGCCTGTGCCAGAAGGATGCCAGGCTGAGACGGGAGGATAGCCGGAGCTCAGCTGCCATGAAGGGTTGTCCAAGAAAACAAGGTCAAGACAGGAGACTGATAAGAGGCTAGTCTACTGAGATCTGTGAGGTGGAGACTGGAGCAAGCCAGCAGCAAGTGAAGTCTTGCCAGCTCGGGACGAGGCCAGAGGCTTTTTTAGGGAGAGGCTGTAACGGTAAACCTTCTCTCAGTTCAAGCTGCCAGGTGGGCACCTCTGCTCCACTTCCTGGACCCCAAGTCAACAGCACACACCTGAAAGCTGTTCCCTGCACTTTCCCAGTTGCAACAGGTTGACACAGTTTCTCCAAAGGCCACAATTACTTTTTCTTAATTGTTTTCCTAAACTCGTTCCAATGTATTTATTAAGCATGATCACAGCAAAGGGTGAGAAACCAGTATCCACCAGTGTGAATGGTAAAGTAAGTTACAAACCGTCCGGCCTGAAAAGCTGGAAGCAGGGAGCATACCTAGAATGCCAGCTCCTCCAGAGCCTGAGGCAGGAGGATGGCAAGTTCAAGTCCAGCCTGGGCAACTTATTGAGACCATGTCAGGAAGGAAGGATGGATGGAAGGGAAAGGAAAAGAGATGGAGAGATTTGGAGGTGAGCTCAGGGGTAGAGTATCCCTTGGTTTAATCTCCTTTACATAAAAAGAGGGGTGCGACTGGAGGAATGGCACAGC
Organism: Ctenodactylus gundi; assembly: GCA_004027205.1. NCBI lineage: Eukaryota > Metazoa > Chordata > Mammalia > Rodentia > Ctenodactylidae > Ctenodactylus > Ctenodactylus gundi. Next base: position 328,971 of record PVKB01001667.1, on the reverse strand, counting down.
AATTAAAGCGCCTGTTGGCAAGCACAAGACTCTGAATTGGATTCCGCATAAATTGGCCATGGTGGTGCACGCCTGTAATCCCAGCACTCGGGAGACTGAGGCAGGAGGATTATCGTGAGTCCAAGGCCAACTTGGACTATATCATTGAGTTCAGGACCAGCCTGGCCTGCAGAGCAAGACCCTGTCTCAAAAAGAGGAAAAAAAAAAAAAAAAAAAAAAGCAGCTCTCTGGATTTAGACAAGAGGTGCTGTGATCAGATCTTTTATGTATTTACATTCGTGACACTGGGGTTTGAGCCCACTGAGCTGTATCCCCAGCCCAGTTTTTAGTTTTTGTTTTGAGACAGGGTCTCACTAAGTCACTGACTTGCCCAAACTAGGCTCACACCTCCCCAAGTGCTGGGATGATAATGTCTGCACCTGCACTGGGCCCACCTCAGGTTTTTATTTAGAAGGGTCACTCTGGCAGCAGGACGGTGGCAAATCCATCCAGGCATGTCTGGAGGCCCAGGGATGCTGATGTGGGCCGAGAGACTGGAAGGGGGCGTGGGATAATCCTAACTCAGCCTCCTCCTAGCTGTGATAACACTTTGTATGCCTCAGTTTTCTCATCTGCAAAATGGGACCGGCCATAGCCAGCCTCGGCAGGTCACCTGCTGTAAAATGCAAGAGTACTATTCTCACGGGAGGGCAGCGAGGGCTGCACTGGCAGGCCTCTGCAGGACGCACTGCTCCCACTCTTTCTTTTTGGGGTTGGCTTCCTTATTGGGAGTAGGCAGAATTGTCTTGAGCTAGTCAGGGGTTCTGCTGCTCAGAAGTAATTATAATATATATGATTGTATTTTTGTGTCAATTTAAAAGGTTTTGAAACGGAACGATGAGGAAGGGGCTGTGTTGGTTAACAGCAGCTGCTATAATAGGTGAGGCTACAAATCTCTGGCAAGAGAGTACTGAAAGGTTTTGCCATCAGTGAAGAGAAAGGCCGGGCAGAAACAAAAAGTCTGGGTCATCTTTAATAAAGGAGCTCATGGGTGAGGTTCACGGACCCCAAGGAAGGGGTCTGAGAAGTCGCATCCCAAGAGAGGGGTATAAGGCATTTATAGGATTTTGGGAAACGTATAGGACCGCGGTGGAAGCTGATTTGGTGGCTTGGCCACTGGTGCTGGCCTCAGTTAAGTTTCCTTTTCCCAAAAGCTGTTTCTGGCGGGGGACTTGTCCTGCGGGTTTTTTCTTTCCCTCACCCCTTGAGCCATCAAGTACATGTAAGTGAAAAAACAACTTCTTGTCTGGTTCTGGAGGTGGAACAGGGCCTGGTGCGTGCTGGGCAAGCGCAGTGCCACACCCCCAGCTCTTTATTGAATTGTATTTTGAGACAGTTGCCCAGCTGCTCTTGAAGTCAGTTCTCCAGCCTCAGCCTCCTGAGTAGCAGGGATTATAGACGTGTGTCATTGAGCCCAGCTAGAAATCAACTTGTGTGTTGTCCAAGGACGAGAGCTAAGGGTTGGGATAGGGTGAAAGGATGGGAGGCCCGAATGTGGTGTTCTTCTGTGAGTCCTTGAGGGGTCCAGGCTGGTGTACACTGTGCCTTTTTCATCATGTGGCTTCCAAGTTTGCCCTAAGCTGAGTTTTGTGACATCCAGCCAGTGAGTGTGGAAAGGTGTCCTGGATTGGAATGGACTTATGGGTTGGTTCAGGAAGTAGGAAACATCACTTCTGCTCGTGTTCTGTTGGCCAGGGTTTGGTCTCATGGGCCCACTTAGATGCATAGGAAGCTGGGAAATGTAGTCTCCTGAGAGACAGCCATTTTTTGAGCCCCTCCCCAATCCCCACCCTCATTGCCCTTGAAAAAGAATGAGTCTTCTGGAGGAAATGGTGAGCATCACTTCTGCCCATGTTCTATTGGTCAGAACTTAGTCACATGGCCCCACTTAAATGCAAGGGATACTCGGAAATGTCGTCTCTGAGCAACAGCATTTTGTGAGTCTTCAGAGATAAGTGGTGAGCTTTACTTCTGCCCACAGCGTATTGGCCAGAACCTAGTCACATGTCATTAAGATGGAAGGAAGCCTGGGAAATGTAGTCTTTGCATGACCACCATTTCTCAGCCACCCCTTGAAAGGGAAAGTGAGTCTTCAGGAAGCTGCCGTGTGTGCACCAAGGATTCAGTCCTTCACCTTCCCAACCTTCCAGCTCACTGCATGTGAGACACTGTTCTATGGGCCATCAGCCCTCGTAGCCATGGCTCTGACACCTGACATCCAGACATCTTTGGGTCAAAATTAAGTCATCTAGAGATATTTTAAGTCTATAGACAAAAGTGCCTAAGTTACATGCAATTACTATGCCATTTTCTACAGGGGACTTGCGCATCCTCGGATTTTGCTGTCTGTGGTGGTGGGAGATTGCTTCCTGGAACACATGCCTGCCAATATATATTCTTCTAGTGTGACAGCCTTGCACAGTGGCCACCACTGTGGGTCATACTGACAGCAAAAAAAAAAAAAAAAAAAAGGAAGCCCAGAGTAGTTAAGTAACTCACCCCATGTAACACAGCTAGGAAGTAGGAGAGTTGGAAATCACATGCAGGAAATCCAGCACAGAACCTGGAGCTTCATATAAATTCATAAATTCATTGAAATATAGGTGGAGCCAACATGAATGCCATCCACTTTTCATCACTAAGGAACTTAGCACTGGGACCACGAGTCTGTCCTCAAATGTCCCAACCAGGGTGGCCAGGCCCTTTGGGTCCACATTGTTGTTAGCTGGGTTCTAGGTCAGAATTTCTCAGTCATAGCACTGTTGACCTCTGGGGCCAGATGTGCGGCAGTGGCCGCTGTCCTATGTCCTGAGGGATGCTGAGCACCGCCCCCAGCCACAGTGCGCCCCACGCCAGGTGCTACCCGTGGTCACAACAATCAGCGTCTCCATGCTTTTCCAAACGTGTCCTATGGAGCAAAGCAGCTCCCTGCTGCCAGCTACTCTTTATTCCAGGTTAGTAAATATCCTCCCACACTGGTGTGCAAGCTGAGTCACACCTCCTTTACAGTTGTCAACCTCTCAAGAAATGCAAACCAGATGCGGCAGCACAAGCCAGTGATTGCAGCACACTGGGAGGCTGAGGCAGGAGGATCACAAGGTCCTGCCTAGCCTGGATGGTTTAACAACCTAATGACACCCGGGCTCAAAAAAAGTGCTGTGGTGGCTCATTGTGACGGCCCTGGGCTCGATCTCCAGTACTGGAAAGAAAAAAATGAGGAAAAAGAGAAACGCAGAATTTCCTACTTGACAAGATGGTGGCAGAGACTGAAATCGCACTGCCAGGCGTTAACGACAGATGGGGACCTGGACAAGGTTCATCTAGCTAAAAATGGACAGGGACACTCCAGCCTGTTCATAAAAAGAATGATTTGGAAGGCAGGCCCAGTGACAGTGGTGCCTGCATTCCTAGTAACTTGGGAGGATGAGGAGGGAGGGTCACAAATTTGAGGCCAGCCTGGGCAACATAGGGAGACTCCACCTTAAAATGGGTGAAAAGGTCTGGGGGTGCAGCTCAGTGGCACAGCACACGTTTAGCATATCCAGTGCCCTGGGGTCCAGCCCCAGTACCACAAAGGAAAAAAAAAAAGGTTTGAGAAGCCGAGTTGAGATGAGGGTCAGTGGCAAAAAGCTCCTGAATTTTTCTCACAGTACTGGACTCAGGACAAGTACCTTGCCTGTGCTACATTCCCAGACCTTGTTTTATGCATTTATTATTATTATTTTTTAATACAGGCTCTTGCTAATTCGCCCATCTGGACTTGAACTTAAAATCTTCCTGCCTCAGTCTCTGAGAGTGGCTACTCCTGAGAATTTGACAATTAAAATGATCCATTTTAAAAAGTTGTGTATTTGTGTGGGCGGGGCGCTAGAGGTTAAAGCACCTGCCTAGCAAGTTGCAAGGCCCTGGGTTCAATGCCCCAGCACCACGTAAACTGGGCATGGTGGCGGCACGCCTGTAATCTCAGCACTCCAGGAGGACTGCCCTGAGTCCAAGACTACCCTGGACTGCAACGCGAGTTTGGGACCATCCTGGGCTACAAGACGAGACCCTGTCTCAAAAAAACAAAACAAAAAAAGCGGGCTATGTGAGGGGGTCACGCGTCGGTTTGGTGGTTAAGCTTGTGCCCCGCCGCTGCGATTCCTCCCTGCTGCATGTGTTCGGCTTCCTCTGGGTGACCCTAGCTACGGGTGGGAAGTCTCGGAGCTTTTCCCGCGGTAGCGCCCGGATTGGAACCCGGGATCTGAAGCCGGGCTCGGTTGCCGCTCCGCCGGCCAGCTTGTGGTGGCGCTTGCGTCTCCTCGGCACCCTCAGCAGGTTCTTCATCCTTCCCATCTTGGAGAGGGGTAGCAGGCGCGGGCAGGCTGCTGGCTCGTCAGGCTGCCCGGGAGGGAGCCCGCCTGGCGCCGCGGCTCTGCCCTGGTCCCTCCCAGGTCCTAGGTTCCAGATCCAGCGTCTCTTCCCAGCTTCCGGTGTTCGCCGCTCTGGTTCCCTGCTCCTTCGTGGCCTCAGAAAGCGCGCTCGGGGCGGGCGCGCTGTTCCCGGGGCTGCGCGCGTGCGCGTCTCGGTGTCGCCAGGCGCCGGCCACGGAATCGTACCCGATCCGCAGGCCCCGGGCCAGGTCTCGCCGTGGGCACCATGGCGCCCTCTAGCTCACCACCGTCTCCGCGACCCAAAAGGGACCCGTGGGCTCTAAGCGCGCCACCTGCATCTGTTTCCTTATTGGCATGAGAATTGGAGGGGTTTATTTTTGTTTTTTTGCCTAAGACAAGAAGTACCGTGTTTCAAATGCACTTTGCTTCTGCCACACCAGGCCCTGCCTCCCTCCCTCCCCTTCCCCCCTTTTTCCCCTTCTCTAGCCCCTCCTTCCCTACTTTCTCCCCGTCCCCTCCCCCCTCGGTCCCCCTAACCCTTGTCTCCTCACGCCCCCTCATCCTCTGCCCCCTCCCCCTCCCCGGCTGACTCCACCCCCAGCCGGCAGGACGAGGAGGAGGAAGGGGAGGAGGACGTCCGCCCTCCATCCCCTTGACCGCGCTGCGCTCCGGCCTGCTCGGCCTGCTCGGTGACTCAGCGGTGACTCACGATTCGGCTCCTGCGGGAAGCCTGGGGTCCCGCGGCTGCGTCCCCTCCCGCCCCTCTGGCCCCGGTGGCGGCGCGGAAAGCACAGGCGCTGAAGTCCGCGACCCCCGCCCGCCTGCTCGGCCTCCTGCCCGCTGCGCGCATCCCTGGCCTGGGGTGGGGGGCGCCTGCGTCCCGCCCCCCTTCCCCCCAACAGTTTGAGTCTCTCAAGCGCCTCTGCCTTGCCTTGCGCTGGAAAGGAAAATTGAGGCCAGCCCGTCCCTGTGCACAGGCTTGTCACCCCAGCACTCTAGGAGGCTGAGGCAGGAGGATCACAGTTTGAGCCCAGCCGGGGTAACCTACAGACTTCTAAGGCTCTGTCTCAAAATGAAAACTAAAAAATGAGCAGAGGATGTAGCGCGTGTGAAGGGGCCTGGGCTTGATCCCAGCAGCACACCACACACACTTACATACACAGACGCAAACTGAAGCTCACAGCTGGCTGGACAGCTGCTTAAGGAGCCTTTGCAAGTCCTGGGCTCCGTCCAGGCCCTGGGGACTGGAAGGTGAGCGGCAGGGGTGCATCCAAGGCCTCCGACAGCCCTTATTTTAAGGCCTTCAGAGTGTTAGTCGCTTTCAGTTACTGTATATTAAATAAGCCACCTTCTTCTTTGTTAGTGTATGTGCTGTGCTTGCTGCTATAACAAAGAATCCCGGGCATAATTAATCGTAGAGTGTGTGTGTGTGCATGCGTGCGTGCTGGGTGGGGAGCAGGGGTTTCTAGGGATGGAGCCCTGGGGCCACTGATTTGTATCCTGAGCCCTAGAAGCCATTCTTGCACCTGGAAGATTAACAAGGGACATTCTTTTTTTTTTTTTTAAATTGAGACTTGAAATAAGTGTTGATGGTGAGAATGTCATGGGAGAGAAGAGCCCTAAGAAGCACTGTGCAGTCCAGGGGTGGAAGGTGGACTCCTGGTAGGACTTCAGAAGGCCCAGTGCTGAGCTGGATGGTGTCTTTGGGAAAGTTACTCAGTCATGCTGTGCCAGTTTTTTCTTCAGTTAAATGGAGAGAAGAGCATCTCTATTTGTGGGCGGCGAGAGTGATCATTTGCTACATGAGCACAATCCGTAATGGGCCAATCAGGGTAATTAGCATTTTTGTCTTTTTGGCTGTTTATTCTTTGTGTTTGGAAGCTTAGAGCTCCTCTTTTCTAGTTCTTTGTAAACTGTGCAGCAAACGGTTAGAGTCACCCTGCTCTTCTCCAGAGTATTAGGATTTCATTCCGTATCTAAGTGAATTTCGGTCTGCCTCCTGTCCCTTCCCACCATTTGAGAAACACTGGACCACTACTCAACCCTAGTCCTGTAAAGTCAGTGGATTTTAGCTCATACATAGGAAAACATGTACTTTCTGTCTCCCTGTATCTGTTTGTCTCCCTTATGACCTCCTGTTCCAGCCACGTTGCTGCAAATAATAATACTCAGAATAATACTCAGTTTTCTTTTACGGCTAAATAATACTCTATTGCATATAAAATCACACTTTTTCTAAAACATTGTTCTAAAACAACGAGCAGCTTGCCTTTCAGCAATGAGTTGGCACTGTGACTTTGCGTCTTCAGCCCAGGGCAAGCTCTTCCTGCTCCTCAACATCAAGACCTAGAGAGGGAAAGCGTGTGAGAAAATCACCCCCAGGAAATGTTCTGGTCTGGCCCGGAAGTATTCCGTGGGATTTCTGCCTGCTTCCCGCCGGCTGGAACAGTCATGTGACCATGCTTGCCTGCAAAGTTGGGAAACAGCCCAGCCACATACCTGGGACACATCGACCTCAGCCTTTGCTGTAGGACCTCGCCAAGGATCCAGCTCCAAATCTTAATCCGTAGCACCTTACAAGCCTTGTTGAGGATGGCTTTAAAGGAAGCCCTCAACTTCTGCCCACTTCTGTGCTTCCGGGGCTCCCACCCTCAGGAACTGCTCTTGGCTTACAGTGAGATGTCAGCAGGAGATGATTCTTGTCTCTCAAAGAGGGACAGCCACATATTAAATCCTGCATCACCAGAGACTTTGGTCTCTCAGAAACCAGGAGGAACTAGGGACTCTCTCTCGGGGACAGACTGTACAGACGACCCATGCCTCCCGCTGTGTTGTACCAATCAGGATCCCTTAGAAAAAAGTATATGTGCCCCCCCACCCCCCGTGGTTTGCTTGAAGAGAACGTCATGGAGACTCCTTAGAGAGATGGGAACAGGTTAAAATAATATGTAAGTGATGTGGAGGTGCCTAGAGGGAAGCCTTCATTACTTTCCAGAAGCTCCCAGGCGGCGGAGCTGTGCAGGTTAGACTTTGTCAGGCCAGGCTGGGAACTGGTGAAACCTAACCAGGAACCAGAGGAAAGCCTTCTGGACCTATTCTCCATGTCTAGCCTTAGACAGTTCCTGCATTCTAGGAGATGTAGTCCCCAAGACTTGCCCTTAACCAAATCCAGCCAGAGCAAAGCATTCTGGGAGAGGTAGTTTCAATACCTGACTACAGTCAAGCAGCCAAAGCAAAGCAGTCTAGGAAATGTAGTCCACAAGAGTTCATCTCAGGACACAAGGCTGCTGAAGAAGTTTACCTACAGAATTCACATGGGGAATAACCAGTGTATGTATGCTGATGTGACCAACTGTATGCCTTGTGTCTTGGTTACTTTTTTGTTGCTATGACTTAATACCCGATATGCACAACTTAGGAAAGATTTGTTGTAGCTTACAGTTTGAGAAGGTCTCAGTCCATTCACAGGTGAGTGGCTGGAAAGTGGTGGAAGTTCATGGCAGGGCCAGAGCCAGAGTTCAGCAGCAGAGATCTTCACAACACAATGGTATAGAAAGAAAGACTGGGAGGAGGGGCTGAACCAGCACATGGCCCTCCCTGTCAAGCCCCATGCACCCGCTCCCTTCCAACCAGGCCCCACCTCCAACCCTACACAGTATCCACAGGAACATGAGGCTTTTGGGGGACTTCAGATCCAAACCACCACACCCTCATTTACCTCATCCAACCTGTAACTCCAAGTGCAGAGCTTCACGGCACATCTGTTGCTATAACAAAATACCTGAGACTGGGCACTATAAAAATTAAGATTAGTCTTGTTCTTTTACATCCATCCTCTTGGAAGTATTAACCCGGGTCTCCTGAGCACTATTTTAATGCCTTCTAAGGGTGATGCCCCAGATGATCTAAGGACTTCCTGTTAAGCTCCCTCTCTTACAAGGAAGGTCTCACCACTTCCCAGTCCTGCAACCCTGGGGGCCAGCTGTGCAACACATGAACGTTTAGGTGATGAGCCACATTCAAACTATATCACCCGTTCACAGGAGTTGGGGAGAATACATCCGTGTTAAGATTTGATGTTGCCGTGTTGGGAAACCATCCCTGAGGCCAAGATGATGCAGGGGAACGAGCTGGTCCGAGCACTTCTCTTCCTGCGCAGCATCCCCTAAGCTGACCCTCACTGTGCCTCGACAGCATTTTCTTTATTGCTGCCCCAGACCTCACTAAATCCTCCCCTCCTCCGACCTTCACACCTGCCTCACAGCCTCCCCTGGTTCGCCAGGATCTTGCCAACTTTTTCTCAGAAGTTGTCGGGCACGGTTATGGACTCTGGCCTTTAAGTTTCCCCGGAGGATTTTCTCCTTTTGACTCAGGCCAGTCTGTGTCCCTTCAGTTCTCCAAACCTGGAAAGTGCTGCAAAGCAGTCAGTCTTGCAGAGCCCAAGCTCTGCACCCACAGACTCACCAACTGCAGATCAGAGTGTTAGGGGGAGTTGTATTTGGGCTGAACACGCAGAATTTTTTCCTGTAATCTTCCCTAAACAGTGCGCTATAACAACTACTGACACAGCACTTAGATGTACTGTGTTAGGTATTCTAAGGTAGCTGGAGGTTACTTGTGGTCTGTGGGGGGATGTGCACAGACTCCATGCAAGTGCTGCATCGTTTTGTTTGAGGGACTTGGATTATCTTCGGATTTGGGTGTCTGAGGGAGGTCCAGAAACCTGCCCCAACTTCATATCAGAGTAGAGTGTGCATGTAGCAAAGCTCACATCTCTCACAGGTAGTTTGAAGAATTTTCAAAAATTGAATGCGTTTGGACCAGTGCCCAGAGCAAGAAATATAATACCTTAAATGTTATGGGTTAGATCTAGAATGTCCCCTCAAAGCCTCATGTATTCGGATGCTGTGAATTACCTGTGGATTTCATGAGCTGTCAGGAGGTGTGGCCTGGTTGGCAGGGGCGGATTACTGAGGGTGTGGCCTGGGAGGGGATACTTCTGCCCTGGCTTCTTCCCAGCCCTGGTCCTTCCTCTTGTGATGCTAGAGCACCTGTCCTCTGCCAGACCCTTCCTCTTTCCTCCATTGCCAGATGCCCACGAATGGGCCTAGGCCTCCTGAAATTGTGAGCTGAAATCAACCTTTTCTCCCTTAAGTTGTAGGTGTTGGGCATCACGTCCCAGCAGTAAGAAACTGATGAAGACACTGAGCTTCCAGAAATCCCTTCACACCCTTATGCCCACCATAAGAGCACCCTGACTATAGTCCACGTGGGTTGTGCATGGTTCCGAACATGGGCACGTGCAACCAGGCAGCTCCTCCTCCCTAGCCATGGCTGAGAGATTCTTCTGCTTCCCTGCCATCCCTGCTGGTCATCCATCTCCACACCTGTCTGTCCATTTATTCCACTAACCGTGGACTTCAGGTGCTTTCCCCAGCTTGGGACCGTCCTTGAGAAGCTGCTGGTGACACTCTTGTGTCCATCTCTGGGGGGCCTTGGTTCCATTTTTCTGGGAGATATTCCCAGCAATCAAAGCCCTGCATCTGAGGTTAGGAATCTGCTTTGCTTTGGCAAAAACTGCCTAACAATTCCCCCAGCGTTGGACTTAAACTTCCATTAGCTGAGAGTTAGCTTTTGTTTTGTTTTTGCTTTTTTGTTCTCTCTCTCTGTCCCCCTCTCTCCTGTTTTCAGGATTGGAGATTGAACCCAGGACCTTTGCACTGAATTGTATCCCCAGCCCGTTTTTATTTATTTATTTATTTATTTATTTTAGTTTTTTGTGGTACTGAGGATTGAACACAGGGCCCTCACTCTGAGCTACATGACCAGCCCTGTTCTTTATTGTTTATTTGAGACAGGGTCTTGCCAAGCTGCTGAGTTGCCCAGGCTGACTGCTGCCTCGGTTTCCTGGAGTGCTGGGGCTGTGGGCCTGTGCCACAGGGCCCTTCTCATCTTCACCGTCTTGACCCCTTGCTGCCCTCCCGTCCCCCTCCAGACCCCCTCCGCATTGCCATAATTTTACTTTGCTGTTTTCGTCATTTGTGTTTTGGATTTCCTGCTTCCTTGAGAGCTATACTCCAAGCAGCATGTGTCTTGCGGTTGCATTCTGTTGCCACTCTGATACTCAGATCTGACTGCACCTCACCTGCCTGAGTTACATTCCCCCTGGCCTCCCAGGGATAGGCTGCCCGGCCCCGCCTGCTGCAGCCCTGGCCGTGGACTAGGCCAGACAGTGTCGCCTTGTGGACCACCCTCCCTGCTCTGGCCCCACCCCCTCCTCTCAACCGCTACCACTCTCCTGGTGTCCCTGGATCACGGGCCCCTCTCCATCTTCCCTAGGTTCGGTTATCCCACCACCTCCTGGCTCTCACCTCTCCCTTCTTCATCCCTTTTATTTAAGAAAACACCATTTTTTAAGACAAGAGGGTTCCTGGAGCCACCCGAAATAGCAACGTGTCCTTTTGTTCAATCCTTAACTTTTAAAAGACAAATATAGAGAAAAACTGATCCACAGAGAAGGTCACAGGTCTTAGGAGGACCTAGGGGAAAGAAGGTCACACCATGGGAAGGAAAGGAAGCAGGATCCCAACCTGGGGCAGCGGACAGGAGACACGGGGCTGCTGATGTGGGACTTAGAAGCACCAGTTGTGAGGTGGGAAGTCCTTTGTCACGGGGCAGCTAAGATGTTCCCTGCAGATGAGGACCTACTGGGGGATGGCTGAGAACGGGGTCACCGGGATCCAGTTCCTGGTTGCACTATTTCCTGTGTGTATTTGGAGAGTTCTTCAGCCCCTCTGTGCCTCCATTTTTTTCCTGTCAGTCCAATGGAGAGAGAGATTATTATCTATCTGTGAGGCTGTTGTAAGTTTTGAGGGACTTGATATTTAGAAATCGCTTAGAATAGCAATGGGCACAAGCTTTAAAAAAAGTTTATAAATATTGACAAAAATGGTAGAGAAAAGTGACCGGGGTTGATATTTTGACAGCTGTTTGCTATACAGTCTTCTGTTCTGTGCAACTATTTCATATTTAAATAAAATTAAAGTTAAATAGAACTCAAGCAGAGCAGTGGTGTATTAGTTTGGGTTCTTTCAAAAGACAGAATTTACAGATTTTTTATATCACCAAAATGTCTATTAGGAAGGCTTACAAATCCAAGGATAGAGGTGGTCCAAGATGGCTGCTCAGCCGTGAAGTAGATCTCCTGTCTGGGACTGCATGACAGTTGGTGAGGTGAGAGTCTGCTGTAGATCTCAGACCCAGGATCAGGCATTTAGCATTTCCCAAATGACACGTTCCAATGAGCAGCAGTTACATACAGTATTTACGGGTTTTTTTTTTTTTTTTTTTTTTTGAGACAGGGTCTCACTCTGTAGCCCACACTGGTCCTGAACTCACTATGGAACCCAGGCTGGCCTTGTACTTATGGCAGTCCTCCTGCCTCAGCCTCCAGAGTGCTGTGATTATAGGTGTGCACCACCACGCCCAGCTTATGTGGTGCTGGGGAATTGAACTCAGGTGCTTAGCACTTGCTAGGCAAGCCCTTTAACTTCTGAGCCATTCCTCCAGCCCCTCCTTATATTTTTAGAACAGAAGAAAATCAAGTCAAAGCATATTTTGAAGACATTGGTAGAAATAATAGGTAGGCGTGTTACTCTGAAGTAAAAGCGAGAGGTTATTGCGTTGCATTTAAAAATAGTTATCCTAGGAATGTTATACCTGAAAAGATTTATCCAAGATGTTAAATTAGATACAGAGGATGATAGATGAAGTCATGAAAAAGGGCTGAGATAGCCCTCAACAATCTGGCCATGCAAATGCCACAAGCTCTCCACGATTTCTCCAGAATCAATCCAGTTAATCAACAGTCTCATTATGAAGAAAGCTGTTCCCTTGAAGTTTCACTTATCAAAACAAAAATAGCTAAATAAAACTTTCAAAACTCATTTCCTCACTCACTGGCCAAGTTGCAAGTGCCTCCTAAGACCCGTGAAGTGACTATATTTGGGCAGCCCAAATAGCATACAGAACCCTTCCCTGGAAGGTTCCGTGGACCTCTACAGATAAGCCCACACAAGGGAATGTCCTCAGGTTGACAGAAGATGACAGTCAGCTGGGCCCAGAGATGCAGCCTGGAATCCCAGCACTTTGGGAGGCTGAGGCAGGAGGGTCACCAAGTTGGAGACTCTGGGAAACTTAGGACTTAGCAAGACCCTATTTCAAAATTAAAACTCAAACATGGGCAGGGGTGTAGCTCAGTGTGGAGACCCTAAGCTGCACACCCAGTACCACAAAGAAGGAAAAGGAAGAGACAGCACCTGCCGAAAAACACCCCAAAGAGGTAGGCAGCCAGCCAATGACATGGCCCCCAAATCCTCGGAAGGAAAATGAGATAGCATTTCTTTTTATTCATTTACTTATTTGTTCATTCATTAATTTATTTTTTGTGGAAGTGAGGACTGAACACAGGGCCTTCTGAGTTACATTCCCAGCCCCTTCTTAGCGCTTATTTGAGACAGAGTGTGGCTAAATTGTTAAGTTGGCCAAGAGGGGCTCAAACTCATGATCCTCCTGCCTCGGCCTACCAGAGTGCTGGGATTACAAGCCTGCTGCAGAGGCCTAGGGAAAACATTATCTCTGCGGGTGCATTTGGATAAGTTAGAGGTGGTTGGTGTTTCGTTTCCTGTGTGTGTTGCTTACTGAGGGTAGAACTCTGGGCCTCCTGCGCCTGGCCTGGGCTCCACCCCCGAGCCACATCCTCAGCCTCGGGACTTGTTACACTGGAAAGAATGAGAAGGGTCCCGGGAGATCCAGAGGAGGGGCTTTCCCTGCACATGTGGGGTCCAGAAGGGGAGCAGCTGGCTCCAGGACCCCGTGGGTGCTGGAGTCATGAGGGCAGGTGCTCTTGTAGAGCCTGTGCACATCCTCCTCCTGTAGGATTTAAACCAGCTCCAGAGGACCTAGGAGACCCAGCAGGGCTGGAATGCAGTGTAGGCAACTGTTCTGCTGTGTTGTTTAAGGAATAACGACAAGGTTTTTTGTTAGTTCTTTGGGGATCAAGTCCAGGACCTTTGCCTTGAGCTGCATCTCCAGCCCCTTTGCTTTTGGTGTGGTGGTTTTCTGTTTGTCTGTTTATTGTTGGCTGTTTGTTTTCATTGGTGTTTTATTTTGAGACAAGGTCTTACCGGAGTTGCCTAGGCTGGGCTCTAGCTTGGGATCCTCCTGCCTCGGCCTCCCAAAGTGCTGAGATTACAGGCTGGTGCAGGTGGGCCCAGCTTCCCAAATAGTTTCAGTCTGATGGGCTGAATCCATGGATGTGCATTCCATGGGTGCAGAGGCTGGATGCAGTCTAGCTGTGCCAGCAGATAGATTCCAGGCACGGAGTCCCCCAGATCTGCGTGGGGCACGGGGCAGGCCCCCTAGGGCTCCAGCTCTTTCTGCGTAGGGAGCCTGTGTGTCTTAGAGTTGGCTGAGATTTCTGTGGTGTTTCCAGCCCAGACCGAGTCCTATGGACCTTCCTGGATGGGCAGCTCTGGGGGAAACAGACAGCAACATTGTGTCCCGTTTCAGCATCGTCTGCAGCTTCTGTCGGGTAAAAACACACCCAAAATGAAGCACGTGGCTCTGCGAGAGTGCCCTCCGGTGAGATCACACTGGGCTGTTGTAGGTTCCAGTGTCGGCCAAGAGGAGGAATGGCCTGGGGAGGAGGCTGGGGCTGCCAGTCAAGGGAGAGCTCTTGGCTAGCATGTGGGGCCCGGGTTCCACCCCCAGCGCCACAGCGGAAGGAGAGAGGGAAGGAACGAGTGGGTGGATGGTGGGTGGGTCAGTGAATGAGTGAACAGAGCGTGATGTTGCACGAATCAAAACTGAAGAGAATGATTATCCTAACTCCCTGTATCTTTAGGAAGGAGATTTTGGGTCAAGCCTGGTGATCCAGGCCTGTAATCCCAACACTCTGGGAGGCTGAGGCAGGAAGATTCATCCTGTGTAGACACAAAAGCTTCAGGCCAAAGGGATTTAAGAGAAAGGGCTACTTCCTGTCATGTGACACTGCCCAGGAAAAGGAGACCCTTCCTCAGAAGCACTCAGCGGACTTTCACACAGATCTTCTTGGTTTTGGACTACATCATGTGACTAGTACTCCCATTGCAGAAAATAGAGACCACTCGGCATTTTCTGCCTCTCCTCGCAAAGAAGGGTGGGATTGTTACTGTGTCAAGAGCCAAGAATGTCTGCTCTGACTTTTCTTTAAAGCACATCACCTCCCCTCTCTTCAGAACACACTCTCCTGTTCACCTCCTTGGTTTTCTACATTTTTTCATGGCAGCTATTGACAGCCTTCTTCCAGCACAGCGGGGGGTGCTGGGGACGGCCATGTGCCCCGTCTACAGCCCTCCCACTCCGGACCTTTCCTCAGCAGCGGAAGTGCTCCGTGTGTCCTGTATCCCGGGGTGGGCGGGGATACAGCGCACTGGAGATACACCTAGGACGACTGAACTTGCGTTTGACTGAAATGTGTATGTAGAAAAAAGTGTAGCCCGTGGCGACCACATGGGGCGAGGGATGGAGCAGCTCCGAAGCTGAGGGATTATCCTTGAGGTCTCTGCCTGACAGCAGGGGTGGCTACTGCTCTCCCACAGAAGCCTCCCCGGCCCAGACAGGTGCCCTCTGCTGCGTCTCTGTGACCACCAGTCACAGCAAGGTGTCCTGGAGACCTGATGCCACACAGATGGATCTCCCCATCCTTAGCACCTGGACAGCGACACCCTCTTCTTTCTCAGATGCTTAAACTGGACCCTCTGGGATGCCGGTCGGTATCCAATCTCTCTCTCTCTCTCTCTCTCTCTCTCTCTCTCTCTTTCTCTCTCTCTCTCTTTCTCTCTCTCTCTCTCTCTTTCTCTCTCTCTCTCTCTGTCTCTCTCTCTCTCTCTGTCTCTCTCTCTCTCTGTCTCTCTGTCTCTATTGGGAATTAACCCCAGGGCCTTCATTCTGCACTCCATCCCCAGGCCTTGATTGGGCTTGAGCTTGCGATCCTCCTGCCTCAGCCTCCCAGAGTTCTGAGTTCTAGGCCTGCATCCCTGCACCTGGCTGGCTCTCCTTGTGCGTCTCCCCCTTCCTCTTGTCTCTCTGGATGTTGCTCCTCTGGGAGCTCCTGGCTCTTTCCGCTTCCCATGTGCCCTGCCACTCACGTACCGAGTATCTGCTGCGTACCTGGTATCGCATCAAGGGTACTCCAAGTGCCACCATAAAAAAGTCTCTGTCTTTGTGGAACTAATATTCTAGAGGGGTGAACAATAAATTCGACCTTGCAAGCAGTGTAATCCCAGGGTGGAAGGGCAGCCTGGCCAGCAAGGGCGGCCGGCAGTCCTGGCTAGAAGGCAGGTCTGAATTTGGACTACAGGGTCTGCGGGGCCAGCTCGGCAAGGGAGGAGAGAGTTGAAGGGTCAGAACAAGAATTCCCAGCGGGGAGGTGGCCACGATCACAGTCCCAGCGGCAGGGGGCACTTCCTGTGTCAACAGAACAGAGAGGAAGGTGGGGTGTGCGGGGACAGGGTGGGTAGCAGGGGTCGAGACCGCAAGATCTGGTGGTCAGGGTAGAGTTTGGGTTTGATTCAAAGCCTGATGGGAGCCCTGGGAAGGATTTAACGAGGGCGACCCTGGCCACCCGACACCCTCAGGTCCACTGAGTGCCGACCCTCCCCCTCCGTAGCTGCTCACTTAATCTCTGCTATGTAAATGAACGGACAGCTCATTGAGCCTTTCCTTCAGCATCAGGCAGAGGGGACGCGGGTCTTCCACTGTCCCTAAGCCTCTCTATCAAGTCCCAAGCTTGGGATGCTGAACCCTGTGGGCCTGGGTTCGAGTTCTTCCTCAGTGGTACAGATGTGCTCCTGACTTCTCCCTCTGGGCCTTGGTTTCCCCCGTGGAGTGCGTGCCACCTGGACTGCGGGGTGGGTAGATGCACTGGGCGAGCGCCTGGGCATCTATATATACCCTGAGGCCGCCTCTGTCCTACTTCCGTCCCTCGTCACGCTGGCCTGCGCCCGCGGCTCCCTCCCGACTGCTGCCGCATCCCCACCCATCTGTCCTCTCAGCTGTCAGGCTTGTCTTCCCAGTGCCAACCCTGATCACATCCCTCCTCTGCTCCAGGACCTTGCGTGACTCCCGCTGTCTGCGGACTCTTGGCCTCCGCCTCCCGTGGGGGCCTCTGCCATGCAGCCCGCCTGCCTCTCCCCCACCAGGCCACCTCCACTCCCACCTCACCGCTGGCCTCAGAAGCCACCCCTGTTCCCCGTCCCGTCCTCGTTCCTTGTCACCCTTGCTGGAGTGGGGCAGGAGGCTGTTGGCTTAGGACCTGATGGAGGTGGGTGCGCCTGCACTACTAAGCTCAGGCTAAGGCACAGATCACCCTAGGACTTAACCCACACCTGATAATTTTTGGGGTCCTGGGGGTCAAGCCCAGGGTCTTTGCACTGAGCTCTGTCCCAACCCAATTTATTTCTGATTAGCAGACAAGTGTCTTCTATCGCTGCCAAGTCGCCAGGTTGGGTTTAAGGGGTGATCCCAGCGCCTCGGCCTCCCAGAGTGCCAGGGTGGCAGGCCTGTGCCACAGGCCTGTGCCACACGCCCAGCGAGAGTCTCTGCTATGCCCTGCACAGGTGTGGGTGCTCAGGTGCTGCCATCCCTAGGTCACAGCCTCCTCGTTCCCACCGCTGCCGCCGCCATCCTGGGGTCAGAAGAACTTGGGCCTGAATCTCCCCCTGCTGACGTGCGTGGTGTCTGGGGAGTGGGAGTCCTTTGCCTCAGCCACTTCGGAGCACCCAGCTCCCCTTTCTGGCAGGGGCTCTGGCCTTGCCCCACAGACTATTTTAATACAGATTGGGACTGTCTCCCTCCCTGAGAAAGAACCCTCCGTGGCTTCCGTGTTCCTGAGAACAAAAGCCAGCGCCCATGTCACAGTCCACACCTGCACCACCAGCCCCGGCACCTTCACCCTGCCTCTTCCTGCTCTTTTCTGCTTCCACCTCACCGATCTCCCGCCACACCTGCTCCCTCACCGTTCTTCACCTGCACCAAGCAAATCAGCCTCAGGACCTTTGCATAAGACCTTTGACCTCTGCCAGATTTGTGTAACTCCCTCCCTCCCTTACTGTGTTCAGACCTTTACTCAGTGCTATTTTCTTGGGTGCGTGCTGTTGAATATCATCCCCATAGGCACCTGTGGCCTTGGAGGGCTCGAATGGGGCACCAGACTTGAAGGAAAAGATGTGTAAAATGTCTTAATTTCATAACCAGGCCCCATTGGTGCAGGCCTTCATCCCGGCACTCTGGGGAGTCTGGCCCAGGAAGATTGCAAGTTCAAGCCTCACCTAGGCTGTTTGGTGACTTAGCGAGACCCTGTCTCAAACAATGAGTTGGGGCTCTAGCTCACTGTGAAGGCCCTGGGCTCCACCCCCAGATCAGTAAGTGTGAATAAATAGGTAACAAACAAATTTCCTATTGATCACCTGTGCAGTGACTAGGCAGCTGGCCTCTCATACCTGCAGCCTCCGCATCCGTGGGTTGAAATAATAAGAGATCAAAAATATTCAGGAAAAAAAAATTGTCTCCGGATCAAATGTCATTTTCTGTTGTCATTGTGGCCTAAATCATACGGCATCATCCCCATTTCCATCTGCGTTCCACGGGGTTAGAAATCCACAAGGACTGCTCAGGGAGGGTAGCCCTGCGTGTGTGCCATGCTCGGGCCGTGCGTGGGGCCTGGAGCAGCTGGGGGGTTGGGGGCCTGCACCCCCCACGTGAAGGGAGAGCCTGCTTTGGGTAGATGGGGCTAAGGGAGCTGGGTGGCGGGACCTCAGCTGTTTTATTATTTGTTTGATGGAGTTACTAGAAAATTTAAAAGTTTCACATGTGACTTTTATGAGATTTCTACTCAGCAGTGCTGATCTGAATACTCATTCGTGTGCATGCCGGTTGCCGGGTCTGCTTGCGGGGTCTTCACACGGAGCTCTCTCCAGTTCTTTTTTAGTTCTTATTTTGACACAGGCTTTCACCAGATTGCCAAGCAGGACTTAAATTCATGACCCTCCCTCCTGCCCCTCCCGGGGTGTGGGTCACGGACTGGCTTCTCATAATACGGGGCACTTCCCTGCCAGGTGGTACAGGGCCGCGGCTTTTCCTGACCGGGTGTCCCTCCCCTGCAGAGCTTGCCTCCCAGGACTGATATCCGTCACCACTAGGGCACGGGGCTTGTTGGGCGCGCCCTAGCCAACCGCTCTTACTTTCCAAAAAAGCAAGTGAGACCCAGGCGTACAACAGGACAGAACCTGGGGACCAAATTTATGTGAGAAAGCTGGTGGGGGAGGGCGGACGGAGCCCCAGCCCATGGGTCACCAGCCTGGGCACCCACGGGAGAACAGGTAAGGACAATGTGGTTTATACAAACAGTGGAATATTGCTTAGTCAAGAAGACAGGATCCTGACCTCCACGGGAAAATGGTTGGAATTAAGAGTATTACGTTAAATAAAATATCCCCAGCCCTCTTACTGCTGTTGGGTTGCGAGGCAGGGTCTTACTAGGTCTCTAAGTTGCCCAGGCTGGGCTAAGCCTTGTGATCCTCCTGCCTCAGCCTCCTACAGGTCTGTGCCACCAGGCTTGGCTTGGGCTGTTCATATTGGCTTGCTGCCCGGGCAGTTGAGAAGAAGCCCCAAGCCCCCCTGGGCACCATTTTCCTGAGTCCCTTCCCCGGGACCATGGCCCTCCTTCCCCGTGGCTCATCCTGTGGCAGAGTGCAGGGTACAGTGGGTCACTCCGGCTGGCTGTGTGTCTTGGGGACACTGCCATTCTCCTCAGCACAATGGGGCTTCAGTAAAACATCTGTCGGGGGTCTTTGTGATTCAGTTTTTAATCCCTAGAGGCAGCCACTGTGAGGTCAGCATGGCAGGTACCTAAACAGAGGCCCAGAGATGGCAAGTCACCAGCCTGCCTTCACCCAGCGCACAACTGCCCTGCCCCTTTGTGTGACCCCAAACCCACCTCTCCTCTCCGTTCTCCCTGTTCCTGCAGCATCTTGGCGACAGTTGGGACGGAGTTCGACCTGCGGACGCTGAGGGCGGTGCGGGTGCTGCGGCCGCTCAAGCTGGTGTCCGGAATCCCAAGTGCGTGAGTTTCCGGCCCTGCCCTGGCTCTGCCCTAGGCCACAGGTGGCCACCTGCAGGTTCTTTGGGAAGAGAAAGACTTGAGGGCCGTTGCAGAGCCAAAGCTATGCAGACGCTCAGCTTGCCACCGCCTCAGTAGGATGTGCCAGGCCCTTGACCTAGCTTCCCGTGACTGTAACAAGTACTCGAGACAGTCAGCTTACAAAGAATGATTTGTTTTGGCTCACAGTTTTATGGGGTTTTTGGTCCATGGACAGCCCTACTGCTTTTGGGCCCGCGGCAAAGCAGCCCATTATGTGTCAGAGGGAGCCACTCACCTTGTGGGAAGGAGGTCAAAAAGAGGAAGAGGAGGGTCTGGGACCCTAATATCCCCATCCAACTGGAAGATCTCTCATAGTCCCGCCACCTTCCGGTGGTGCCCTAGCCAGAGACCAAGCCTTTTAACACACGAATCCATGGGAGACGCTTATCCAGGCCACAGGAGCTGGGTATAAACACCCTCATTTGATCCTACAAGAGAAGTTGTTTTAGCTTTGTGTCACTATACCAAAATACCTGATATTATCAACTTACAAAGAGAACAGGTTGCTGGATCCAGTAGCACAAGCCTATAGCCTCATGGCTCTGGGAGGCTGAGGCAAGAGGATCACAAGGTTGATCCCAGGCTGAGCAACATGGTGACTTAGTGAGACCCTGTCTCTGAATGAAATACAGAAACAGGGCCGGGGATTTGGCTTGGTGCGAAGGCTGTAGGATCAACCTCCAGTGTGGGCATAGGGGAAGCAAAGCGCCAAGCTGTCCGCATGCACCTGAATTCTAACCTGCAGCAGTGGACCCTCCGTACCCGTGGGTCTGCGCCCACAGACCCGACCAACTGCAGATCAGAGTTACTCCTGAGAAAGCAACCACATCTGGTCTGAGCACATAGTCTCCCGTGTCACTCCCCTAAACAGCCCAATGTGACATCTATTTGCTTACCACTGACATCACATTAAGTGTTGTAAGTCATCTGGAGATTATTGACATTATACAGGAAGACTGCACGGGTTCTGCGCATGGGCTCTGTGATTTCGTCGCAGGGGCTTGGGCAGCCTCGGAGTTTGCTCTCCGGGGAGGGCTCCTGGAACCAGTCCCCTGTGGAACCAGAGATGACTCTATATAGAACAGTGGTTACAATCAGAAGCTTTGACCTCGTTCAGAAATGAGTTAGAAGCCTCATTTTCTTTCCTTCTAGGTTGCCAAAAAAAGAAAAAGAAATGTTTCTCTTATGGGAAATTGCTTGAGTTTTAGAATTGTGGAACTTTTGAGCCAGGTGTGGTGGTGCATGCCTCTAAGCCAGCATTCTGGGAGGCTGAGGCAGGAGGATCACAAGTTCAAGCCCGCTCTGGGCAAGTTAGCAATATACTGAGACCCTGTCTCAAAATAAAAACTAAGAAAAGAACTGGGATCTGTAGCTCAGAGTGAAGGCCCTGGGTTTGATCCCCAGGACCACCACCACCAAAAAAGAAAAGTGAGACTTTTCAAGGAGGATGAAAATTTCAGTATGGTCATCTTAATTTCCTCTTCTCCCAGAAGAAATCAAAACTCGGTCACTCACCCAGCAGCTGTTGTGAAGGAGCCATTTGGTGTGTGGGAGGCACGGGGTGCTGGGCCTGGTTAGGATCTGGCTTCCCGATCCCCCACGTTCAGATCCAGCCGCCATGCCCCTTTGGGAGCTCTTCCTGCCATCTTTCTCACTGATGTTGCTCAAAACAGAAGTCAGCACCGATGCCCATGGCTTTGAGTCAGACTTGGGTTCAAATCCTGGTGCATGCCCATAATCCAGTACTCACTGTTGGAGGCTGAGGCAGGAGGATTTCAAGCTCAAGCCCAACCTGCGCTGCATAAGGGATGCAGAGCCAGTCCCTGGGAAGAATCCGTGTTTGTGCCTGAGCCTTACTTCCCACCTCTGTATTTGACGCCTGCAGCCAATTCCTCAGGCTTACGCAAGAAGCCGTGGAGATGATGTGGGTGCCACCTCCAGGTGGGGCCTGGGACGCCGGCTGCCGCCATTCTGTGCCAGCTACTCCGTGTCCACAAGATGCCCTGAAAAAAGGCTCAGAAAGCCACAGGCACTTGTCCTTTACACGGTTTTCAAGTGGAACAGTGTATAGAGATACCTTTGTAAGCAAGCCGTGGCAGTACAAGCCTGTCATCCCAGCACTCTGGGAAGCTGAGGCAGAGGGTCATAAATTCAATTTACCAACTTGAGCAATTTACCACCTTAGTAAAACCCTGTCTCAAAATGTTTAAAAATGGGCTGGGGACGTAGCTCAGGGCAAAAAGCCCTGGGTTCGATCCCCAGTACCACAAAAACAAGCAAAATAAAATCTTTTTAAAAAATGCTTTAAAATCTAAAGGGCTTTATGGGTGGTACACACCTGTAATCCCAGCACTCAGGAGACTGAGTCAGGAGGACTGCCCTGAGTTCTAGGCCAGCATGGGCAACATAGTGAGTTCAGAACCAGTCTGGACTACAGAATAAGACCCTGTCTCAAAAAAAAAAAAAAAAAAAATTCTAAAGTGCTTTAGGGGCTGAGTGCCTGCCCAGCAGGCATCAGGCCCTGGATCTGGTTCCCAATGCTGCAAAAGTGAATTAAAGAATCAATTGAAAGAATGTCTTAGAAGCTGGGAAGGGACTGTTCCTCCTATTTAGTACCAGCCTCTGCCAGTCCCTGGTGCTATGGGCTCGCTCGGGAGGCCTCTTGGTGCAGGGGGTGCAGGGTGCTCACTCACAGCTCTCTCTGTGTCCTCCCCTAGGTTTACAAGTCGTCCTGAAGTCGATCATGAAGGCCATGATCCCTCTGCTGCAGATCGGCCTCCTCCTGTTTTTTGCAATCCTTATTTTTGCAATCATAGGGTTAGAATTTTATATGGGAAAATTTCATACCACCTGCTTTGAAGAGGGGACAGGTAGGTCCTCCTGAGTAGGCGAGCGTGGGCACGTGCATGTGTGTGTGCGTGTGCGTCTGCGAGTGCTTGTTTTCTGTTTCCTCTCTGAGGGGACAAGCTCCTAGAAGGGACAGGCTGGGGCTCCCTAATTTCTCCTGGAAGCTGGGACACTCCTTCACTGAGCCCTGCTACTAATGGCTGGGAGGTGTAGTACCTGTTCGCACGGACCTACACCCCAGCACCCTGGGAGGCTGAGGCAGAAGAGTTAAAAGCTCCAGCCCAGTCGGGCAGTTTGGTGACTTAGCAACATACTGTACCCAAATGCAAAATTGAGAAATGGACCGGACATATAGCTCGGTGTAAAGATCCTAGGTTCAATCCCCAGTGACACAAAAAGACAGACGGGATATGGCTCAGTGGGAGAGCACGTGCCTAGCGTGCATAAGGCCTGGTGCCATCCCTAGCCTACGGTGAAAAATGAAACACAGCAACTAGTACTGTGCGTGTCCCCCCCAGCCCCCAGCCCCCCCCCCCATGCATGAGGATAGGGGTGGGTAGGAGAAGCCACCCTGGGAGGGTGGGAAGTGACGTGCGCAGCCATGGAGCCCTGAGGGTGCCCTTCCACAGTCCTATCGGTCCCTGCGGGAGACTTTGTGGCTCACACCCTGAGCTGAACTGGGCAGTTACCCACCGACTCGTCTGTGGCCTGGCAGGCGTCCGGGCCAGCAGTGATGCCCAGCATATCCTGCTGGCCGGAGCAGGCAGCACACGTGTTTCCCGGGTAGAGCCCATAGGCATAGGGCAGCTGCCACCTTCCTACCAGGCCAGCCCCGACCCTGTGAGTAAGGTGAGGGAGAAGGCAAGAGGCCAAGGACCCACAGAGGAAGTCTCCGCGGGCCCGGTGCCGGGCGCCCTGTCCACAGCCACTTCCCTCCCAGCTTCCCCGCGCCACTGAAACCTGCTGCGGGTGGAGGCGCAGGCCTGTGATTCCCACCCGTTCCGGAAGCTGAGGCAGGACGATCCCAACTTTGAGTCCAGCCTGAGCAGTGTAACAAGATTGTGTCTCAAAATACAAAAGTGAAACTGGGCTGAGGGTGTAGCTCATTGTGAGAGAAGATCTGAGTTCAGTCCCCGGCACCCAGTGGAGATGGTTTATTGGAGAAAACTGGGGTTTGGCGGTTTGGTTTGTCCGGGCGGGGGGCGGGGCGGGAAGTTTGTTTTCTCCCCCCCTCTGTGGCTCCTGCTTTTGTTTCTTCCCTCCTGGGCTTGTGAAGTTTGCTTGATATGGGATGTCCTAATTATTTCTTTCCCCAGTGAAGAAGGTGTTGATTGAGGCAGAGTCTATTTCTGTACCTGGCCCCATCTCATTACCCAGGCGGAAATAAGAGAGAGAAGGAGAGAGAAAGGAGGAGAAAGAGAGAGGGAGAGAAAGAGACCCTTAGACATATTCGTCACAGTAGTCACAGGTAGAAAACCCAGAACTCTGAGATCCCGACTCCCCCATCCCCTGCCAAGGTGAGCTAAAGGAGCAGCCCCGGGGGCTGGCCTGGGCCTCTGTGGGGCCGTAGGGGACACGGGGGCAGAGCAGCGGGAGAGGAGAAAGCCCAGATTTAGGAAGATGACTGAAAAGCTCCCAATTAAACATCTAAGACGTGTGAGTAAGAGACAGATATATACAGACACCCTGGCAGAAGGTTAATTTTAAAATGTATTTATAACCAGATTCCTCAGCCTCTCTGGCTGGTTGGATTTCTGGAAGCCTCCCTCTGAGTGGGTCGTGTTGATGGCACAGCGGTTTGGGGGCGCTGTAGTCAGTCAAGAAGCCCACAGGGCGATACTGCTAAAGATAGATCTGGCAGATTCTGCTTTGGTCCTCAGCGTTGGGACTCAGTTCCCAAGTGTCCAGCGCTGTCCCGAGCCCTCAGGGAAATGCCAAGGTGAATAGAAAGTTTCCCAAGAGTTTCCAAAGTCTTTTTGTGTCTTAATTTTTTTCTGGTACTGAGGATCCAACCTGGGGCCTTTGCATTGAGCTGTTTCCTCAGCCCTGTTTTTATTTTTAGTTTTTAAAGACAAAATCTTGCTGAGTTACTCCGGATGGGCTGAAACTTAAGATCTTCCTGACTCAGCTTCCCAGAGTGCTAGGATGACAGGCCTGTGCCACCAGGCCCGACTGAGCAACACCCCGTCACCTCAGTTACTGGCAAGCCATGAAGACGAATTGTAATTGTGATTCTGTCCACATACCAACCCCCAAGTATGAAAATAGGGGTGGAGGGGTTGTCGGAGGCCCCAGGAAATCATGTGTGAGTTCACTGGGCTGAATTAGGAGGGCTGCCCACCTGGTGGGGGACTGGGCTGTAGTGGACCCCGGTGGAGATAGGAGAAGGATCTAGACCCAGGCGACCTTTACACGGAAGTTATTTTCCATCAGGAGCCCATGACCCTGTCCTTCCCTGCCCTGAGCTCCTGTGTGCAGGATTTTTGCCCTTCTGCCTGGGGTTGGTAAGGCTGGACTTGGTGGCTGTCTGTCGTTGCCCTGCATGCGAAGGCCCAGCAGGGCGGCTCCTTCCGCCGCTGAGCGCTCTCCGCCATGTGCTCAGCCCCCGTGGGCCGGGTCCGCAGAGCGTGTCCCACATGTATCGAGACAGGAAGTTTGGGTTTACATATTTGGCAGCTTGTTTTCTTGTTGGACAAGGCACTCTCTTTTTTAACCTTCAGAGATGTCACTTGGGCCGGGGTGGTGGCGCACGCTTGTCATCGCAGCGTTCTGGTAGGCTCAAGCAGGAGGCTCACAGGTTTGAATTCAGCCTGAGCAGTCTAGCATCTTCATGAGACCCTGGGTCAAAATAAAGGGTAAAATTTAAAAAAAAAAAAAAAGGACAGGGATGGTAGCATAGGACCACAGGGGAGGAGAAAGAGCTGCCAGCAGTTGCCACGTGACTGCTCTGTGCTGTGTAAAAATAAGTTCACTTCATGTAAGGTGTGATGGGGCACACATGTAAGCCCAGCCGTGTGGGAGACTGTGGAGGAAGGGTCACAGGTTTGAGTGAGCCTGGTGGCCTAGTGACACCATATCTCAAGCTGAGAAAAGCAGTCAGTGCCCTGGTAGGCTGAAGCAGGAGAGTTGTAAGTTCAAGCCCAGCCTGGACAGCTTAGCAACACCCTGTCCCAATAATAAAAACGGGCTGGGGGTATAGTGCAGAGTGAAGGTCCTGGGTTTAACCCCACAGTGTTCCCCTCCTGCCCCCAAAAGGATCCCTCACTGCACAGAGTTGTCTCAGGTGGGCTTCTGTGGTCCAGGGAGGACACTCCCAGGTCTTGGTGACACCGTCCCCCGGCACCTTGACATTTGGTCCTGACCTTCCACTCCCAGCCTGGCTGCTCCTGCCCAAGAAGCCATCGTCAGTTCCCAAGAAAAGGCGCGTCCATTGGCATGCTGTCTCTCCTTGTGGCATTTGTACAATCTGCCTCCTGCTCTGTGGGGAAGGCGCCCAGCTCCTGTTCCGTACCCCGAGTGAGGGGAGGAACTGTGTGTGCTGCTGTCCCTCGCCCCCAGAACAGCTCTCCGAGCCCAGTAAGTGTCAGTAAGAGACAGGGAAAATCGCAAGACTAGAGACAAATACACAAGCCACATAGCAAACTTACCCTCCTGGACACCTGAGGACACCACGTCTCACGACCGCCCAGTGTGCTCAGCACATCTGCCACAACGGCTGTACTGTGGATCCCAGGGCCCATCTCCCCCAGGCACAGGAGTAGAGAGATAAAAAACCTGTACTCTGATCACGGTGGAATGAGGCTGAAACCCAGGACACAGAAAATTTGAAAATCATTCAGAACTAGGTGAGGTGGTCCAGGTGTGTGATCCCAACATTCTGGGAGGTTGAGACAGGAAGGTTGGAAGTTTGAGCCCAGCCTGCACAAGTTGGTGACTTAGTGAGACTTGGTCTCAAAATCAGAAATAAAGGGGCTGGAGAAACAGCACTTGGAGCACTTTTCTCGCAAGCACAAGACCCTGAATTCACTTCCGCAGCACCACATGAACTGGATGTGGTGGCACACAGCTGTGATTCTCGCACTCAGAAGGCTGAGACAGGAGGACTGTATCGAGTACGAGGTCAATCTAGACTACACAGTGATTTCAACATCATTCTGGGTTACAGAGTGAGACCCTGGCTCAAAAAAAAAAATAGGTGGAGAAGGAAAGGGGATGTGGGAAGAGAGTATGAGGGGATGTGAATGGGAAAGGGATGTGATATGTAAAATTTTAAAAAATAAATTGCAGTCATCAAAAAAAAAAATAGGCTGGGGACGTAGCTTAAGTGTGAAAGCCCTAGGCTCAAGTCTCAGGACCGCAAAAATAATGAATAAATAAATAACTGTGATTGGAATTTTAGAGCTGTGATTTTGAGATTGGTATTAAGTTATTCTAGTGGGAAAGTCAAGATGTGCAGAGGAGGTATTAGTGACAAAGATATACTCAGAAATAGTGTTGAACTTGGTGATAGGTGTGTGGGGATTAATTCTGTGAATCTTTCCTTTTCTGTTTCCTCATATACATGATGAGGTTTTTAAAAAGAGGTATTTCTTAATTACCCATAGGTCAAAGAAAAACTAGCAGTAGAAATTGGAAAATACATTTAACAACAATGATAAGAGTGCGTGATCACATTTGTGAGATGCAGCCAAAGCTGTACTTGCAGAACAATTTATACCCTTAAATTCAAGTTTAGAAATAGAATAGGAAAATAAGCCCACAGAAAATAAGAACAAATAAGTCACTAGATTTGGAGAAGAAATCAGGGAAGTGGAAAACCGTAAATCAGTAAAATCAAACATGTCAAACATATGTATGTAAATGTATTTCTCATAAGCTTTGTCCAGCCTGACTCAGCAAGACCCTCCTCTCTCAAACTCAGAGATAAAAGAGCTTAGGATATTTAGCTCACTGTGAAGGCCCTGGGCTTGATCTCCAGTGCCACAAAATAATAATTATTAATTTCAAAAAGTAAAAAATGGTCAGTGTTGAAGCTCATTTGGACCATCTGGTTTGACTCCCAATATTTAAGGAAAAAAAACCAACACATGAATAAATTGATCCCAATAGCATTTTTTCCCCCAACAGCATTGATTACTTGCTGGTCCTGGTCCTTCAGCTGGTTGTCCCTGACCTTCCTTCCTTCTTCCTTCCACAGATGATATCCAGGGCGAGTCTCCGGCCCCATGTGGGACCGAGGAGCCAGCCCGTACCTGCCCCAATGGGACCAGATGCCAGCCCTACTGGGAGGGACCCAATAACGGGATCACACAGTTTGACAACATCCTGTTTGCCGTGCTCACTGTCTTTCAGTGCATTACCATGGAAGGCTGGACTGACCTCCTCTACAATGTAAGTGACTTTCAACCGTGTGGAGACAGTGGGAGCCATGGAGAGGTGATCCTTGGAGGGCCAGGGAAGCAGCCTGGGAATGACCTCCACACGGTGCCAGGGGAGTCCACGGTGGCCCAGGCCTTTGGAGACTCCTGTCTCACCACCACACCTGTATGGGGAAGAAGAGCCTTTGGGACCATGAAAGGGATTTAAGTGCTGGAAAATGGCTCGTTGGGCAAACGCGTATCATTTTTATATTTTTGTATAGATAACAGTTGTACAATCCTGAAGCCACATAGATAAAAGTTAAGAGGTCCTAGGGGTGGACACCTGTCATCTCAGCCCTTTGGGAGGCTGAGGCAGGAGAGCCATACAAGTTCAAGCCCAGCCTGGGCAACTTAGTGAGACCCTGTCTCAACATCAAAAATAAAAATGGGCCAGGGATAGACCTCTGCATGAAAGACCTGGGCTTGATTCCCAGCACTCCAAAGAAAGAAGAAAGGAAGGGAAGGAGAAGCTTGAGTCCGGTGTCCGCTGTGCCTGGCTGGGAGCTCTTGGGGGCGGCACCAGAGTGGCAGGAGCACACAGGAGCGAGCTCACAGGAGGAAGGGAGCTGGCGGAGGAGCGGGGCCCCTTTGCTAATGTAGCAGCCCTCTGGCAGGAGCTAAGAGGGCCCCAAGAGCTCTACCTGAGCCTGCCCCAGGGACGTTCCCCCAGTAACCTAAGGGCCTCCCGCTGTGCCCCACTCCTTAAAGGTCCCACTGCCGCTTAAAACTGCCCCACCACTCTAGAATCCAAGCTTCCAGCACACGAGCACTTGAGGACAGTCCACACCCGCCTCACCGCAGACCCCTCACTCTGTCGGGACACAGGCGAGCGCAGGGTCCGGGATCCGGGATCTTTGTTCTCCATGACCCGGGCCGGAGCCGGGTTCGCTCACTCCATTCCCGATAAACCAGGAAGCTGCACGGAGCGTGTGGCTGCTCAGCTCCGAGCACCTTGGAGTCCAGGAACACGGTTGCCCGCTTGGGCGGCGCTTGGAAATGGTGGCGCAGGCCTGCGATCCCAGCATTCTGGGAGGCTGAGGCAGGAAGATCACAAGGTTAAGCCCAGACTGAGCAATTTAATAAGTTAGTGAGACCCTGAGTCAAAATCCAGAGGGGCCAGGTATGCGGCTCAGTATGAAGGCCCTGGATTCAATCCCCAGTACCCTGGGAGGGAGGGGGGAAGGCGGGCAGCATCTCGTTTGCTTTCTCACCTTTACTGCAATCCACTTATTTATTTGGTAATTGTTCTTGAGCACCTGCCCTGGATCCGGCAGTGATGCTGCCACGGAGAAGATGTATTAGACCCCCACCTTGGTAGGACACGGGAACATTCCCGCTGCCATGGAGACCAACGCACCAGTAAACATGAAAAAGCAAACGACACCGGGAAGTGGGCAGTGGGCAGTGAGCCCCCGTTGGGAGCACACTCTGAGGCCGGCAAGCACCCAAGGCAGCCTCAGGCAGGCAGTCCGGGAGGGCTGCTTGGAGGTGATGATGCTGGGGTTGAGCAGGAGGGCAGTGGGGCGGGGCGAGAGCATGCTCCGCGGGACGCGGGACGCGGGCAGCTTGTGTGCGCCTTCTCTTACTGTCTCGGCTTCCGGTAAAATGCCTTTTGAAAAAATCCCCACCCTGCCTCATCTGCGATGCTGTGGAAGGTTTAAACAAGGACGTGTACCGCCGAGTTATTTGTAAAACCAGAACACCACCACTAGTGAGAGAGGAGGGGCTGGACACCGCGTGAGGGGCGTGGTGGCCTCACTGGGCAGTCAGTCATCTGTCGGGGTGCGCACGGAATGATGAGGGGGAATTAAATACCAGAGACGAAGTGTGGTGAGGAAATCTTGTCTGTATCACACAGGCCTCAATCTGGAAATATAACTAGGGCACAAAAACTTAGCGGCATCCTCTGGGGGTGGCCTTCAGGAGTTAGGATTTCAGAACCTTTGTTTTCTCGCTGCCTCTCTGTCTTGTCCAGCTATTCCTACAATGAATGGTTTATTTGTGTTTAGTTTTGTGTGTTGTTTGCCTTTTTTTTTTTTTTTTTTTTTGAGACAGAGTCTCTCTCTCTGCAGTCCAGGCTGATCCTGAACTCACTATGGAGCTCAGGCTGGCCTTGAACTCAGGACAATCCTCCTGCCTCAGCCTCCCGAGTGCTCAGATTACAGGCGTGCGCCATCACACGCGGTTTATGTGGTGCTGGGGAATCGTATTCGGGTACTTAGCACTTGACAAGCATTTTAACCGCTGAGCCTCTGTTTGCTTTTGAGACAGAGTCTTACTGTGCAGCCCAGGCTGACCTCCAGTTTGACAGTCCTCCTGCCTGAGCCTGCTGAGTATTGGGATTATGAGCATCCACCACAGTTTACTTTTGTAATACAGAAAACATTTAAATGTGTCTTGCTAAAAGTTGAGGAGGAAGAAAAGGTGACTTTTGGTCATTCCTAGGTGGGGAGACAGGAAGGAGGTGGGATGGTGGAGGAACCTTTCTTGGCCCCTGTGAATTTTGACTCAGGGTCTCACTAACTTATTCTGAGTGTTCTTATAAAATCTGTCCAGAAAACCCACACTGAAACAAATTAATCAGTTATTGATTAAGATTGATTAAGCAATAATAGATGGCTATTTTATTATGTCATGATTAAGTATATACAATAAACAAGGTGGAGGTGACCTTCTTGGAAAAAGTCTATTTTATATAAGCAGTCATTTTGTATTAGTTTCCTTTACTATAACACAATACTTGACATGGGCTGTTCATGGAGAAAAGGAAGTTTATTTAGCTCACGGTTGTGGAGGGTCAAGGACATGATGCAGCATTGGCTCGGTTGTGGTGCGGCCCCGGCGGATGGTGGGGACGTCAGAACCAATGGTTGCATCTTCAGCCAGAGAAGAAGAGAGAAGCAGAGAGCATGGGAGCAGGACCAAGCTTGCTTCTGCCATAACTACCCTCACTCTAGAATTTCCTTAATCTTTCTCCCAGGCCCCACCCCCAGTGATGCAACCTCCTCCCCAAGCCCCTCCCCTTAAAGGTCCCACCGCCTTCCAGTACCTCCACCCTCAAAGACAAGTCCAGCCATCACATGGACCTTTGGGAACACTCGTTCCATATGCAAACCACACAAACCCACACCCCCAAGAGATGGAACCTAATCACTTCTGTTTTGTGAAGGGACAGGACTGTGGGATTCACTTGCAAAGAATAAAGAAAGGGGAAAGCAATCATCGTATAGTGGAAGAGCTGGGCAGTGCCATGCTAGCCAAGGTGTGGCGCTCGCTGTCCCCGTGCATGTGAATACTGTGTGACTCTTGGGTTGCTGTGATGAGGGGTCACCCCCACCGTCCCCTTCTGAAACACTCAGAGCCCACTGTGAAGCATCAGCTTACCCCAGATTAGAGGCAACTCCACAGATTCTTAGCTGATCATCCCCTTTAAGATGGTCAGGTTCGGGGCTGGAGGAACGGCTCAGCGCTAAGTCAAGTGCTAAGTATTCGAGTTCGATTCCCCAGCACCACATAAGCCAGGCATGGTGGCACATGCCAGTAATCCCAGCACTAGGGAGGCTGAGGCAGGGGGATTGCCATGAGTCCAAGGCCAACCTGGGCTACAGAGTGAGACCCTGTCTCTAAAGAAAGAAAGAATTTTTAAAATAAAACTGTAGTTTAAGAGATGTGATCTTTTATAAGTTACTGGCAGTCAGACCATGACAGTAGGTCTCCAATTTCATGGCCTGTTAACCTTAAAAGTCTCTGCATGCTGTCTCTGAGCTCCTTGTGACTTACACTGCTGCCACTTGCTGCCTCCTTTCTTAGAGAAAATGCCCCACACCTGGGAGAAGCAAGGGCATGTAACAGGGTCACCACTTCCTTTACAATCTGCAGGACCCCAGAATCTGCCCACATCCACCTGCAGCCGAGGAACTTAGGGGGGTGGTGTGACTTGTACAGGTGCTAAGGAAACGAGAGTCGGAGGTGGTAGTTTAGCTGGTAACTTGAATTCTCGCGGTCGGCATTGACTCAGCTCCCCACAGCCAGCGCGGCAGCCGGGGGGTCAGGAGTGACCCGCAGGCCTGACTGTGGACTGAGGACACTGTGTGTGGGTGTAGGTGGGAAAACTGCAGCTCGCAGGGCAACAGGTCCCTGGGGGGCCCAGACCACAGTGGCAGAGTCGGGTGGTGGCCCCTCTGCCGCTCTCGCTCTCTCCCTCTCTTTGTCTCGTTTATTCCTGCACATTTCCTCTGTTCTCGCCTTTCTTTTCTGTCTCCTTCCCCTCCTCCTCCTCTTCTCTTCTTCCCTACTTGGTGTTTCCCATGAGCCTTCTCTCCATTTTCCCCAACGAAGGGTTTAGCTGGGTGCAGAGTGTGTGACCTTGACAAGTGCCTGCTAGCTGTGAGAATTGACCTTTGACCCCAGCCTGTCCTCGTTCACGGATGTCCACCTTGTCCCATGTCAGAATGACTGTTTAGCGAACACTTACTGAACACCTACTGTGTGCAGGTGCACAGTCAGTGCCTCCTCTATTCGGTCACCCTTTCTGGCACCAAGAAGAAGCCAGAGTGCTAATAGTCAGACCACTTTTTAATTTAGACATGAGGGCACCTCCACTCATATAGCAGGAGCTTTAACCCTTCTGTTCTTTAGGTCTACACCTTGGAAAAAAAAATAGAGACAGGATCTCACTAAGTTTTTAACTTGCACAGGCTGAACTCAAACTTGCAGTCCTCCTGCCTCAGTCTCCAGAGTGCTGGGATTATAAGCTGCACCATCAGGCCTGGCTCTTGGGTTGCAACTTGTCACCCTAAGAAGGAACAAGCCTTTGAGAGGTCTTGAGTCATCTGGGGGAGAGGTTACAGTCCTCCTGATAAGAGCCAGAGGAGGCAAGCAAGGGCCCTGGAGGATCTCAGGGAATGGCAACCCACATGGGCAGAACAGCCAGTGCAAAGGCCCTGAGGCGGGAGTGCCTGGAATTTGTGAGGAAGAATGAAGCCGCCCAGTGGCTGGGGAGAAGCAGAGTGAGGATCAGTGTCCGAGTTGGTGAGGCTGGGGAGGAAGTGGCAGTGAGCCCTTATGAAGCCACCACAGTTTTGAGAGTGAACAGGGAAAAGAGGAGTCAAAAAAAAAAAAAAAAAAACCCAGACATGATATGATCTAAAACAAGTAGTAAGTGGGACATATGGCCTCCCTCAAGGCCACTATCAGGTTTCAGTTTTTCATGGTCAATCCATCCCATTTTTAATCTCATATCCGGGAAGTCATCTCCTGAGTTGAATATGTTCCTTTTTTAATTTTTAAATCATCTATAATTTTTTTCCGAATGAACCCAGCTCAGGAAAATAAGCCACGGCATGGAGGTTTCCTGGGACTACCCGGTCCCTCTTGGATTAGAGTTTATTGAGCGTTTGCTGAACGCTGGCCGTGCTACCTGGGTGCGTTAGTGTGCTCTGTGCCCTGAAGGCTCTTGTGGCCCATTTGACAGACACAAGACACTCCACACACCTCAAAAGGCTGCTCAGGTGGCTTGGAGGCCAGGCCCAGGGGGTTCAAGCCTGTCATCCAAGCACTGTGGGAGGCTGAGGCAGGAGGATCACAAGTTTGAGCCCAGCCTGGACAACGTAGCAACTTAGTGAGACTCTGTCCCAAAAGCGGCATTCTTTAAAAAGAAACTGAGGATGTAGGTCAGTGCAAAGGCCCTGGGGTCCATCCCCAGTACTAGGGGGGCTGGAGGAGAAAGATCAGTAAGCCTAAGCCACTCCACACCCCATAAGTGCTGAGAAATCCCTCCATCTGTATCGACTCTGGGCATGGAGGTGGCGGGGTCAGAAGAGGAGGTGGTGGCGGGGGGCGGGGTTGTCATCCCGGAAGCATCCCTTTAATCCAACAGTGCCAGAGCTCTGCTGCTTTATTCGTGGAGCACAGCCTGATCGATTAGAAATGGAATAAATGTACATGTTGCCATTAGTAGTTATTTTTTAAAAATCCACAAGTAGGGAATTCAGGATTGCTGGTGCTCGCCATTGACCCATGCCTCGAGAACAGCTGCTGTGTTTACTGAGCACCTGCTGTGTGTTTAGTCAGCACCTGATATGTGATGGTTCTTGTTCTGGGTGCTGGGGACCAAGACTAAGAAATCAGTACCCACACTGGGGTGGCGGGGGGGGGGGCCACTGAATGAAGTTCGTGCAGCCTTTTTTTTTTTTTTTAGACAGGGTCTTACTCTGAAGTCCGGGCTGGTCCCGAGCTCACTGTGTAGCCCAGGCTGGCCTTAAGCTTACAGCCATCCTCCTGCCTCAGCTCCCTGCCCTGCTGGGATGACAGGCGGTGTTGGCGGGACGGTTAGGAGCGTGCACTGTGCTGGTGGGAATAGCAGCCTGGTGGGGCTGAGGGGGAGGAAGAACCAGCTAAGACCCAAGGAAAAGCTGGCATGGTGGCGCAGCCCTGCCGTCCTACTCCTCTGGGAGGCTGAGGCGGGTGGAGCACCCGGGCGATGCCATGACT
Source organism: Ctenodactylus gundi (assembly GCA_004027205.1). Classification (NCBI taxonomy): domain Eukaryota; kingdom Metazoa; phylum Chordata; class Mammalia; order Rodentia; family Ctenodactylidae; genus Ctenodactylus; species Ctenodactylus gundi. The sequence goes on along the minus strand of PVKB01001667.1, from coordinate 294,559 downwards.
TAGCAGAGCCCTGTCCCAAAGTCATGAAAAAGGGCTAGGGATGCGGCTCAGAGTGAGAGCCCTGGGGTTCAGTCTCCAGCACCAGGGGGCAAGGCTGAGGTCAGGGGCAGGCTCGCGGGATGGGATAACTGCCTCCCTGTGACCCCAGCCCTGGGGAATGTGTTTCCCATCACGCAAACCAGAGCTGCTCATTCCCCTCCTACTTCTTGAGACCCATATAGGAACAGGTATCCTTTGAGCTGGGGAGGCGGCAGGGCGTAGTCAGGAGAGCTGAGCCCCGCCCGCCGCTGGGTGCTGGCCCCCTGGGACCTCTGGGACCCTCTTCTCATGGATCCGCACTCATCCTGTGGCCCTTAGCTGACCACCGGGGACCAGGACGGGCCATCCCGCTGTGTGGCTGGAAATAACAGATGCCCAGGCAGGTGGACGGCGCTGTTCCGGGCAGTAGGACAATTGGGTGTTTGGATGAGGGGCAGGGCTATGTGGATGGTGTGGCAGATGCTCGGGCTGTGATGGATGAGTTTTCCAAGCCAGCCGGCTGTCCCCCAACTCCTCATCTCTGAGCACAACTCGCACCCACGCTGCCCTTCCCTGAAGAGGATGGCGGCAGGGCAGAGGCCTGCCCCCTGTGGCATGCCCAGGCATTGCCAGTCTTTCTCCTTTTGTAGGTCATTGCCTGTCTTCCCGCCGAGCAGTCCCTCACCTAGAGAATGCCCAGCTCCTACCCGGCCCGGTTCCGCCCTCTGCCACCTCCCCGGAGTGGTTGGGTCTGATTATAGAACTAAGTCACCGAGTACATTCAGAAGAGAATAAGAGTCTGTGACAGTATCCGGGCGTGGTGGCACACGCCTGTAATCCCAGCATGTGGGAGGCTGAGGCAGGAGGATTGGCTGTGAGTTCAAGGCCAGTGTGTGTACCTGGTGAGCTCAGGACCAACCTGGACTACAGAGCGAGACCCTGTCTCAAAAACAATCTAAAAACAAAGAAATAAGAATCTGTGACACTGAGCAGCAGAGCCCCAGGCCCCAGGGAGAAAGATGTTCACACACAAGTTCAGGAGGGGGCCGGGCCTGGCGTTGAGAGTGCAGATTGAGTAGGGTATTCAGACCCGCCTCTCATTCAGTCATTCAGCTAACACCTGTGGAGCACCAGTCACACACTAGACACCTCAGGCATGGTGCTAAAGGCTGGAGATACAGTAGAGGACAGAGAGGATGAAGCCTCTGCCCCTGTGGGACGCTAGTCCAGCTAGAGAAACATGGGTGTGTGTGTAGGTAATGAGCGAAGGCCAAACCCTGACCAGGGAAGGGGGGATGGGAGTGGAGAGTGGGACCATGAAGGGCTGTCGAGGGGCCCTCGCTGAGCAGAAGCTAAGATCTGCAGCTCTGAGGCAGGGACCAAGACACAAGCCCAGGAAACAGCGCGCCCCTGCGCTGTCAAAGATCATGGTATTGTCAGGTGGGCTTTGCACCCTTAGAGACTTTGGACAGAGGCCTTCCTGGCCTCCATCCTAGGTCCGGATGGCACACTGGTGATCTCTGGGGACACAGCTCAGCTTGAGGCACTCGGTCCCAGCCGCTGCCCTCATATTTCCCGGGCCTCCTCCACCTGTGCCTGTCTGTCTCTGTGTCTAGATTATCTAGTTTTTCTTTTCTTTTCCAGCGTGCATGGTGGCGGGGTGGGGGTGGACTGAGCTACCAGCTCAAGGCATGGTTTTAATTTCTGATTCAGGGCCTTACTAAGTCACTGAGTTGCCCACACTGGGCACAACATTGCAGTTCTCCTGCCTCAGCCTTCCAGAGTGCTGCTATGCACCCCAGGGCCTGGCCTAGATCCCCCTTTCTCTAAGGGCATCAATCATAGATAATGGCAGCCCTGTCCAACTGCCAGCTCGATGACAGCTGCAGAGCCCCTCTCTGATCTGCCGGGCCATGCGCTTGGGACCCTGCGTGCTTTGGCAGAGCCTCCGTGCGGCCACCAAGGGCGCAGTGAGCCTCAGTTTCCCTGCCTGGGAAGACTGGCATGGCTACAGACGGCCTCTCGGACCCGAGCAAGGGTTAAATGAGGCTCCCCAGGACTGAGCTTTCTTGTGTGACCTGCCTCTGTGACAGCATGTTGCAGGCCGGGGTCCCAGCCCAGGGGAGTACACCTCTCTGGCGGCCTCCCACCGGGGGCTGCAGTGCCAGCGGAAGGCTTGGCGCCGCGCCTGGTGCTCCTGCCCTCTCCCGGCACGCCGCGCTGTCCCTGCCCAAGCGGCCCCCTGTGCCAGCCGCTCTCCTTCCGGCTGTCTTGTGCCAGCGCCTGCTCCGGGCTATATTTAGCCCTGAGAAATGGGAACAGGAAGAGCTCAGCTGCCGCAGGAGAGAAAGGAGAGAGATGCCAGGCCAGCCCTGCCTTCTGGCCAGCCATATTTCGCGGGTTTTCCCCAGCCTTCCAGAACCTTCCGGAGGCTAAGCGTTGGACCAGGTGGCACAGGGAGGCTTGTTAGGATGAGGGTGTGGATTCAGCTCCAGAACTGTCCAGGTAGCCGTGCATGCAGGTCCATGGTTTGGTTCTTGGATTGTGGTGCTGGGATTGAATCCCAGGCCTTCACACCAGCTCACATTGCCAGTTGGGGTTTGGTGATCTTTGTGGTTTTGTTTTGTGCTTTCAAGCAAGGTCCCACCAAGCTGTTAGCTCGCACCCCTCCAGTCCGCCCATCCAGAGCGCTGGGATAATCCAGGCCCGCCCGCCAGACCCGGCTTCCAGAACTGCAATTACCGCCCCTTCTGAAGTCCCGCCATCCTTAAACTAAACACATCCTGTCTCTTCCGTGGCCCTGAAGCCCAGGGCTCTACTTTCTGTTTCTATGCGAGTGGCAACTCTCGGGCAGCGACAGAAGCAGGCAGAGTGTGGCCTTGTGAAACCAGCCTGTCTCCACAGGCATTGCATCCTCAGGTCCATTGGGGTTGTGGTTTGTGTTAGAAGGTCCTCTCCTTTCAAGGTGAAGTTCACTTAAAAAAAAAAAAAGCCCTCTGTATGTGCACGTGTGTGTATGTGGATCTGGATGTGGGTGTGTGTGATCGTATGTGTGTGTGTACTGGTACCAAGCGTGGAACCAGGACATCCCACGTACCAAGCAATCACTACACCACTGAACCTCGGATCTTTTTGTATTTTTAATTGAAGTAAAGCACCCGGGGGTGGTGCATGCCCATGATCAAGTACTCTAGGAGGCTGAGGCAGGAGAATCTGTGTTCAAGCCCAGCCTGGACAATTTAATAATTTACTGAGACTCTGTCTCAAAATAATAATTAAAAAGCTGAGGATGTAGCTTGCTGTGAAGGTTCTGAGTTCAGTCTTCAGCCCACAAGAGAAAAAGGAGTAAAATACGTGATACAGACAACCCCATGAGGCATAAGTAATCAGCGGGGTGAATCTCTACAGACTTAACACAGCTGTGTAGATGACAGCCCCCTGAGGACAGGGAAACCTTTTAACTCCCAGATCCCCTGTGTATACACCGACCTAATCACTCCCTCTCCCCAAAGGGGCCCTCCCTAAGCTCTCAAGCATTATGAGCTAGTTTGCCTGTTTGGAGCGCAGATGAATGTTTTTGTAGCAATCCTACTGCCTCAGCCTCTCGAGTAGCTGGGATTTCAGAGCTGGCATGCATCACTGGGCCCATAGTTTATTTGTCTATTTTGCATACATGGGCTCTTACATCTGTGATGTTTTGTGGGACTGGTTTGTCTCTTTTTTTCTTCTTTTTTTTTTTTTGATACAGGGTCTCTCTCTAGCTCAGGCTGGTCCTGAGCTTGCTGTGTAGCCCAGGCCTTGGACTTAGGGCAGTCGTCCTGCCTCAGCCTCGCAGGTGTTGGGATTACAGGTGTGGGCCATCATGCCTGGCTTTGTATGGTACTAGGGAATTAAACTCAGGGCCTTGTGCTTGCAAGACAAGTGCTTTGAACTGCTGTGCCGTTCCTCCAGCCCTGGCTTGTCTTGCCTGACATTAACTTTGTAAAATCTCGTGTGGTGACATGTGCCTGTCATTGCCGCGTGAGTCCTCTCTCCTGTGGCTAAAGGTTCACACGGTTGTGCCTGCACACGTGCCTTTGTAAGTGTAAGGTTCCCTGTGTTTTCGTCACTGTCTGGTGGCTGGGGTGCAGTTCCTGACACCTGCCAGTGAGGGCAAGAGAGGTTTGTTTCCGTTCACAACTCAGGCTTCAGCCACCTCACCGTTGTGTGGCAGTGGCAGCTTGGCAGAGAGTCTGGTGAAGGACAGCTGTTGGCAGCATCACAAGAGGACGGAGAGGGAGAATTGGGAGGAGGATGGGGCAGGAGTGTACCAGATGTTGGTGGTCAACCCCTCCTGACCTGCCTCGCCCTTAAACAGAACAAGAAATCAATGGCTCCCCGACTAAGGCAGGCAGCCCTCACAACCCAGTACTGTCCCAGTGCTTGAGGCTCTGGGGACTCTTCAGAACCAAACCATAGCAGCATTCCTCCGGTACTTGCCCAGTAGGGGTCACTTGATCCGGTCAGGTCATATCCTTAGTTGTAGTAGAAATATCCTTTTTTTTTTTTTCAAACTGATTGTGCCATGGATTAGAGGCTATGTTGATTCCCCTTAAAACTGGTATGATAGGCTGGAGGTACAGCTTGGTGCCTGCCTGCCGTGTGCAAAGCCCTGGGGAAAAAATGTGCCTAGTACTGAGAAAGAAAAAGTAGAGACACAGACAGACAGACATCATTAGATGGGCTCTGATCCAACATAGATAGTACCCTTGTGAAAAGGAAGTTCTAGCTGGGCCCTGTGGCACAGGCCTGTAATCCCAGCCCTCTGGGAAGCCAAGGCAGGAGGATGACAAGCTCAAGCCCAGCCTGAGCGATTGAAAAACATCTTGTCTCAAACAGCAAGGAACGGCTGAGGGTGCAAAGGCACTGTGTTCAATTCCCAGTACTGAGAAAGAAAGAGGGAGGGAGAAAAAGAGAAAGGAAATCTGTGCGTACACTTGGGGAGCAGGCCAGTGAAGATGAAGCCTCTAGAGGTAAAGGTGGCACATCTGCATGCCAGGGAATCCAAAGATGGCCAGCAGCCCACCAGAAGTGGGGAGAGGGGAAGGGAGCAGATTCTCATGACTCTCAGAAACTTGATCTTTATCCCCCAACCCCATCCCGCCAAGATCGAACCCAAGGCCCTCGTGCTCAGTTGTGTCCTCAGCTCATTTTTTATTTTTGATTTTGAGACTGGTCTCACTGAGTTACTAAGTTGCCGGGCTGGGCTCAAACTTGTGACCACTCTCTTGTCTTGGCCTCCCAGAGGCCAAGGGTTTACAGGTTTGCACCACCTGGACCTGACTTCATACCTTGATACTTGACTCTGGCCTCCAGAACTGAGACAGTAGATTTCTGTTGTTGAAGCTGCCACACTTGCCTTGCTTTCTTAGAGCAGCAGCCGGAGACTCCCACACCATGTTGCCACCATCCTGGCCCACCAGCATTCATATTGCTCCATAGTCTCACCAATGCCTGGTGATGTCAGTTGTTCTCATTTATATCTTCTCAGCAGCTTATCATCATACATGGGTATTTGTGGGGGAGGGTATTTTGGGGGGGTTGTTATTGTTGTTGCTGCTTTGGTTTTTGTTTTTCCTTGTCCAGGAAATTCTTGTTTTTTTCCAAGTGCTTGGGGATAGAAGCCAGGGCCTCACACAGGTTAGGCAGCACTGTACCACTGAGCCATAACCCCAGGCCCATTCTTTTTGTTTTTGCTTTTAAGGTGCATTTTTTCACCCCAAATTATTCTATTTGTATTAAATGTGTATTTAACACATGATAACTGCATCAACTTCAGGGATTGGTGTATATACATATCTCGTCTTGATCTTTTTTACTTCCACCTCTCCTCCCAGCCCTCATTCCCCCTCTTTCCATAGGTTCCTTTCCCTTCTCTGCAGAAAGACTGCATCCCTGTTTCCTATTATCTCTCTTTTATTTTGCTCTTTTAGCTATAGTTTGGATTTCTCATATTGTAAAAACCATATGATATTTAACCTTCTATGTCTGATTTATTTCACCAAGCATGATGCCCTCATGGGGGAAAATGGATGCACCTTGAGACCATCACACTTAGCAAAATAAATAAGGTGAGCTTTTAAAGCCGCCCTTTGGAGGGCTGGATTTGGCGGGAGCCTCAGGTAAGGAATCTTTGGGTAGCTGTGCCTGCCTCAGTGGCTGCAGCCAAGGCTTCCCCAGTAGAGCAGCGAAATCCATGGTTCCGGGTCTCCTGGTTCAAATTCATGTCCTGCACTTATTAGCTCTGTAAGTGTGGGCTGCTGATTTTGTTCTGAGATTGTTAAGTGGACATACAGATAGTATGGGAATATCATGGAGGAGAAATAAATAAGTGAATTAATGTAGAAAACATGCTCAGAGGAATACATGGTGACATGCCTTTAATCCCAGCACTCTGGAAGGCTGCGGCAGGAGGATCACAAGTTTGAGTCCAGCCAGGCAACTTAGTAAAGCCCTGCCTCAGAATCAAAATAATAAAAGTGGGCCAGGGATGGAGTTTGCTGTGAAGGCTTTGGGTTCAGTTCCCGGTGCCACACAACACACACAAAATACCTGCCACATACTAAATACTCAGTAAGTGTTTTTTCTTCTTTCTTACAGTTTTGCCTCCTAACCTCTCCTCCTTCTGTCTCCATCTCTTTCAGTTCTCTTCCCCTACTCTCCCTACAGTGCCCTGTCCTCTGTTTTGGAGAATGTTCTGTTTGTAGAAATTCTTCCCACTGGAAAGATGAAGCTGGGCTCTTCGGGGGTTTTTCTGTGGCTGACATTAAGGCTTTGGGGAGTGGATAGGGTGAGAGGACACACTTGAAGAAGAGGCTTGCAGCCTTGCTGTCTGGCTTGGTGCCTTCCCCAGGTCATCAGCCCCCATGGCCACATGTCCCCAGTGGGGAAGGATGCTCTGACAGTACAGGGAGAAGCAAGGGAAGCAGGGAGTCATTTCTTCTTTTCAGTATATTTTTTTCTCTCCTGTTTCTGGACTCTGACCAGGAAAGTGTTCTTATCTCTCACACTGGTTGCCAAGTCCTCCACAGGCCTTGGCATGAGAGCTTTACCCTTCCAGGGAGACCCCTGGGATTCCTCCCACCGGCCTGCCCTCCCTCCCCACTTTTCCTGTCCAGACTCCAGATCTTGGAGTGACGCAGGAGCTCCTGCGTTTCAACAGAGCTCCTCCTCCCTCCTGCCCAGGGCTCCTGAGCCCCACCCAGCTCTCACCTGCTTTCCCTCCTTGCACCCCACAGAGCAATGATGCCTCAGGGAACACTTGGAACTGGCTGTACTTTATCCCCCTCATCATCATTGGCTCCTTTTTTATGCTGAACCTCGTGCTGGGTGTGCTGTCAGGGTAAGTCTGCCGCTCCCCCTTCATCCCACCCTTCCCAGTTAACTTCTTCCCAGGAAGAGGCCATCAGTGCTTTGTTTTCATTCACCAGGTAAATTGCTGGCCTTGTCCCTTGGCTTTGGGTTATCAGGATTGTCATTAGTAAGCCAGGAGTGGAGGCTCCGGCTCTACCTTGCTGGAAGAGCAGTGAGGAGCCTCCTAGAGGCTGTGCTACCTGTAATTTACATTGTTTCAGAAAAAATAGTTTCTTCTCTCCTTTTCCAGATATTGTCACAGCATGCAATCCAAAATGGATGTTTCTGACACAAATTGTCCAAAGTACCAAACTTGCTGTTTTTTTTTTCTTAACTATAAGTGGGCTTTATGGAGTTGTGGGTGTAGCTTGGTGGCAGAGTGCTTGTCCAGCATGCACAAGACCCAGAGTTCAATCTCTAATACCATAGGTAAATAGATGGTAGGGATAACAAAGATAGACAGACAGACTGACTGACTGACTTTGTATTTCTTCTTTATAACAAGTCTGGGGGCTGGCATGATGGGTCCTCAGTGGCACCAACCACCCCAAATTCTTCTAGTTCTCTATTTATTCACACCAGAGGCTTCCAGTCTCCTGCATACTTCATAGTCTCATAATACCTGCCCTGTGCTCACAAGATAACCACCCATTGGCCAAACAGGAAACAGAAGAAACAGGAAGAGGTGGGATGTACACCAAGGAAGTGAAGACTTAGCAGGAGTGCTCATCTCATATCACATTGGCCAACTTAAATGAGGCTTCAAATTTTTTTGGCCACAAAACATGGAAAGAATGAGAAAAGGGTGCACAGCTAGCAGTGGGCAGTAGAGTGTGGCCCTATGCCCTTTCCCTCCAGCTGGGCACAGACTTCGGAAAGTGCGCGCCAATGGCAGCAGTCCCCAGCCCCGAGGTGTTCCGAGCCCAGCCAGAGGCCCTGCACCGCAAGCCCCTTGCGGTGTCCACAGCAGCAAACCCTCTGCTGTATGTGCCTCTGCAGAGAGTTTGCCAAAGAAAGGGAGCGGGTGGAGAACCGCCGAGCCTTTCTGAAGCTGAGGCGGCAGCAGCAGATTGAACGCGAGCTCAACGGGTACATGGAGTGGATCTCCAAGGCCGGTGAGTACGCGCACAACTCCCGCCATGCTCACAGCAGTGACATTTGTTTCCTGGCACAACCTGCCAGCAGGCGAGTGGTCAGGAAAATGTGATGTGCATACACAGTGCAGCATCTGTGAGAAAGCGAAGGCACCTCGGGTCAGTGCATTCAGTGAAAAAGACCAGACGCAAAAGGTTAAGTGTCACGTGGCATCTCTTGTATGGTATTACCAAACATGCGTGTGTAAAAGGGTCTTAGTGTGGGAGAGAGGGCAGGTGACTTGGTTACTTTCTCGTTGCTGTAACAGAATACCCAACAGCCACGGCTTCAGAGAGGAAGGACTTACTTTAGCTCCCGGTATTAGAAGGTCTCGCACGTGGCAGCAGGCCGTGGCCGAGCACGTGGCTGAGGTCGGCGCTGTCGCAGCCGGCAGGCGGGAGCCAAGGGGCTGGGGAGCCAAGTGAAGTGTGGGCGAGTTGAGGTCTGGAAACCTGGGCAAGGCTCGCGCTTCCCAAGAAGCTGCAGTGGTTCCTCCTTTCTCTACTTAGTTCCAGCCCGCCACGCCCACAGTGGGGGCCCCTCCCTCCCTTCCTGCCCACAAGTCAGAAACACACACCTGAAAGCTCTGCCCTGGGTACCCCCCAGGCTCAACAAGTTGACCGGATCCCTCCTGGTCAAGTCCCAAGCACCGCCCCTTCCAGCCAGGCCCCGCCTCGTCCAAATACCTGAGGCTCTGGGGGTCACTCCAGATCCAGGCCATAACCGTGGGAGTTAGGGAAGTAGACTAGAGAGACACAGGAGGGGCTGGGCGCTGGGAGAGGGAGGGCGGAGGGAGAGAGGGGGTCAGAGTGACGTGTGCGGCACACATGCTCCAGCTTATGTGGAATTAACCTGCAGATGAGTTCATGGTGCGTACACTTTCAGGTAAAAATGCCAAAAGAAAAATCAGAAGAGGTGTCCTCATACCCAGCCAGGCCCCAGAGGCCCTGGAGCGCACAGTCATGTGCACCGCTGGGGAGAGGGGAGGGAGGGCTGTGGTGGGAGGAGTGCTACCATTCCCAGATCTCACTGACAGGAATCCACAACACAGCAGCCGGGTTCTGAGATGGAGCCTGGATGCACGAGGCTTCCAGCGGACACTCTAGATCCAAACCATAACGATTATTACAGCACAATACCTGAGACATCTAAATTCAGAGAGACGAAAGGTGTATCTAGCTCACACTCATAGAGGCTCCAGGGTGTGGCTCTGCCACCAGCTCAGCTTGCTTAGACCCTCATGGCATCGTGGTGGAAGCTCATGCAGGAAGGAGAGGTGCCATCATCAAGCTGGAAGTCAGAGTGTGGCCCAGGGACAAGGTCTCTTTTCTAACAGTTTGCCTTGTGAGAGCTCAGAGGTCCCGCCAGGAAGGCCCCAGTCCTGCCTCCTGCCTCTCAGCAGGCCGCTGTGGGCCAGGCCGCCCGTGCGTGGCCCTCGGGATCGGGGCACATCCACGCATCCCAGCCGGCAGTTGCTCTGTGACCGCAAACTACAAAGCGGCACCTGTTTGGCCAGTGGAAGAGTACGTGCCACCCACGAAGGAGAGAGAAGGGGGAGAGACATGAACCCTTCTTCCTGTCCCCGAGAAAGCCCGTCACACTGCTGGGAACTTAATGCTGTGTTCTTCCTCCTCAGAAGAAGTGATCCTTGCAGAGGATGAAACCGACATGGAGCAGAGACATCCCTTTGATGGTAACTGTCCTGAACCCAGCCAGGGGAAGGGGGCACACAGACGGCGTGCGCCTCCCAGGCTGAGAAACAGATGCCGCGCTTCCGGGGAAGCCCGGAGACTAAGTTCTGCCAGGAGCAGACAGGACCCAAGGTCAGCTCAGGGAGGCCAGGGAAGGGTGTGAGCCTGCTTCCTCCATGACTGCAGGGCTTAGGGCAGGGTATCCACTCGCTAGCCTCCTTCTTCTGCTTTGACCACGTGCCTACCTTTCTGTGGTCTATGCCCTGGATTTTCTCCTCTGTAAAATGGGCATAATATTAATAACAATACGTTTGAAGTCTCCCACTGGCTTCCTACAGCCTCATATAGTACCAAACCCCGTAGACATCATTCACACACATACTTGTGATGAAGGTTAATTTATAAATTAGGCACAATAAGGGATTAACAACAAACAATGGTAGGACATTGATAGCAACAGAATGTAAGCTAAACTCTGTGATTCATCTCCAGAATTGTCCTCGTCATATTTCAGACTGTAGATGGCCAAGGGTAACTAAAACCTCAGAAAGTGAAACCACAGGTAAAGGGCGATCACTGTGCTTACCTCGCTGGAACCTGTTTAGGATGACTTTAGTTGTGGCAAATGAAATGCCTAAGATTGGCTGAGTATGTTGGCACACACTTGTAGTCCTGGCCCTCTGTGAGGCTGAGATAGGAAGATCACAAGTTCAAGGATAATCCTATCTTAAAATTTAAAAAAAAATTAAAAAGAGCTAGGGATGTTGCTCAGTAACAAAGGCCCTGGGCTCGATTCCCAACACGAAGAGAGACACTGGGATTGTGTCTGACAGAGTAGAATTGTGTCCAACACAGGATCCGCAGCATTCCTATAAGGAAAATAATAATAATGGCAATAATAATAATCCCATTGAGAATCCAGCCTATGTTAAGGACTCTTGTCTCGTGTGTTAGAAATTTGACCAGAGACAGCCTTGACTTGTGATTGACAGTATGAAGCCAGAAAGGAACCAGAGGAACTGAGATTCTGTTTAGTCAGTTGCTAAACTATTACACACCTCCTTGCTGGGGAGTGTGAATTACTCCCCTGAGGGTCACAGAAAGTCATTCCCCCTTGGAAACCTGGCTACGGGAAGGGGGAGCAGCAGAGGTGTGCCCATAAACCAAACTTGCTGCAGGGGATCAAGGTGTAGGCTGGAAGAGTCACAGTACATCCAGCTTAGGGGGTCCCTGAAAATGGAGTTTCTTTGGACTTAGAGATAGACCAGAGGGAAATGTTTGCAAGATAATAATTATTATAATTAAAAGTTGCTGGTACGTCTCTTCCTACATCAGGGTAAAATCCCAATAAACCCATTATTAATTTAAAATATTGTAAGTCAAAAACGCATTTAATACCTATATAAACCCGCTACAAAGTCAGAAGCTCACAAGCTGAAATATCAGAAGCTCGGGTGCTCCTTGATGTGTAATGAGGTCATTACCCTCAGAATCTAAACCTAAAAGTGAAAACATCCAAATTTCAACCACCATCAAGCCAAGGACCACCTGAATTCTGGCTGATGCTTGAGATTATCTCCTCCCGTGCTGGAAAGCCAGCGAGTGTGGTGCTGCAGGCCTGTCATCCCACCACTCTGGGAGGCTAAGGCTGGAGGATCGCAGGTTTGGAACCACCCGGGGCATGTCAGTGACTTAGCAATACCCTGTCTCAAAATTTAAAACAAAATAGAACCAAAAAATACTGGGGGTATAGCTCAGTGTGAAAGCCCTGAGTCCTTCCCTACTACAGAAATATAACAGTCATACTTTTTAAAAAGCTGGTTAGATAAGATGATGGTTTTTCATTAAAAATCCTGAAGATCTGAGAAAAAGATGTTACAAAATGAACTCTGAGAATCCATGCTGGCCAACTGGCCTGTGCACCTGTAGTCCTGTGCTGAAACGAAAGGTTCCCTGAAGCCAGGAATTTGAGGCAAATGTGGACAGCATAGTGATTTAAAAAAAAAAAAAAAAAAGGCATCTCAGTTACTCTGTGTAGAGAACAGGAAGAAATCACTCCTAAGGGTGTCCAAACTTCCGAATTACAAGTGTAAGTCTAAGCTGCTCTCCCCTGGAGACTCCTCTCGGGGTACTCCAGTGCCTAGGGCAGAGTCCGCAGTCCCAGCTTACACGGCACGTGTGCACACACAGCACGTATGCTGCAAATCAAGGGGTGGACTGTTTCCCAACAAGCGACAATGTATCCTGCCCTTGGTCTGTTGGGAAGTCAGAGTCTTCGAATTTAAAAACAGACCAGAGGGAAAGTAGTGACTGCCAGCCCAGACTCTGAGCAGGACTAGATTGTTGTTTGATGCTCAGTTTATGCATCTGTAAAATGGGCATGCGGTCAGTTCCTGCCAAACCACTCACCAGAATGGTGAAACGACAGATGCCTTCTGTCCCTGTGGTCGCTGCTGCAAAAAGGGTAACGTCGTGTTCTCTTGCTGTGTCCCATTGTTGGAGCTCTGCGGAGAGCCACCATCAAGAAAAGCCAGACAGACCTGCTGAGCCCGGAGGAGGCTGAGGATCAGCTGGCCGACATCGCCTCTGTGGGTGAGTTGCTCCCTCTGCGTGGCCGCCGGGCTCGGGGCTCCTGTCTGCCTCCCATACGCAGCAGGTGACGAGATTATGGCCGTAATGGCAGGCCCTCCTTGCCTTCTGCTCGTTCTCCGTCTACTGAAGGCCTCACACTGAGCTGCACCCAGAGCCTGGTCCAGGGTTGGGGGCGGGGACAAAGAATGGACTTCAAGGGTCCCCCGCCCTAGGCTTTCTGATTTGAGTGGGGACCTGTGCAACTCCCAAGCCCCGCCTATAATACTGTCACCAAGACCCAGCCTAATAATCCCACACCATAGGCGGAACCCTGCCAAGGAGAAGTAACCTCCCTGTGTTGTGGACCAAGAGCACACTGAGCGGCCCCGAGTGGAATGCTGGGGCCCAGAAGTGTTTCTCATTTCACGTTTTTTCTCATCTTGAAATACTTGCATCTACATAATGAGTTATTTTAGGGAATGGGACCAAAGTCTAAACTTGAAATTTTTAATGTTTCACGTGCACATAGACTGAAGATGAATTTATACAATATTTTTGATAATTTGGGATAGAAAGCAGTGTTTCATGGTAGGGAATTCTCCACTATGGCATCGTGTTGGTGCTCAAAAATCTCAGAGCGCGGTGTGACGGTGCAGGCCTGTCAGCCTGCACTCCAGAAGCTTGAGGCAGGGGGATCACACCTTTGGCCCCAGACGGGCAACTTGGTGCCTTCGAGAGACTCTGTCTCAAAGAATAAAGACTTGGGAGGCCTAGCTCAGTGATGAGACCACTTACCTAGAAAGAGAGAGGCCCTGGGTTCAGTTCCCCAGCACGACATAAACTGGGCATGATGGCACACACCTGTAACCCCAGCACTCAGGAAGCTGAGGCAGGAGGATTGTCATGAGTTCAAGACCAGCCTGGGCTGCAGAGCAAGACCCTGTCTAAATGAAAAGTGGGGGGTGGGTTTGGGATGTAGCTCAGTGTGAAGGGCCTGGGCTCAATCTCTATTACAAAGAATAAAAAGTCAGATATTTGGAGCATTTCAGATATCAGATTTTCAGATGAAAGACTGCAGATGAGGAACCTGCCAACAACAAGAATGAGAATGACAGGGACATAGTGGCCTCTCCAGGCGAGCTCACAGTCCAGCTCGGGAATGAGACACTGGGCAGAGAAGTGTGCAGCCAAGCCTGGAAGGGTAATGGAGCTACAGAGGAGCAGCTGGGCTTGGCCAGCATGGGAAGGTGTCATGGGATCAAGGAGGCCTTTCTGGGGAGGTGACACTTCGTCTGAGAACTCAAGGCTGAGTAGGAGTTTGCCATGGTGGAGGCTGCAGGGAGTACTGTATGGAAGGTGGTACTCAAACCTCTGCCCTTGGTGACCTCAAAGGTCCGGTGGGGTTGAGGACACTTTCTTCCTCCTCAGCCCCTATCCTAGTCAGCTGTTCGTTGCTATGGGCAGATAGCCTGGAAAACAGTTTAGAGGAGGGAAGGTTAAGGGTGGCTCACGGTTTCAGGGGCTTCAGTCTCTGGCCCACTGGTCCCATTGCTGTGGGCCTCAGGTGAGGCCAACTCATGGCAGATGGGCACACACCACCCAGCTGCTCGCCTCTGGGCAGCCGGGAAGCAGAGAAGGAAAGAGCCAGACAGGAAGGGGCAGGGGCAGGGCGCACTTCCTCCCCTGGGCCTCGCCCTGACTCACAGTGTGCCCACTGAGGAGGTCAGCACTGCTGTGGGCCAGCCACTTCTCCCCACCCCCAGGGACACTGATGCCTCCCAGACCCCTCAGTGCACAGGCCTCTGAGGGGCACTTCCTGCTGAGCCATAGCACCCCGAGCCTGGACTGAGCCCGCACTGCTGCTGGCCTTCAGTGTGGATGGCTTGGCTGGGTGTCTGAGACAGGTTTGTTTTTAAAAATTCCAGTCGTACAAGGGCAGTAGTAGGAAGAGGATCCAGGCTGCAGTCGGGCTGAAAGGGGCAGCTGCAGTACCAGGAGGAAAGGGTGAGGACAGAGGTGAGAGGAGAGGACATCGGGATACAGAGAGGAAGGAGAGAGCTAGCCAGCTAGGCATGGCGGTGCAGGAGGCTGACGCAGGAGGGTTGCCCTGAGTTTAAGGCCAGTCTGGGCTACTTAGTGAGTTCAGGACCAGCCTGGACTACAGAGTGAGACCCTGTCTCAGAAAGAAAGGAGGGAGTGGGGGGGGGAGAGAGAAAATGTAGGGTAAAGGAAGAGGTAGGGAGGGAGAAGGAAGGAAAGGGAAAAAGGGGGATGGAGAGGATGAAGCAGGAAGAAATTTGGAAGAGAGGAGAGCAGGCCAGGGAGACAGAAGCCAGGATGGGACGGAGCAGCAGGAGGAGAAAAGCTCGCAGGTGCACATGGAGCTGGGCCTCCTGTCTCAGGCTCCCACATAGCAGGGATGACAGGTGTGCACCACCACGCCAAGCTTACGGTATGCTGACCAGTGAGCCGTTCCTCCAGCCCCTCTACCCTGCTTCCTGAGCCGTCGCTGAGTGCTGATTGGTGGCTCTCGGTTCTGTCATGGCGGAGGAGCTAGAGCCCCTGCCTGCAGCTGTGGCCCCCCGGATCCTGGCGGGACGGAGCCACCGCCTGCCCTGTGGGCCTGTCATCCCGTAGCTGCAGGATGAAGGATGCTCAGCTTCTCTCTCTTTTATTCACCATCGGTTCTGATCAGGTTTCAGAAACATGAAACCCGCTTATGCACCTGCCACCCTCACATTCCTGGCGTCCCCATCAGGCCATCACGTGTGACCTATTCCATATCCCTTCCCAGGGACATCGGTTTGTATTGGCACCACAGAGCTGTTCTCATTTACATTTTCAATGTCTAGCCAAGACTGGCACTTCCTGGTGAGCACACTTGGGTCCAGTTTCCACTTGGTGCGGGTCTGTTCCCCTCCCCTGAGCAAAGGTCAAGAATCGGAGCGCTCAGCGTTTTCTACCTTTGATTAGTTATGTATGCCCCTAAATCAGCCTTCGTGCCTTCGGTTAGTTATGTCTGTCACACCCTCTATGCTGGGTGCTGCCATTTTCAAAAGTCTGTCTTGGTTGGTTGGCTGGTTGCATTTCCCTCTGTAGCCCGGGCTGGTCTTGAACTCACTGTGGAGGCCAGGCTGGACTCAAACTCGTGCCTGTCCTCCTGCCTCAGTCTCTCTGTAGCTGGGATTACAAGTGTGCACCACCATGCCCTGTTTCTGTGGTGCTGGGGAATCGAGCTGTGCCCTCAGTCCACTTGCTGTATTTGGGTCGGATTGGTTTGTGTCAGTACTGAGGATCAAGCCCAGGGCCTTTGCACCAAGCTCCATCCCCAGCCCTTTGTGATTTTTTATTTTAAGATGGGGTTTTGCTAGATTTCCCAGGCTGGGCTTGCACTTGGGATCCTCCTGCCGCAGCTTCCCACAGTGCTGTGATCACAAGCCTGCCCCAGCCAGCTGTTTTGTTGTATTTTGTTGTAAATTTTCTTTCTCGTGCCACATTAATCAGATATGAGGCACTAGGATAAACTGTGAGTGCCCGCCTCAGAATGATCTCTGTGGATTCAGTGGGATACCTGTTGTTATTTAAGAGAGAGGCCATGTGTGGGGGCTTAGGCCTGTAATCCCAGCACTTGGGGAGGCTGCGGCAGGAGGATTACATGTTCAAGCCCAGCCTGGGAAACCTGATGATTTAGCAAGGCCGTGTCCCAATAACAAAAACTAAAAACATAGTATAGGGATGTAACTCACTGTGAGGGCCCTGGGTTTTATCCCTAGTACAGTAATAATAATAATAACAGTAACAATTGTTGGTGTGAACCATCGACCCTGGCAGGAGCACAAACAGTAATAATGCAAAGTTATTATTTCTCCTCAGTCATTCTGGGAAAGAGGAAAAAGTCGCAGTGCCCAGTGTTGGCAAGGGTGTGGGGAAGTGGGCACTTTAAGTGCTGTTGGCAGGCGGGTGGGTTTGCAGTGTTTGGGGGATGTCTGTGTTCTGTGGCTTGGCATTATTACCGATTTTACAGAGGGTGTAACTCAGTAGTCGAGTACTTGCCTGACATTCATAAGACCCAGTGCCACAAAAATAAACAAATTAAAATTAAGATTATATATATCTGGGCCTACCACTTAAAAGCTTTTTTTTTCCTGCCATCCAGGCTGGTCCTGAACTCACTCTGTAGCCCAGGCTGGTCTCAAACTCACAGCAGCCCTCCTGCCTCAGCCTCTCAAGTGTTAGGAGTATGGGCATGCACCACCACGCTCAACTTACTGTTGCTGGGGAATGGACCCAGGGCCTTGCGCTTGCTGGGCAAGGCTCTCACCACTGTGCTTGTTCCTCCAGCCCAGGCTTTCATTTTTACAAGCACCTGAAACAGTGTTGCTGAGGACAGAATGTGGGATGCAGATATTTTGCACATGGGAAGAAATGCTTTAGGAGTGCAATACTCTCACATGGTCAGGAGGCTGAAGCAGGAGGATTATCGGTTCAAGGCCAGGTTGGGCACCTTAGTGAGTCCCTGTCTCAAAATAAAGTAAAAAATTTAAAAATGGATGAAAGAAGGAAGGGAGGGAGGGAGGAGGGAGAGAAGAGAGGAAGGCAGTGATTCAGATGGCCGAGGCAGGAGGATTGCAAGCTTGAGTCTAGGCTGGCCAACACAGCAGGACTTTGTCTCAAAATAATTTTTTTTTTTTAGAATATCTGAAATTTTTAATCCTTCGTTACAGGTTATCTAGATCACTTTTGATTTAAGAAAACTGTAGAAAGTTAGTAACTGCCACCAGTGAGTGCCAGGTGGTGGCCTGTGTCCGTTTTCCAGAGTCCTGTTTTGCAGGGTGTCTGAGTGCACTGCTGGGGTCTCTGCTCACTCTTGGTGGGGTGATTTGCAGCAGACTTTGTTCCCAGGTCGCTTTTCCCCATATTTCTTTGTAAACTCATCAACGTTCTTACAGAAATTTTTACAGTCCTTAGAGTATTTATTCTTCAGCTAGGTCAGCCTGAAGTGGGCGCTCAGGGTGGGGGTCGTTCACCAGAGCTGTGAGAGACTGATTACTCGGTCATTCTTGGTCGCTGGCTTCCAGTTCTTGGCACTAATGACTGGCCCTTACTCATCCATGTTTGGGTGATAGATCTTTGTTTTAAATGTGATCTTTGGTACTCAGCTGGAAAGCTGGCATCAATTCTGAAAGGTGCCTTATCATATGGAGGGTTATAGGGAACAGTAAGCCCTTGCCAAGCCAGTGAAGTAGCTTCGTCGACCTGGATGTTATGAAGTTTTTCATTCTACATTTGCGGATTTCTTCAAGCCTCTTCATCAGCCTCCTGCTGGCTGACATCTTAAATCTGGTGCCGCTCCCCCAGGATGCATTTCAAAATAAATTTTTAAAAAAGAGAGAAAGGAAGGACCATCAGCTAAGTGGACTCAGAACACAGGCTACTGACAAATCCACCCAAACCCAACTCTACCCAATTGTAGATCAGGGGTTCCCTAGCTGCAGGCCGCAGGAGGCCTCGGAAGGACGGAGCCACCCAGGACCATTGAGCAGCGAGCAGAGACAGGCTGTGCGTCTGGCCCAGGCCCCTGCCCTCGCCCCGCTCCTAGCCCGCGCTCCCATAGGCTCTAAGACACGGCTGAGTGATGAAAGGAGGGGCTTCGCTCAGGCCACCTGCTGCTCGGTAACACCCCCGCCACCTGTTGCTTGGGGTAGTATCTTCAGGCCCGCTGCTCCGTGTGTCACAAGAGTCTTACCCTAGAGCACCTGGAAAAGGGAGGCTGGCCGGGAATTCTAGGTTTCTGACAAGGAACCACTTTCAACTTTGATTCCCTTGAAGAAAATCACTGAGATGTTCGGAAGTGAAGCAGGAGCTGACAGTGCCTGCCCTGGCGGCGTGCCCAGCTCGAGCAGCGCTGCTGTGCCAGCGCCTCCTGAAGTGGCCGCCTTTGTCCAGCCAGTGGACTGGAAATAGGCAGTTGCCTAGCAAATGCAAGTCCCAGAGTTCGATTCCCCAGCACCACAGAGGACAGGCATGGTGTTACACGCCTGTAATGTCAGCACGCGGGAGGCTGAGACAGGAACATTGCTCAAAATTCAAGGCCAGCATGGGCTGCCTAGTGAATCCAAGACCAACCTGGGCTGCAGAGTGAGGCCTGTCTCAAAAAGAAAAAAGAAATATGCAACTTGAGTCAGGTACCTGGAGAACTGAACCCTGTAGGTCACAGGATCCAGCGCCTCAGTTGGGCAAGTGGAATAAGGTCAGGAGCTCTGTTGTTGGACCTGATCCCTCAGCAGGAGGTGGAACTGCCTTAAGCACGCCCTGAAGCCCGGCTCCCCCTGTTCTCAGCCCAGTCCCCATCCTCACCTAGGCCTCATGCCAGCCCACTCCCACCTTGCCTGCCACTGTTCCTCTCACAGACACCAGAGGGCATGAGGGCACCTATGAGCACCCGAGCCATCCCTCCTCTGCTCGAGAACCTTCCATGGCTCCCCTCTCCCTCAGCCAAAGCCAAAGTGCTCCTCGCGGTCCCCAGGCCCTGCAGGGCCTGCCCATCCCCTCTCACCATCTCAGCCACACTGATGTCACGTGGTTCTTCCACAGGTCTGGCAGGCGTGGTTTTGAACTTACTTGCTCTTTACCTAAGATACTAAGGTCACTTGACCACCTGATTCAGGCTGTTTTCCATGGTTCCTCCTGTGGTCCTCCGTCCTCTTCTTGGAATTTATGTTTTCATTTTTCTGTGGTAATTTGTAGTTTCAGTGCATTCCTGACTGCATACCCTGTGTTCCCACCAGGGCATCCCGGGGCAGGGCTCTGTCACCTGATGTATCCTGAGCATCCAGAACAAAACCTGGAGCACAGTGGATCCTCTGTAAATGCCATAGACCAAAAACTATGCAGGCAGGAGGCACGCCTGTCCCATTTCTTGCTGACTAGTTTTTTTCTTTCCATACGGGGTGTGGAGCCCAGGGCCTTCACACTGAGCTATATCCCAGCTCATTAATTTTTAAGTTTTGATTCTGAGACAAGGTCTTGCACCATCACGAAGTTGCCCAGGCTGGGCTCAAACTGGCGATCCTGCTGCCTCCCACAGTGCTGGGGTGACAGGCCTGCACCTCCAGGCCTGGCTTTGGCGGGATTGAAACATCCACGGGGAACTAGGGTCTTGTCCACCCTTCACCCTGGTGGCCTTCTGAGCATGCGCAGGGGTTCCGAGTAGGGGCTCTGGCCTTGTGCTCCCCTGGGGTGTGACCTCCCCAGCGCTGGAATTGGGCAGCAGTGGGAAGCATGAGAAAATGCCTCCCGCCATCAGCCTTCTGTGTGCTGTCCTCAGGCCTTGTCACCTCCAGTTTTGCTCCTCTCTTAAGCTCCGTCTTGTCATGGTTCCCGCAGAGCAGAGGAAGAGGTCCGGCCCCCTGGGTGCCATCCATACCCTGCTGCGTGGCGTCAGCCGTCTCCTCCTCAGGACACAGCTGAGCCGCACCTTCTGTCCTCCCCGGCAGGGTCTCCCTTTGCCCGAGCCAGCATTAAAAGTGCCAAGCTGGAGAACTCGACTTTTTTTCACAAAAAGGAGAGGAGGATGCGATTCTACATCCGCCGCATGGTCAAAACTCAGGCATTCTACTGGACTGTGCTCAGCCTGGTAGCCCTCAACACGCTGTGCGTCGCCATCGTCCACTACAACCAGCCCGACTGGCTCTCGGACTTTCTCTGTGAGTACCGGTGGCCCCCCAGAGTCCTCCCCGCCTCACATCCTCTTTTCTGCTTCTCTTCCTCCTGGGTCCCCTCCTTGGTCCTCATTGGTCATGTCCACGCTGTAGTGGGGCCAGTGTTGCTATTGACTCCAGTGGAACTTGTGCGAGTTAAATTTATGTTACTATAACAAAATATATTTCTTTGGAAGGCTAAGGGCACAGCACCTCCATCAGCTCAGTTCTGGTGAGGACGTCCCGGTGAATGGTGGGTAGAGCGCTGGAACAACTAGTCACATCTCAAACCAGGACAGAGAGCGAGAGTTAAGGGGGCTCCGATTCCAAGGTACCTTTGGAAGGCACACCCCCAGATGACCGCGGGACCTCCCAGTAGGCCCCACCTTGTAAAAGTCCACACCAGTTCCCCACGTCATCACCCTGGGGACGAGGCCTTTAATCCTGTGAACCTTTATGGGAACACAAACTGTATCCAAACCATGGCACAGCTCAACTTCCTCAGTCCCAAGAGCTGGGAGCTGGAATCCAGGCTACTCTTCCTAAAAGAGGCATGGGGGTTTCTGATGGAGGCAGATAATCACAGGGATCACAGCCATCCAGATATAAGTAGAAGGACCCATGTAATGTCTGGGTACTCCTGGGAATGTTAAAATAACTCACAGGTGCCAGGCCTAGTGTTGCAGGCCTAGACTCCCAGCACTCAGGGAGGCTGAGGATCACAAGTTTGAGCCCAGGGTGGGTAACTTAGCACCTCAGCAAGACCTTAAAAGCCCAGACTGATCTTGAACTCACGATGTTGTCCAGGCTGGCCTCAAGCTCACAGCAACCCTCCTGCCTCAGCCTCCCAAGTGCTGGGATTATAGGCATCTCAATATCAAAAATTAAAAATGGGCTATGGATGTAGCTCTGAAACGGCCCTGGGCTCAATTCCCAGCACAACAAAAGCAAAAACAATCCACAGGTAAGGGTTGGGGGGCAGAGAAAGAGCAAGTGGCCCCGTGCTGTCTTCATCCCCTACTCATGTCTGCCCCCTGCTGCCCTCTTCGCTCAGATCTTCTGCTTCATTCCTGTGTTCTCTTCCTCCCTCGCTGGCTTCTTATGCCCGAGTTCATCACTGGAAGGTCTTCCTCAGCAGTTGTGGGAGCGTCTTGCTCTCTCAGCAGATGCCAGGCCCTGAGGCTTTGTCCTTTGGGTTTATGCCCAGATTCCAGGAAGTAGCATAGGTGATATGAAAAAGGAGAGAGCCAAGTGGGGGTGAGGGGAACTGAGTGGTGGGAAGGCCTGGCCGTATCTCAAAATAAAGAGTTCTGAGGAATCAACAAGAGGAGCAGTTGGGCCTTGAGCCGGGGAGGGCAGGTGCACAGCCTGGGTCTGGCTTTAGGCCCTGAGGAAGAACCTCGTAAGAGATTTTCTGTTTTTTTTGTTTTGTTTTGAGACAGAATCTCACTCTGTAGTCCAGGCTGGTTATGAACTCACTGTGTAGCCCAGTTTGGCCTCAAACACATGAGAATCCTCCTGCCTCAGTCTCTCAAGCACTGGAATTACGGGGTGCACCGCCATACCCGCTAACTTCTGTGTGGTACTCAGGGGTCAAACCCAAGGCCCTGTGCATGTGCTACCTGCCGAGCTGCACCCCAGCCTCTCCCCAGGTCATTTTTTGCATTTTTATCTGTCCATTGGCATGGCTTGCTTCTGAACCTGGTTCAGAATTGACCTAGGACAGCCACAGGAGACAGTCAAGTCTTGACCTGTAAATAAAAAGACCCTGCTGTCTACAGTCCCTTGTGACCCCCTGCTGCCCCACTCAGCTTAGTCGACCCTGCAGGGCACCGTCCAGGACTTCTCTCTGAGAGTCCTGACCTAGTTCCAACCCTGGGGACCGTGTTGGTCCCTCCAGCGACTGTCACCAGTGAGGCTCCTTCCTGGCTACGACCTCTTCTGATGGGCTATTTTTAATCTCCTGCATTTGCCCCACTAATCACCTTGCAGTGTGCCCTGGTTTAGGAACAGGGGATTGGGACTTCCTGTCTGGGGACTTTGTGTCTATAAAGGATTTAATTATCCCCATTTTCCAACTGGAAAAAAATAAACAGCCTGAGACCTAGAAGGGTTAAGTAACTTGTCCAGGATCACACAGCTGGTCAGGGATGGAGCCAGGACTTGAACTCAGGCAACTGAGCTCGAGCCTGAGCCACATCTGACGAGAGGTTCTTCCCCAGAGCACCAGGCGACTCGGTTCTCTGTGCCTAACTCAGTTCTCTGATGACCTTGGATAAGCCATCATGCCATCCACCCATGCACGATGTCACCAGTTTTAAGACACTCTTTTGCTTTATGTGTCAATAAGAAATAAAGCAATGCTGCCACCTAAAACGGGCACAGGCTGACGTTAGAGACGTCAGATGGGAATGAAAATGCACCTTGGAATCGTGAGCCGTGGCAGATCCTCTGGGTCTTCATCTGGCCGAGTCCAGTGATGCAGGTTTGCGATCCTAGCACTCTGGGAGGCGGAGGCAGGAGGATCACAAGTTCAAGTCCAGCCTGGGCAACTTAGCAAGACCCTGTTTCAAAATCCAAAGTAAAGTGGGTGGGGATGCAGCTCAGGGAGAAAACCTCGGCCTCGGTCCCCAGTACCACAAAAAAAAAGAAGGCGGCGATGACATCTCATCTACCCTGGGCAGAAACCAGATTCAGTGGCCCTGCCGCTCCACCAATCTACCAGCTCTGTGGCTGAGTCATTCCTTCAGGTCTTGCGCATCCTGCGCTGCCCTGTTTCCATGGTAACCAGGGTACGCATCCCAGAAGCCCTCAGTCCTCCCGGAGTCGCTTCTGGGGAACCTTGGAAGGCACCAGGTTACTAGCAGATTTCTTCGGCAACACGTTGGTCCTAGAGACCCCAGCCTTAGCCCCCAGGCACTAGGGCCCTGCAGGTGAGGGGGCGCACGGTGGAAAAGGACAGTGGAGGGTGCTACCTGGCAGTTCAGATCACCTTGTAAAAGCAGAATCCCAGCACTCTGGGAGGCTGAGACAGAGGACCACCAGTTCGAGTCCAGCCTGGACAACTTACCAACTTGGCGAGACCCTGTGTCAAAATCGAGAATCAAAACTAGGCTAGGGATATAGCTCAGTGTTAAGGCCCTGGGCTCCATATTGAGTGACGCATACTAATCACAACAAAAATAGAAAATAAACAGTGGTGTTACGAGGCCTTGCAGGGCCTGTAGTTACCGTGTTCATTATCCAGCTGGTCAGAGTTTGGATCCTTGGTTGGTTGGTTGGATGGTTTGGGAGGAGGCTTTCTTGCAGCGCTGGGGACTCGCACATGCTGGGCAAGGGCTTTACCACACCCCAGCCAGTTCGTTAGTTTTTAAATGTAGCGAGCACACGGGAAGCACCGCATCCACAGCAGCGAGGCCCTCGGCGATGCCCTGCATGCAACCTTCTCATCAAGCCCCGACAGAAGCTACCAGGTGGCTCGGCCCACCTTTTCCTCGCTCCCTTTTTGGCTGGCCTGGTGTTGGTTGGGAGGTCTGAAGGTAGGGGATCGTTGCCTGCCTTCTCTCACAGAAGGGAAATGAGCCCGGAGAAAACACGGCAGATCCTCAAGTTCAAGCCTGTTTTGGGCTTTGGCACATAGCTCTGTGGTTGAACCCAGGGTTCAGTTTGATTCCTCAGCTCCACATAAAAACTAGTCAGGTGTGGTGGTTCATGCTTGTAATCCCAGCACTCAGGAAGCTGAGACAAGAAGATTTCTAAGTTCATAGTCAGCTTGAGCTATGTAGTGAAATACTGTCTCAAAAAATCAAGCCCAGTCTAGACAATTTAGCAAGACTCTCTCTCTGAAAAGAAAGAAAAAAAAAAGTCTGGGGATATAACTCAGTATGAAGGCCCTGGACTCAATTCCCAGCACCACAGGAAGAGGAGGAGGAAGAGGAGGAGGAGGCGGAGGGAGATAAGCCGTGCACCTCCATCGGAAAAATCCTAGCCATGGACGGCCCTCAGCTCTGGCAAGCCTAACCTCCTACCTGTCTCCCCCTTCTCCTTCCAGACTATGCAGAATTCATTTTCTTAGGACTCTTTATGTCCGAAATGTTTATAAAAATGTACGGGCTCGGGACGCGGCCTTACTTCCACTCTTCCTTCAACTGCTTTGACTGTGGGGTAAGTGCTCTGGGGTCCGAGGTGCCGCTGCACCAGCTCCTGCTCCCGGTGGCCGGTCCCTGGAGATGTCCACAGAGGGTGGAGGGAGGCTGCCCTGGGGCTGAGAGACGGTGCGGGCAGGCAGAGAGGCCACAGACCTCCCCGCTGCGGTCACAGGGGAAACAAGCAGATGTTCCTGGGGAGCAGGCGTGGGGCACCCAGCAGCTCTCCAGCTACAGACTTGTCTCGGGTATGCAAGAGACAGTGTTTTAGCCGGCAGTGAAATTCGGGTATTTCTGCACAAGTCAGCTTTCTACTGCTATAGCAAAATACCTGAGATAAATAACTTGTAAAGAGAAAAGCTTCTTGTCGTGGGGGCACAAGCCTGTGATTCCTGCACTCTGGGAAGCTGAGATAGAACAACTCCAAATTCAACCCAGCAGGGGCAGCCTAGTGACTTAGCAAAACCCAGTGTCAGAATAAAAAGTAGGCTGAGAATGTAGCTCAGTGTGAGGGCCCTGGGCTCCATCCCAGCACCAGGAAAATACGGAGAGCGGGGCTGGAGAGGGAGGGAGTTTTGGGTTGACAGATGGTGTTTGAAAGTTCCATCCTATGATTCATTAGCTCTGTTGCTTTGGGCCTGTAGCAAGGCAGCACATCCTAGTGGGAGCTGGAAGGAGCTGGGCTCCCACGATCCTCTTCAAGGCCACATCTCCAGTGATCCAAAGACCTCCTCACAGGCTCTGCCCCTGAAAGATTCCACCACCTCCCGTGGCACAGTCTCGGGAGCCAAACCTTTAACTTGTAGGCATTTGGCGGATATTTAAGATCCACACTAAAGCCGAGTTGCTAGCAAACATGTGGAGAATGTTTCCCACACAGCCGCCACCATCATGTGCCACTGTCCTGTTATTAGCCTCAGAAAGGCTTAATACTTAATAAGTCTGAATTGAGCACTAATTTTGTTCTGTTATAGGAAATAACATGTTAGAGAAAATAATACAACATGAACAGATAGAGATGACCCCCCCCACCCCCCTCACCCCCGCCCCGCCGCCCCTTTTTTGAGACCGTCTTTCTCTGTAGTCCAGGCTGGTCCTGAAATTCTATGTAGCCAAACCCAGTCTGGCCTTGAACCCAGACCACTCCTCCTGCCTCAGCCTCCTGAGTCCTGGGATTACAGGCATGCACCATCATGCCCGGTTAATTTTTATGTATTGCTGGGGAAGCAAATCCAGGGCCTTGTGCACACAAGAAGTGCTCCAACCACTGAATTATCCTCACAGCCCCAACTCCAATATTTAAAGAATATAATTAATTGCTTTTCATTAAGAAAAGAGTTTGGGACTGGGATGTAACTCAGTGGCAGAGAACTTGCCTACCTGCACATGGCCCTGAGTTCACGGCCCACAAAAAGAAATAGAGGGAAGAAAAGAGAAAAGGATCTGGGTCCAGTGGCACAGGCCTATAATCCCAGGACTCTGGGAGGCTGAGGCAGGAGGATCACAAGTTTGAGTCCAGCCTGGACAACTTAGCAATTTAGCAAGGCAGTTTATCAAAATAAAAAATCAAAAGTAAAAATGAATGCTGGATGTAGTTCATGGTGAGGATCCTGGGCTCAATGCTCAGTACCTTAAAGAGAAAAGAAAGGCCTGGTGTTGTTCAATCTCTGGAACAAAAAAAAAAAAAAAAATAGAGGAAGGAAGGGAGGGAGAGCAGCTGGGGCACAGGCGGGGTTGGAGTGCTCGGCTGCAAGCCCTTGGCTCCATTCCCAGCACCATGTAGCAGTTAGCTGGGGATGGTAGCATCCACCCCAACCCAACAATCAGGAAGCTGAGGCAGGAGAATTGCCTTGAGTTCAGGGCCAGCTTGAGCTACATGGTGACTACGGGACCAGCCTGGAGTATAACGAGACCTTGTCTTGGAGAGAGAGAGACAGATAAGCAGGCAAAGCCTTCAACAGCATGACGCTCCATGAAAGAAACCAGACAGGAAAGGTCACATACTGCATAATTTCATTTATGTGAAATGCCCAGAACAGGCAAAGCCCAGGAGACAAGAAGTAGATTAGCGGCTAGAGGGCGGTGGGGAGGGGAGCAGGCCGGAGCGGGGCAGGCAGAAGGCCTTCTTTGGGGGTGCGGAGATGCTTTAAAATTAGAGGCGACAGCTGCCCAAGTTTTTAAAGCTACACTGAGCTGTGAGCCTCAACAGATTGATTTTATGTTGTGCAAATCTCATGTAAGTTTTTTACAGGGGCAGTGAACCAGTGTTGCAAACTTCAGGGTATCAGGTCTCTGGAAGCTTCCAAGGGTGTTGTGGGTTTTCCTTTTCTAGTTAAGTGTTTCAGGAATTCTCTGGTCTGTGTGAGTGTTAAATAAATAATCAGGGATGCCAGGTCAGTGGCACAGGCCTGTAATCCCAGCACTCTGGGAGGCTGAGGCAGGAGGATCATAAGTTCAAGGCCAGCCTGGGCAGGTTAATGACTTAGGAAGACCCTGTCTCAAAATGAACAAAAAGATAGATAGACACAGATCTCTGGGGAGCTGGGGACACAGTTCAGTGTGATGTCCCTGAACACCAAAGAGAAAGACAGACGGCCATTCTAGTGCCACCTGCCTGTAATCACAGGTATCTGGAAGGCTGAGGCCGGGTGATCCCAGGTTCAGACCGTGTCTAAAGATAAAAACTTTTAAGAAAAAGAAAAAGATAAGTAAAAGGAGAGAGTGATGAGAGGAAGGCAAGCACCTGCCCCTGCTTTTGGTTGGGGTCACGTTGGCGCGGACTGCTTGGGAAGGGCAGTGTGGCCTTGTATCGGGCCCTGACCTTGAGACCAGGTTCTGGTCCCAGGTCATCATCGGGAGCATCTTCGAAGTCATCTGGGCCGTCATAAAACCAGGCACATCCTTTGGAATCAGCGTGTTACGAGCTCTCAGGTTATTGCGTATTTTCAAAGTCACAAAGTAAGTTTTTGGGGTTCCTCAGCCTTGCAGGGAGTGGGGAGGGGGCACAGGGATGGGATCACCCCAACC
Source organism: Ctenodactylus gundi (assembly GCA_004027205.1). Classification (NCBI taxonomy): domain Eukaryota; kingdom Metazoa; phylum Chordata; class Mammalia; order Rodentia; family Ctenodactylidae; genus Ctenodactylus; species Ctenodactylus gundi. Next base: position 266,881 of record PVKB01001667.1, on the reverse strand, counting down.
CGGCCTCACCTGCCGGCCTCTGCTGCAGGTACTGGGCATCTCTCCGCAACCTGGTCGTCTCTCTTCTCAACTCCATGAAGTCCATCATCAGCCTGCTGTTCCTGCTTTTTCTGTTCATCGTTGTCTTTGCGCTCCTGGGAATGCAGCTCTTCGGCGGCCAGTAAGTACCCAGCGGCAGCCCAGGTCCCGCTCGGGGCTCCTTCTCTGAGCGCCCAGGGACCCACTTGGTGGCCCGGATGCACCTGCCATCTTCCAGGAGCGCAGGGCCCTGGGTACCGCTAGTGACAGAGATGCTGATGGCGTTGCCTTGGAGACGAGATGCTGAGCATCCCCGGAGCAGCGCAGGCAGGCTCATGTGAACTGTCTGTGTCGTCCCCACAGGTTTAATTTCGACGAAGGTACTCCTCCCACCAACTTTGACACTTTCCCAGCAGCAATAATGACCGTGTTTCAGGTATGGTCTTTTGGGCCCCTCGAGCCCCACCTTCTGGTATCAGAGGTGTGCACGCCCACCTGGCCTCTGCTGGCCTCCCTGAGACACCCGTCTCTCCCGCCGCTCTTCCAGTCCTAGAACACATTTGTTATTATTGAGATACCATAGAGCCAACAAACCAGGAGATGAGTGTCACTGAAGAGATGGCTTAGATGGCCTGGCTCAAGGGGACAGGCCTGTCATCCCAACACTCTGGAAGGCTGAGGCAGGAGGATCTCAAGTTCAAGCCCATCCTGAACAACTTAGTGACTTCCCAAGACCCTATGTACACATAAAAACAATAACAGTAAGGCCTGGGGATACAGCTAAGAGCAAGTTCAAGCACCAAAAAAAAAGAAAAAGAAGAAAAAAAAAATTAAAAAGGGCTCGGGATATAGCTCAGTGTGAAGGCCACAAGCTCAACCCCCAAAAGTAAGACGACTTCATACACACCCGAAAGGAGAAGGCAAGACACCGCACAGCCCATGGGGCAGGGGCACAGAAGGAGGAGGGTGTGGGCAGGAGCTTTATTTTTTATCTACCAAGATTACTCTTTTATTAGTATTTGCAATAAGAATGATAAAAATCAGCTTGAGAAATTAATATTGGTACATGCCACACCTTGCTCATCCCCACTCCGCCCATCCCTTGTCCCTCTCACAGTCTTATTTTTTTCCATCACTTTTTTTTTCTCTTGCTTTTTTATGTCTTACAGTTTGGTTTTCTCATGTGGGAGAAACCATGTGATATCTAACCTTCTGATTCATTTTAATACGCGGGATGGTCTCAAGGTGCTGCATCCGTTTTCCTACCGATGACTCAGATTTATCTCGTGCTCCACTGTGTGCATGTACCACATCTTCCTCACCCCTGCATCTGCCGATAGACGTCTCCGCTGCCTCGCGGATTTGCCCGTTAGGATCGTGCTGCTGTCCACAGGGGTGTGCAGGACTCGGGCACTCCTGTGCGGTGACTTTAACTCTTCGGGGAAGATTCCCGGAAGAGGTGTAGCTGGGGTATCTATATTCAGTTTTCAGAGGAATCTCCGTGCTGCTTTCCACAGGGGTTGTGCCACTACGCAGTCCCACCTGCAGCGCAGGAGGCTCCTTTTCCCGCAGCCTTGCCAGCATTCGTAGTTTGAGTGCTTGGGGGCAGCCAGGCTTCCTGGAGTTAGCGGGCACCTCCAGGGGATGTGGCTTGCATTGCTCTGATGGTGCCATGTCTCCTGGCTGAGCAGACTCCTCCCTCTAAGGACCCTCTCCTCACCTTGGTGGGAGCGAGCTTGCGCCGTTGCTCCCTGGCAAGCTAAGCAGGCTCACGTTGGCTCGTGTGGGTCCAGTCAGTGACTCTGGGGCATTGGACCTGTACCTGGCGGTCCCGCAGGCCACATGGACAGTGGCCCAGACTGAGAGCCCAGTACGGAAGCAGCAAGACTGTGACCTCTGGATGGTTTGGTTTGCATTTGAGAACCAGTGCTCAGCTAGGAGGTGGCCGAGTCTCATTGGACCACAGTCAGTCAGGCCTGACAAGCACACCCACCTCGCCTGGGGCTGACATCATTCTGAGGGCCAGGGGTTGGACCCCTGTGGGTTACCCTGCACTGACGTCAGGAGCACCCGTAGAACTCCCTGAGGTTTGGGTCTGGCCCAGCTAGGACCTCAGACCCTTGCCAGTGGGTTCTTTCTCTTGAGGGGACAGAGAATATATTGGAAATAATGACCTGAACTTGCCTGACAGCGCAGACCTGTAATCCCAGCAGTCTGGGAGGCTGAGGCAGGAGGATCACAAGTTCAGCCCGTCCTGGGCGGTTCAGCAACTTAGCGAGAGTCTGTCTGAAAATAAAAATAAAAAATGGGCTGAGGGGGCAGCTCAGCACAGAGCTCCTGGGTGCAGCCCCCTCTGCCGCAGGAAGAAGAGAAGGAAAGCTGCCTCGTTCGTTCCTTCCTTCTCCCAGCAAGGCAGCGCCTCTTGTTTTCTCCCCGTAATTGCTAGTCTTTATTAGTATGTGTGTGACTCACAGCGACCGCATCCATCTCGGGGAAGTACCACACCTTCATATTTATTCTCCCCCCCCCCCCCCCCCCCCCCCCCCCAGGTCCCTTTCCCATCTTCCCAAAGTCTCACTCCCGGTTTCCTCTCTTCTCTCTTGTAGTTTGCTCTTTAACTTACTTATATTTGGGATTCTCCTAGGAGAGAAGCCATGTGCTGTTTAACCTCCTATATATGTTCTGTTTCCTTTATTGTTGTCTCAAGGTATATACATTTTCCCACAAATGCCTCCAGCACATCCTTCTTTATGACTGAGTAGTACTCCGTTGCGTACCCGCACCGCATTTTCTGTATCTGTTCACCTGTTGATGGGCGTGCCAGCTGCCCCCAGGGCTGAGCTCTTGAGTCGGGCTGCTGTGAGCATGGGTGTGCATGTGTCACTGCGTCTAATTCTTTTGGAAAGAAGCTATAACTGGGTCAAATGGAATTTCTATTTTTAGTTGTTTGAAGTATCTCCTGACTGATTTCCCTAATGGCTGTACCAGTTTCATCCCACCAGCAACGTGTGAGTGTCCCATCCTCACCAGCACTGGTTGTGTTTTGAGCCCTTGAGGACAGCCATTCTTATGGAGCATGATGGGAACTCAGGGGTGTTTTGGTTTGCATTTCTCTAATGGCTCAAGATACTGAACACTTTTTTCATATACTTATTAGCCAGTACTTCTTCATTTGAGAAGTGTTTAGTATTTTCCGTTTTGACATAGGGTCTCGCTCTGTAGCCCAGGCTGGTCCTGAACTCACTATGGAGCCCAGGCTGGCCTTGGACTCACGGCAGTCCTCCTGCCTCAGCCTCCCAGGCATGCACCACCGTGCCCAGCTTTTATGTGGTGCTGGGCTTCGAACCGAGGGCTGTGCCCTGGCTAGGCAGGCTCTTTAACCACGGTGCCATCCCTCCAGCCTCCTGCTAATTTTTAAAATGAAACTCCAGATGGGTTCAGAGAGGGAAGCCACCATCAAGTGAAGCTCTGAGTCCCACGGAGCAGGTGATCGGCGGCACGTTAGCTCAAATGGCGCCAATCACAGGGTGTCTACTGCCTTTGGATGTGGGTTGGTGTCTGCATGCTTCCCTGGCCATCGCCACCGAGGAGGGGCAGGTGTTGCTGACCTCCAGTGAGAAGGCAGGGCCAGGGTGGCTGCTCAGCACCTCATGATGGCCGGGACAGTCCCCAACCCCAGGAAGAATGGACCCGTGCCATGGTGCCACAGCTCAGAAGCCCTGCTTCAGCAGAGTGACACCTGACTGCCCTGTCACACTCTGCAGGGGAATAGGGACAGAAGGAAGGAGCTGGGACTGTGCATGTGTGCGTGTGTGTGTGTTCATGTGGCCCTGGGATCCAGCCCAGGGCCTTCACACTGAGCTACATCTCTGCCCGTTTTTATTTTTTTATCTTGAGACAGCATCTTGCTGCATTGCCCAAGCTGGGCTCAAACTGTGATCCCTCTGCCTCAGCCTCCCAAGGTGCTGGGATGATAGGCCTGCATAGGCTCCACTTCTATCTTGGTTGGTTGACTGGTTGGTATCTGTGCTGCTCAAACATCCGTAAGTCTTTTCTGTGCACCTCAGTGGGATCGGTGTTCTCACCTGTGCACTCTGCCTAGCCACCAGCACCTGCCACAGCGCTTGCCCTGCCCCTGGGCACAGCCGCCCTGCAGCCCAGGCCGGTGTTCTTGCACACTGCCACCGCAGGAGCATGCCCGTGGGTAAAGACCCCTTGAGCAGAGCCCCTGCCAGTGTCCTTCCTTTCCCCAACATGCACACGTGCACACACATGCACACACACACACTCATTTGTGTGTTCCCCTCCCCTGGCTCTTTCTGGTGACCCCATGTACTCATCCCCTGACTTCACACACATACACACACACAGGTGTCTCTGTGACACCCAGGAGTTCCATTGTTCATCCCATGACCCCATGAGGACGGAGAATGGTACAAGCAGGTCATAGCTAGCCAGGCGGCTCAGTGGTTCAGGCCTATAATCTCAGCACTCAAAATCAGAACTGGGCTGGGGATATAGTTCAGAGTGTAGGCCCAGGGCTCAATCCCCAGTACCTGCAAAATGTCAGTAACAAAATCCCAGAGTTTGGGGGGCTTACACGGCACACGGGTGCCTCTCCGAGTCCAGAGGGTAGAAGTCTGTGGTCCAGGTGGCAGCAGGTGGGTCCTGGGGAGGCCCCCGCTTCCTGCTGCCTGACGCAGCTGCTCGCTGCCTCTGGTGGTGGTGAGCCCTGGTCTCTCTTCCTCCTTTCTCTCTCTTCTCTCTCAGTCTCGTGTTTGTGTGTTGTGTAGTGTTGTGTCATTTTGTTTCATTACTAGGGATTAAGCCTTGAGCTTTATATCTCTTTTTACTTGTTTTTGTTTTGTTGCTGGGGGGGTTTGGGTTTGGGTTGGGTGTTTTTTTTTTGTTTTGTTTTGTTTTTGTTTTGTTTTTTTGTTTGTTTGTTTTTTTGTCCTGGGAATAAATGAACTTGGGGCCTTCACACTGAGCTAAAGTCTCAGTCCTTCTTTCTTCTGTGTGTGTGCATGCATGGGCACCCACGTGTGTATTTCTGGGGATTAAGCCCAGGTCCTTCTCGCAGAGCTACGTCCCCCATCCTTCTTGGTTTTTGATTTTGAGACAGGGTCTTGCTGATTTGCATGGGCTGGGCTCCCGCTTGAGGCCCTCCTGTCTCAGCCTTCCTAAGTGTTGGGTTTCCAGGCCTGCATCATCACAACAAACTTCTTTCCTCTTGTCCTGAGGCCACCACCCAGTCATGAGGGCCGTACCCTAAGGGCCCCCTGTGACCCTGAGTACCTCCTAAAGGCTCCACCACCTCAGTGATCCCAAGTCATTGAGAATCAGGGCTGCCACAAGGGCATGGTGGCCCATGCTTGTAACCCCAGCCATAGGGAGGCTGAGGCAGGAGGATTGTAGATCTAGGCCATCTTGGAATATAGCAAGACATGAAAAGCAAATAAATCAGTAAAGAGCCAGCAGCCTTGCCAGGCAGGGCAGGGGTTCTGGGCAGGGCTGGCAGATCCCTCCACCGGCTGAGGGTCAGCTGTGCACTCCACCCCTCAGATCCTGACTGGCGAGGACTGGAACGAGGTCATGTACGACGGGATCAAGTCCCAGGGCGGCGTGCAGGGCGGCATGGTGTTCTCCATCTACTTCATTGTCCTGACGCTCTTCGGGAACTGTATCCTTTATGGACGGGGGCTGGGGGGTACCTGGTGCTGGGACGGGGCGCGCTGCAGCAGGTGCCTAGGCCCAGCCACTGCTTTCCTAACTCAGTCACACAGATACCCTCCTCAACGTGTTCCTGGCCATCGCCGTGGACAACCTGGCCAACGCACAGGAGCTCACCAAGGTAGGGGTCCTGGGGAGGGTGTGCCCGGTATAGTTACCAACTGCGCAGGGCAGATCAGGATGGCAGGGGCAGAGACCGGGCACAGGCCAGAGCCTTGGCCCCAGGGGGTGCATGGCTCACCCCACCCTTTGTCCCAGAAACACACAGACCTCAAGTCGCTTCCAGGGGAAGGTGGCCAGGTGGCTGCCATAAACACAGCAGACTCAGTCTACGAACCTGGTCATAGAAATAGGGAAGGAATTGGAAAGGGACTGTGCATGGTGTCCCAGGCCTTTAGTCAGCACCCTGGCATGCGGAAGCAGGAGGATCTCCAGATTCAGCCCAGCCCCTGCAGTTTAGTGACTTAGTAAGGCTGTATCTCAAAAATTTTAAAAAAAGGTTGGACTGGAGGAATAATGGCACAGCAGTTAAAGTGCTTGCCTAGCAAGCAAAAGGCTCTTTGTTCTGGATTTGATTCCCAAGCACCACATAAAGCCAGGTGTGGTCGCTCATACCTGTAATCCCAGCACTTGGGAGGCTAAGGCAGGAGAATTGCCAAATCCTAGGCTAGTCTATGGAAAAAAAAGAAAAAGTAAATAAATATGTAGATAATTATGCCTGGCCTGATATCATAGGCCTGTAATCCCAGCACTCCGGGAAGCTGAGACAAGAGGATCCCAGATTTGAACCCAGCCTGAGAAATTTAGTAAGTTAGTGAGACCCTGTCAAATAAAAGGGGTGGGGCATGCTCAGGACATAGCTCAGTGTGAAGGCCCTGAGTTCGAAACCCAGTCCCACGTATACTACTGCTAATAAAAAGGCTGGACACGTAGCTCAGTGTAAAGGCCCTGGGCTCAAACCAGAAGAGAAAGGCCCAGGGATTGCAAGGAGTGACTCCACTCTCAAGTGAGTGGGCACTGTCACCCTCCAGTAGGGTGGGACAGGAAGTGACATCTCGGGCCACTGGAGCTGGAGCCGAGAGGGGGCTGGCCTAGACCTGTGGCGTTAGGGGACCCAGGCCTGGAGCAGGGCATAGATTGGAGTGCCTGGCATGAGGCCCCCTTGCTTTCCCTTCCTGGTAACCTGCCTGTGGCTGCCGGAAGCCACCTCAGAGTCTGAGTGGCCCACTGTACACCGTCCAGCAGTGCCCAAAGGCCAGAGGATGGTTCTTCATGGGGCAGATTGAGAGTAGCCAGGACCCCAGGGCCCACCCATCCCCAAGATGCCCTTCAGTCCTCGCTGTCCAGTGATGGCGGCCAGAAGAGCGTGCTCTCTTCTAGCAGAAGGAGAAACAGGCTCATTACGGCACAGCCGCTTACCCCGGTCGCCTGACAGAATCATGCTCCGTGCGTGTCTAACGTGCTGCAAAATTTCTGGTTGACAGTAAGTGCTTAGTAGATAAGTGTTGCCGTTCATGGGAGCCGGGGTCTGGGGTAGACCCCTCGCTTTGCACAGTCACTGGAAGGAAGTGTGCTGCAGGAGTCCAGCCGAGCTCTAGCGACAAAACCCAAAATAACAAACAGGAAAATGCTGACTGTTTTCTGGCCCTGGCTGCCAGGGACAGCCCTGAGCAGAGCGCACTGCATACACACCACACACAGCAGCCTGTGTGGAGGCGAACGGAACCGGGTGGTCCGTGCCCAGGCGAGTGGTCAGGCCAGGACGGGGAGCCATGGAAGCTAGCCCAGGCAGCCCAGAGAACCAAGAGCCTCAGTGCGTGCCCTGATGCCCAGGGCAACCTCATGAAGCTCAGCAGACTTTGCCAACCTGCCATCTGCTGGCCCAGGAGCTCGGACTCCATGGGGCACCCCGGGCGATGGGGCCCTAAGCTTGTGCAGGATCTGGAGCCCTGGCCCCGCTCACCCTCCTGTGGGAGCTAGGCAGGCCCTGCCGCCCTTCGCGCGTGCGTGTCTTCCCATATTCGCTCTGCACCAAGCATGTCCTCAGCCTCTGTCGTGTCCTCGGTCTTGTTTTATCTTCACCAGAGCTGGGCCCGGTGGCGCAGGCCTGTAGTCCCAGCACTGTGGGAGACTGAGGCAGGAGAATTCCAGGTTCGAGCCCAGCCTAGGCAACTTTACAAGACCCCAGCTGTAAATCAAAAATAAAAATGGGTTGGGGATGTAGCTCAGTGTGAAGGCCCCAGGCTCTGTCCCCAGTACCTTCCCCTCCCTACAAATAATCTTCATTGAGGCCACAGGAGGCAGATTGTCTAAACCCCACTTTATAGATTCCATCTTTCATTCCCTAAGCATGGAGGGATTAAACACCTGCTGTGAGCCAAGACCCGGTCTGTGAGCTAGGAATACAGCAGTGAACAGAACAAGGAAGAAAATCCCTGTCCCTATGACATGGGGACTGAAGCAGGGGACGCAGATGAGAAGTCAGATTGGTTGGCAAAAATACCCAGCTTGTCAGATGGTGTTAAACGTGAAGGAAGAGAAGGGAAGTGAGGAAAATCAGGAAGAGCTGGAATTTTTAGAGGAAGAAAATGAGGCACAGAGAGATTAAAAGACTTGCCCAAAGTCACACAGCAGTTAAGTGGCAGAGCTGGGATTTGAACCCGGGGCTATCTGGACTTCTAACCACTACACATTGGTTGCTTAAATCTGAGCACATTTCTTACTCATCTAGAGGCTTATTGAAAATGCAGGTGCCAGGGCAGAGCCCTGGTTCCATGGATGTTTCAAGGGGCCTAGCTGGGTGTTCCAGGCACCCAGTTCTAAGCAGTGCTGGATGTGGTCTCAGGAGAGGGACAGGTCCCGCCTCTCTTGTCACCAGCAGTGTCCTGATCTGACTGTCCAAGGCAGTGAGGTTGCTTCTTGCCCTGTAACCCCGAGCCTCGAGCAGGGAGGATGGCACCCGAAGTGCATGTGGACAGGTGTCACCTGAACATTTATTCTGCATTTTCTTTTTCTTTCTCCCCTTCGGTGGCTTTTCTGTTAAACAAATGAGGCCCTGCATGATGGCTGAAGATGGATTTTAAAGTCCAAAGGAGACTTTTTCTATATGTATTTTTAAAAACCTGTTCCCTCACCCTCCTTTCTGGACCCGACCACCATCAGCAGCACCCTGTGCAGCTGGCTGCAGCCCAGGCTTCTCCCCCCCTCCCCCCTGCAACGGGCCTCAGGCTGTGTGCATGGCATGGCCCATGGCACACCAGGCTCTTGTGTGGAGTGCTAGTCTCGGGTGTTAGAGAACCCAGTTCAGGGAGCCCACCCGGCTCAGGAAGCAGAAGAGAATCTGCGCTGCTGTGCAGCTGCTGAGATGGGGTGCAGGATCTTTTTGCTTTTGCTTGCTGGGTGCACGTTCAAGTAGGACGAATGAGTGTCTGGAAAAGCTGAAAATAGTGCCGGAGGCCTGTCATCCCAGCGCTCAGGGAGGCTGAGGCAGGAGGATCACAAGTTTGAACCCAGCCTGAGCAACTTAGCGATGATTTAGCAACACAAAAAACAGAGAGCTTGGGATGTAGCTCAGTGCAAAGGCTCTCGGCTCAGTCCCCAGTGCCACTTCACGCATGCGCACGTACACACACACACACACACACACACACACACACACACACACATACGACAGCGAGCCCATGCATGAAGGGTGTAGTGGTACACATCACCAGCGTTGACCCTCCGTTCCGATAGGGATCTGGATTTTGATGAGTGGACGTCCAGCCAATCCTGCTTTTAAAGATTTGAGATCTCCCTCCTGCTCAGCAGTGTCGCTCGGAGTGAGGCCCCTGGCGTGGTGGGGTGAGCAGGGACTCTGTGTGCCTTGTAGGACGAGCAGGAGGAGGAGGAGGCGGCCAATCAGAAACTCGCTCTGCAGAAAGCCAAGGAGGTGGCGGAAGTGAGTCCCCTGTCGGCGGCCAACATGTCCATAGCTGTGTAAGTTTCCCCAGCTGCTGGGGTGCCTCCCTGGCTCCCCGCCACCGTCCCCCTCAGGCTGGGATTTGGGAAAAAGGGGAATTGCTGACTGCCTTAGGAGGAGACGCCTCTGCCCCCATCCCCTGCTGCCTGTGTTGTCTCAGGAGGTATTTAATGAGCAACTGCTCCGTGCCTAGCACTGTAATCAGGGCTGAGGGGACAGCAGTGGCAGGGAAAGTTGGTACATGAGATAAGTAAATTACACAGTGTGTTAGAAAGTGGGAACTGGCAGGCCAGTGGCCCATGCCTGGAATCCCAGCTGCTTAGGAGGCTGAAACAGGAAGATCACAAGTTCCAGACTAACCTGGACAACGTAGCAATACCCTGTCACAAAATAAAATACAAAAGGCCAGGGGGCAGGTAGCTGAGTGGCAGAGAACCCTTGGGTTCAATCCCTAGTATTTTAAGGAAAAGAAAAATACATGTAAAAGGAAACAAAGCTGGGTCTGATGATGCAAGCCTGCCATCCCAGCACTCTGAGAGGCTGAAGCAGGAGGGTCACAACTTAGTGACTTAGTAGGACCCTGTCTCAAAATCAAAAAAAGGAGGTGGGGGAAACCACTAGGGATGTAGCTCTGTGTGAAGGCTCTGGCTTGTCTTCGTGATGGGGGAGGTGGGGGAAAGACCCCTGAGGAGTCTCCGTGAGCCCCTTGAGCCCAGCCCAGGGGATACCACATGTCCTTGCATGGCCTGGGACCCATAAATGTCCACCCTGGGTACCCTGCTTGCCCCTGAGGCCTGGTCCTCCATGACTCAGGATTAAAACTGATGCACAATCTCCAGGGTCCCAGAACCTGCCCCCAGACACTGGCCACCATCATGGGCCACTCCTGAGACAGAGATTGCCAAAACCACCCCAGACACTCATGTGATGCAACTGGAGAAGTGGAGGGGACAGTGGGGCACCAGCCAGGGTAACAGGGCAGAGACACCCCACTTGCAAACCAAGATGGCCAGCTAGGCCCCCTGAGACACCCCCTGGGCCAGGTAAAGAAGACTGAGATCCCTGTTAGCTGAGCCACCCAGCCAGGTGCGTCAGTCAGCGGGCCAAGCCCCGCCCTGGTAAGCCAGGTAAGACACCTGTCAGGCCAAGATAGTGGCCAGGCCAGTTTGAGAACTCAGTGGGCTGAAGTGCCTGTCACCTGGGCCAAGTCCACTATAGGCTCAGATCCACTCGGGCGGGGTCTGAGAACCTGCCAGGGCTGAGGCCCCTGGCCAGGTGAGACCCACCTGCTCACTCTGCCACCTCACCAGCTGAGCCTGTCCAGGCCCGAGCTGCCCGGTCCCCCAAGGGGCCACTCCGGTCCCTGCGCGCAGCGCGGCACCAACCCGGCACCCTTCCGCCCACAGGAAGGAGCAGCAGAAGAACCAGAAACCGGCCAAGTCGGTGTGGGAGCAGCGCACGAGCGAGATGCGGAAGCAGAACCTGCTGGCCAGCCGCGAGGCCCTGTACGACGAGATGGGCCCTGACGAGCGCTGGAAGGCCACCTACGCGCGCCACCTGCGGCCCGACGTGAAGACCCACCTGGACCGGCCGCTCGTGGTGGACCCGCAGGAGAACCGCAACAACAACACCAACAAGAGCCGCGCGGCCGAGCCCGCGGGGGAGCCGCGCCTGGGCCGCCAGCGCCCAGAGGACTTTCTGCGGAAGCAGGCGCGTCTCCACGAGCGCGCGCGTGAGCCGGGCGTCCCCGAGGGGCGCAGGCCCTGGACTGGCTGCCCGGATGCCGCGCTGAGCCGGGAGGGGCCCTACGGCCGCGAGTCGGACCACCTGCCCCTCGAGGGTGGCCCCGAGCCGCCTGGTTACTGGGAGAGCGACGCGGAGCGGGCCAAGGCCGCGGAGCAGCACCGGCGCCACGCGCACCGGCAGGGCGCGCCCCGGGACAGCCGCAGCGCGTCGCCGCGCACCGGAGCGGACGGGGAGCCGCGCAGGCACCGCGCGCACCGGCGGCCCGGGCACGAGGCGCTGGAGGACAAGACGGAGCGCAGGGCACGGCACCGGGAGGGCAGCCGGCCAGCCCGCGAGGCCGAGGGCGAGGAGCCCGAGGGCGGCGAGCGCAGGAGAAGGCACCGGCACGGTGCCCCGGCTGCCTACGACGGGGACGCGCGGAGGGAGGACAAGGGGCGCCGACACCGACGGAGGAAGTAAGTGGAGCTACGTCATTGAGCACCCAGTGTCCCTGCCGTCGTCGGCCTGTGGCTCGCCCTGCCAGGCGACGCGATGCTTTTACGGGTCTCGGGATGGAATCCAGGGCTTCACCACAGCTACATCCCCAGCCCATTTTTGGTTCTGGTTTACTCAGTAAATTGCCTGGGCAGGACTCGAGTTTACTGTCCTCCTGCTGGGATTACAGGTGGGCACCCATGGGCCTTGCTCAGAGCAACTCTAAAGCCTTGCCACGGAGTGCACCTGTCACCGACCCATTTCACAGACAGGAAGACATGCAGGGTGAATTATTTGAATATTTGGGGAGGAGTTGCTGTTGATTTTTGTTTTGAACTAGAGATGGAAGCTGGAACCCAGGGCCAGGTGGGTGAAAGGCTCAGCCTCTGGGCTGTGCCTCCACCCCTGGCCGTGAATCTAGCAAGCGGCCTTGAACCCAGACTGGCACCAGAGGTGGGCATGGGTGGGCGCACTCTTGTGCATCTCAGGCAAGTTCCAAGGGTAACACCCTTGTTCACACAGCTCTGCCGTGCGCTTGCTGTGTGACCCTGGGCGAGTGACTTCAAAGTTCTGGACTTCTGTCCTCTCACCTGCAAAATGGTCCCCGCACTCTGAGAGGCTGAGGCAGGAGGATCACAAGTTCAAGCCCAGGCAACTTTGTGGCGTAGGGAGAACTTGTCTTGAGATAAAACATGTATATGGGGGAGCAGGTCAGGTCGTTGTTCAATGTGAAGGCCCTGGATTTGATTCTCAAGCACCACATAAAAATTAACCAGGTAGAGTGGCACATACCTGTGATCCCAGCCCTTAGGAGGCTGATGCAGGAGGATTACCATGAGTTCTAGGCCAACCTGGGCTATATAGTATGTTCTAGACCAGCCTGGACTTTTTATCTGGGGACTATGGAGTGAGACTCTGTCACAAAACAAACAAAAAACAGTACCGGAAAGAAAATTAGGTTGTTAAAAGGACTAAGTGAGGTCAACTCTGGAAAAGGCCTAGAAACATAGCTGACATACATTAAATTCTCAGTAAATGTGGGTCATACTCAGCTATTGTGGAGCCAGCCATCGTTTTACTTGATGATGTGGCTTTGGGGACCGTGCAAGGGGATGAAAAGCCACGCCAGGCTGTCGACCCGAGGGGACCACGTGGCCCAGGGCTCTCAGAGTGGCCCGCCAGCACTCGCCCTCACAGGACTGGCACCCTCCTCAGAGCCTGCTGTGATAGCAACTGCCCATGGAGGGCCCGCTACTTCCGGGTGACTAGACAGTGTTGCAGACTCGGCTGGGTGTGTGTATGTGTGTGTGTGTGTCTGTCTGCCTGTCTGTCTGTGTCTGTCTTACTCTGTAGCCCAGGCTGGCCTTGGACTCACGGTAATCCTCCTGTCTCAGTCTCCTAAGTACTGGGATTATAGGTGTGCACAACCATGCCCAGCTCATATGGTGTTGGGGAATCAAACTCAGGTGGTTAGTGCTTGCTAGGCGAGCACTAACTGCTGTGCCATTGCTCCAGCCCCTGCTGAGGGCTCCTTACACTTCCACCAGGGTGTTTTGTTCGGTTTGGGGGTTCGTTTTCATTTTGGCTTTTAGTACTGAGGATTACACTCAGGCCCTTCACACAGAGCTACAATTATTTTTCTATTTTGAGATGGGATTTAAGTAGTTCAGTTGTCCAATCTGGGCTTAAACTTGGGATCTTCCTGCCTCAGCCTCAGAGTGCTGGAATGATGCGCATACCCCAACACACCCAGCTGTTAATGGTTTTTAAATGATATGTTTAAATGGTTCAGGGTTTTTTTCTTGTTATTCTTGTATTTGTTTGTGTGTCTTGGTTTTGTCTTCTGTTGCTGTTATTGTTTTGTTTTTTGTTGTTGTTTTTTGAGATAGAGTAGTCCAGGCTGGTCCTGAACTCACCCAGGCTGGCTATGAACTCAGGCACTCCTCCTGCCTCAGCCTCCTGGATGCTGGGATTACAGGCATGTACAATGTGCCTGGCTAGTTGTTCATCTGGTTCTGGGGCATAGAACCTAAGCCTTTTCTCATTCATGGCAACCCTGTGCTGTAACCCTGAGCTGTGTCCCCAGCCCCTAAGTTGTTCTGTTGTAGAACTAGGCCAGCAATTCTCAAAGTTGAGTATGTGTATGTGTGTCCCTAGAGATCTTGTTATATCATTAATACAGATTCTAACCCAGTAAGTCTCAGGCCTGGATGGAGTCTGAGGTTCTGGACTCTTACAAGGTCTCAATGAGGCCAGTGCTGGTCTGCAGACGGCACTCTAGGGCAGCAAAAACTCAGAGGACTAAATTTACCTCCCTCGACATTGGGGTCTTTCACTTTTTGAGATGCTACATTTCAGATCAAAGGCATTCAAGCACTGAGCTTTATCCCCAACCCCTTTTTAATATTTATTTTCAAATAGGGTCTTACTAGGTTGCCCAGCCTGGGCTCTACCTTGAGATCCTCCTGCCTCAGCCTCCTGAGTAGCTGGGATCACAGGCCTGCCCCTGGCTGAGCATGACTTCTCCATGTTCTAGTCATGCCCCCAACAGGTGGAATCTTAGTCAAGTTCTGCCCACATCTCTGCACCATCTGAACTCAGTGCTGGGTTCTTCCTGTTGTTTCTCCTCAGAGAGAACCAGGGCTCCGGGGTTCCGGTGGCCGGCCCCAACCTGTCTACTACCCGGCCCATCCAGCAGGACCTGGGCCGCCAGGAGCCACCGCCAGCCGAGGACATCGACAACATAAGGAACAACAAGCTGGCCACGGCGGAGGCGGCCGGTCCCCATGACGGCCTGCCCCAGAGCCCAGCCAGGACAGGCAACAGCGCGGACTCCGGCCCCCCCACCGCCACCACCAACCCTCAGAACCCCGCCAGCCGCCGCACACCCAACAACCCGGGCAACCCGTCCAACCCCGGCCCTCCCAAGACCCCCGAGAACAGCCTTATTGTCACCAACCCCAGCAGCACCCAGACCAACTCAGCCAAGACTGCCAGGAAGCCCGACCACACCACGGTGGACATCCCCCCGGCCTGCCCGCCGCCCCTCAACCACACCGTTGTACAGGGTGAGTGCCGCCTGGCCTCAGTTTGTTCCCTGGGAAAGTGGGTTCAGGGTGGGGAAGGTTAGATGAGTTAACTTGGCACCAGGTGCGGGATTTGCTCTGCAGGGCTGATGGCAGACCCCGCATCTTTTATTCCCTTGGGGAACTGAGAAGTCATCGGATGGGGAAAGGAAAGGGAGTCCGTGCATGGAAATGGGCCCTGGAGCAGCACTGGCCGAAAGGCACAGCGCGCGCCACGTGGGTGATGGGAAGTTGCCTAGTGACTGCACTGAGATGAAGAAGAAAGGGGGGGGAGGAGTTTAAAATATTTTTTTAGAAAAGAAAAAATGAAAATGAAAAAGCAAAATTGTAGACAACCACCTGTCATCCCGGTGACTCAGGAAGCTGAGGTAGGAAAGTGGCAGGTTCAAAGCCAGCCTGGGCAACCTCCTGAGGTCCTGTCTCAAATTTAAAAAAAAAGACTGGGGGTCAGGAGGAGGGGGTGGCTGAGAATGTAGCTCAGGGCAAAGGCCTTGAGTTCAATTTCTAGTACTAAAAGGAGGAGGGAAATCTTAAAAAAAGAAATAAAAGGGTGCAGAAGGATGGCACAAGGGTTAAAGCACCTGCCTAGCAAACAGAAGGCCCTGGGTTCAATTCCTCAGCACTCAGGAAGCTGAAGCAGGAGAATTGGCCAGACTGGGCCACATAGTAAATTCAGAACAGCCTGAGTTACAGAGTGAGACCCTGTCCGTCCCCCCGCCCCCCCTCCCCGCAAAAAAAGAGGGGTCAGAGAAACCCCTATGGATTTGCTTGGTAAACAGCTGCTACAGTTTTAAAAGTGTTTTGTTGTTTGTTTTTTAATTTTCCTGTGTTTCTGGGGATGGACTCCAGGGCCTTTACATTGATTGAGCTGCATCCCCAACCCTTTTCTGGTTTTGTTATCTTGAGACAGGGTCTTGCTAAGTTGCCTGGGCTGGGCTTCCACCTGACATCTCCCTGATTCAGGCTCCTAGGAGCTGCCGCCACCGCTGGCTGAGGGTGAATTTTGACATTGCACCACTTTAAAGATAAGGAAAGTGAGGCTCAGAGAGGCCGAGCCTGCCCACAAATGCACAGCTCAGCTAGCGGCAGATCCGTTGCACCCAGGTGCTGGCTGCCGTCCCCGGTTCGAAGTGTGTCGCTTGACTTGGGGGCTCAGTGTTCCCATCTCTAAACCAAACCATGCCCTACATGCATCTGTGTGACAAGAGGAAGGTCACTCAGGATGGAGCTCGCAGTGTTGATGCCCCACCTGGTCCCAGCAGACTCAGGCTGTACTCTCACTTTGGGCCGTGCAGCCTTAGGCAAGTCACGTCGCTCTTCTGTACCTTGATTTCCTCATCTGTCAAATTTGGATCTTAAAGTCGTGACCTCAGCCAAGTGCAGCAGTGAGCACCTGTCATCCTCAGAAAGCAGGAGGCTGAGGAAGGATCATGAGGTCAAGCCAGCCACTCAGCGACAGCCAGTCTCAAAGTAAAAAAAAATAAAATAAGATGACGTGCGAGGGGCTGGGGCACCTCCTAGCGGTGGGGCATCCTGCACTCAGGCCGTAAACAGATACCCAGTGCGGCACTTCCTGAGGGTCTGTGTGTGGACAGGTGGGAGTCACCAGACCGCTGGTTCTGTCCCCACAGTGAACAAAAATGCCAACCCAGACCCACTGCCAGAAAAGGAAGAGGAGAAGAAAGAGGCCGCAGATGACAACCCGGGGGAGGACGGCCCCAAGCCCATGCCCCCCTACAGCTCCATGTTCCTTCTGTCCACCACTAACCCGTGAGTGCGCCTGCAGGGCTGGGCACAGGGAGGGCACCCTAGGGCTGCACACCAGCCTCCCAGCAGCAGACGACGACCCGGGGGAGGACGGCCCCAAGCCCATGCCCCCCTACAGCTCCATGTTCCTTCTGTCCACCACTAACCCGTGAGTGCGCCTGCAGGGCTGGGCACAGGGAGGGCACCCTAGGGCTGCACACCAGCCTCCCAGCACTCTGGGAAGCTGAGGCAGGAGGGTTACAGGTGTGAGCCCAGCCTGGGCAACGTAGCAGTTTAGTGAGACCCTGTCACAAAATAAAATTTTAGGAAAGGGTTGAGGATGTAGCCCAAGGTGAAGGCCCTGGGCTCAACCTCCAGCTCCACAGAAATGGAAGAACAAGAGAAGGGAGAGAGAGAGCGCGCCTCTTTGTGCACTCTCCAACCTGTATGTACCTGCATGGCCAGCCCAGGCCCTATGTCTGCACGGTGTGAATTTGGAGAAGATGGTATCTGCTCAGCATCCTTCTCTCTTGGTCATCTCTGAAGAAGAGAGATCTTCCAGGAGAGAACCTTACTGTGTGCACGTCGTATTGACTCGGGTTGGGTTACAGGTGGATTCTTCCCCAAGGGTCTCAAAGCCCTGACTTTCCCAGGGCTTCCCAACAGAGAAGAATCCCTCCGATCAGCTGGAGGGAAAGTTCTCCTGGTTGGCTTGTCTCTTGGGCTGAAGAAGCAGTGACATGGGGCCTAGAGCTGGGAGTGCACAGGCAGACAGACAGGTAGAGAAAGTAGCAGTGGACTTCCAGGGTGGGTGCTGTTCTCATCCCCGTGTGAGAGATGAAGAAACGGGGACACCAGAGAGTGGACCACCCCTGCCCAGCGCCACATAGCCGCTGCCTGGGAGCGGGCGCTGGAGCCTGGGGGTCCCCCAGCCGCCCCCTGGGGAACCCTCAGCCAAGCGATGGCCGGGGTGATGGGCCCCCGAGGCCGCAGGCGTCCCCCTGAGGCCTCCATGTGCTGCCGCCTTCCGCAGCCTCCGCCGCCTGTGCCATTACATCCTGAACTTGCGCTACTTCGAGATGTGCATCCTCATGGTCATCGCCATGAGCAGCATCGCCCTGGCCGCCGAGGACCCTGTGCAGCCCAACGCGCCACGGAACAATGTGAGTGCCCCGCCCCCAGCCCTCCTACCCCTCTGGGATGCTGAGGACACCTCATGCACTGTGCCTGCGGGCCAGAGGGCCGGGGAGATTTCAATACTCTAGAGACATTTTTAAAAGCAAGATGTCCTTTGCAGAGGCAGTAGCAATCCTGCCTCAGCCTCCCGAGTGCTGGGATTACAGATGTGCACTGTCATGCCCAGTAACTTTCCAGGAGACTTCCTGGGGAGGGATAGAACCTGTGGCACTCATGGCATGGATGAGAATATCTCTCCTGGCTGAGGTCTCTCTGCTGCCTTTTTGGGGTCCCCCGGCTCAGGCAGGGGCCCCAGGTGGAGGACCCTGGCAGTTTGTGACTCTGATGAAGAGGCAGCAGCTGCAGACCCCTAGAGACATAATGGGACTTGCCTGGCAGGATGTGGATGTTCTGGGTGTGGCCCAGAATGCAGGGTGGTACAGCTCAGCCTCCATGTGGGTAGGTGTGCCCCTTGGAAGGGGCCTCTTCAAGTGGGTGCTTCAAGTGGACTCAAGCTTTGAAGGAACAGACAAGGCTGGTCGTGGCTCTGCGGCAGAGCCCTTGCCTCCCTGCATGAGGCCTTGGGGTCCAGCCCCAGCCCTGAAAAAACAATCTTAACAGGGTGTGGTGGTGCAAATATGTCATCCCAGCACTCTTGGAGGCTGAGGTAGCAGGAGGATTCCAAGTTCAAGCCCAGTCTGGACAATCTTCCAGCTTAGTCTCAAAATTGGAAATGAAGACATGGGGGTGGGGTGGGGATGTTACTAAGTGCAGAGGCTCTGGGCTCAATCCACAGTGCAGAGAGAGAGAGGGAGAGAGAGGAAGGAAGGAAGGGAAGGAAGTCAGGAGGGAGGAAAATTTGACTCGAACACAGCGCACATTTTGGAGAGAAACCCCAGAGTCCGCTGCTTTGCTGAGTGCCTGCTGAGTTCCAGGCACAACCCCAGGCTCTTAGCTTTTTTTTTTTTTTTTTTTTTTTTTTTTTGAGATGGCTGGCCTTGCGCACATGGCAGTCCTCCTGCCTCGATTATAGGCAAGCACCACCGGCCCAGCTTATGTGGTGCTGGGGAGTCAAACTTAGGTACTTAGCACTTGCTAGGCAAGCGCTTTAACCGCTAAACCATTCCTCTAGCCCCTCTTAGCTTCATATTTAGGAAGGTTCTTTTTACCACTGTCACAGCTCTTTTCCCCAGGGATCTCTGCTTGACATATGGGGAAACCGGGGCTCAGGGTTGGGTTGCGGGGAGGCAGTTGGCTTGTCCAGGCTCGCACAGCATACTCCCCAGAGCTCCCATTGCCCGCCTCAGCTGTCTGCAGTTACTGAGCAGCTACTGTGTGCTAGCATTGCACATGCAGGGCCCTTGCTGAGCTGGCCAGCAGGAAGTGAGTACATGCCTATTGCTGAGATGGGGAAACTGAGGCACCATTCCAAGCGTCTGGCAGAGGTAGACAGGCCCTGACTCCTTCCACACCTCCTGTCCCTGTTGCTGACTCCCTGCCCCAGTCTGGAGGTGCCTGGAAAAGTAGGTCGGGGCCTTATTCTGCTGCTCCTGCCCTCCCCTCCCAGGCCTGGCAGGGCCTTTGGGACCAGAGAGGGGTCGTGGAAGGAAATAATTAGGACTCCACTCCCCAGGGAGGCAGGTTCCAGAGCAGGGCCAAGGCCTCACAGCCTGCTGTGGAATGTCATGACTTCTGCCCCCTGCACACCTCCAGCAGGGGGGCCTGGAGCAGGAGGATCCGGAGGTCCAAAGCCCACTGGCTCCAGCACCTTGGAGAGCTCCTAGATTGGCCTAAGAGGGGTGGTCCTGGAGGGTGGGGCTCTAGCTGGTAGGGCTTACGCGGGTACAGTTCCCCAGAACCTCAGGACACTCGTTTGGACTCTGACCAAACCCCCAGAAGCATCTGAAGGGTGAGTTCCCTGGCCTGCCGTAGGCCATCTCACATGTGAAGTTTCTTTCCTCAAAGCCCTCCTTCTCCTCTACAAGAACTTTACGGTGCCATGCACCTGCAATTTCAATACTCAGGGATAGAACGAGGGACGAGAAGCATGGCACTGTGGTTGGAGCACTTGCCTAGCAAGCACAAGGCCCTGAGTTCGATTCCCCAGCACCACATAAAGTGTGATGTGGTACATGCCTGTAATCTCAGCACTCAGGAGCCTGCAGCAGGAGGATTGCCATGAGTCTGAGTCCAAGGCTAGCCAGGCCTACAGAGCAAGACCCTGTCTCAAAGTAAATAAATAAATATTTTTTAAAAATCAGCATACCCCTGTTCATGGAGGACACCTGCGTACCCCTGTTTATGTTCAGCTTGTCCGAGAGGTGCATTTCACAGTAGCCAAGGTGTGGAACTGGCTTTGGTGACTGCCGACCTGTGACTCATTCAAGTACGTGCCTCTGTGCACAGCAGAGTGCCACTCTAGCATAAAGAACCAAATTCTGTCACTTGCAGGAAAATGGATGGATCTGGAAACATTACATGGAGCTAAGTGAGGCAGACTCAGAAAGACAAATAGTAAGGCCGGGCGGGGTGGCGCACACCTGTCATCCCAGCACTCGGAGGCTGAGCCAGGCAGGTTGTCCTGAGTCCAAGGCCAGCCTGGGCTCCAGAGTGAGTTCAGGACCAGCTTGGACTACAGAGCGAGACCCTGTCTCAAAACAACAAAAAACAGTATTTTATGTTCGCCTTAATGTGTAGAATCTAGAAAAGAGGACAAGAAAGTAGGAGGGGAACTGTTATTAGACAAGAGGAACGGAAGGGGGGAAGACAAAGGGAGGGCACAAGCAAAACACGTGGGACACATTGAAACCCCAAAACGTGTGAACGGGAGGTGGGGCGGCAAAGTGGGGGTGTGTGTGCAGGTCTGCCCAAGTTAAACTACTAAGGGGAGGAAAAACAGCATCGATCATCAGCCAGGGTTGGGGGCTGCTGTTCAGCCTCTGATAACGCAGGAGTCACCCCCCACAGGCCACCCAGCAGGAAATGAGCGGCCAGAAGTGCGTAAGGCTTCCTCTGCACTTACAGCCGCCCTCCAACACTGGTGTTACCGCCTGAGCTCTGCCTCCTGTCAGATCGGGGCAATTTTAGATTCTCACAGGAGAACGCGATAAAGGTGACACACATCATCCTGAAACTGTCACCTCTCCCCTCCACCCTTGGGGGAAATTGTCTCCCACCACGCCAGTCTCGGGCTTCAAAGGTGGCGCACGCAGGACGGCCCCTGAATGACAGCGGGCTGAGCTTGAGAAGTCCTACCTGAGCACCGGCTGCCCACGTGTCCTTGCACGACGGGCTGGAGATGCCCCTGGGGACACCCTTGTTCCAGGGGCCTGACGCTCAGATGAGGCCATGAGACGAGTAGCCGTAGTGAGCAGCTTGTCAGGGGTGCGTGTGGGAGACGACGTCGTGCAAGCTTAGGGTTTCAAGTGCACCAGGAGGTGGCTGGGGAAGGGCTCGGTGGAGAGTGACCCTTGAGCCAAGCCACAAAGGGGCAGAGGGGGAATCTGGTGCGTGTGGGGAAGGGTGTTTGGGTGCAGAGTGCAGCCTGGGCAAAGGCCTTGATGTGGGAACATCCAGATTGCTGAAAGAAGTGAGCAAGGGAGAGAGTAGGGGGTTGTGAGGGCAGGGAAGATGGCGCTGGTCCTGTAGGACCTGCCAGCAGGAGGACTTTGGCTTTTACTTACAGTGAGGTGGGAGCTGGAAGGCTCCCAAGCAGAGCGGGCGGCAGCTGTTCATGGGTGCCCTCTGGCGCCCCCTGGCTCCCACGCCTGTTACTTCTGCAAGGCAAATTTAATGGAATCAGACCTTGTGCTGTGATCACCTGGAGCCTATACCAGTGGCCCAGGTCATCATGCCTGGGTCACTTTAGAGGCATCGTAACATCCATAGATGTCCCAATTTCGCCTCTATTCCCCACAGAGTTTGGGACAAATGTTTTAAAAAGGTACCCCTTGAATAGGCAAGCACCTGTTCCCTTAGAATGATCCGATGGGATTTGCTGCCACCTGCTGGACAGTTTTATCCACAACCCGCCTATCACCGGGATAACCTGGAAGGGGGCGAGGAGTTCTGCTCCGTGAGGTGTTGCTGGTGCCTGGGGGAATCACTAGATCCGCAGGGGACTGTTAGGGCAGTCTCATGACCTTGTGTCCCTTTGTGTCCCCATGCAGGTGCTGCGGTATTTTGACTATGTTTTTACAGGCGTCTTTACCTTTGAGATGGTGATCAAGGTGAGTGCAGAAAGGGATTCTGCACCCTGGAGGACCCCTCCTTGGTGCGCGTGGCTCCTGGGGCTGAGCCGGCTGAGGGAGCCAGGGAGGGCTCTGAGCAGAAGAGGCACTTGGCTCAGGAGTCCCCAGATGCCCTCTGGCGGCTGCAGGGAGGACAGAGCTGATCTGTCCAGGTGACGGTGCTGGTTCCAGAGGGCAGTGGCGAGGTCAGGACATGACTCTTGCGATTAATGGACTGTACAAGTTGGCGCCAGAGTTCTAGGCCGCCATTTCTAGGACAATCATGGTGGCCTAGAGAGAGCGACAGTGGGACAGATTTTTGGAGAAGGTGCAGCCCACAGGGTTTCCTGATGGATCCAGTGTGGGGTGTGTAACAATGACGAGTCAAAGCGTGTACCAACGTTTCAGTTCAGGAACCAGCAAACAAGCTGGGGCCTGATGGTGCAGGCCTGTAATCCCAGCACGCTCGGAGGCTGAGGCAGGACAATCACAAATTGGAGCTTCACCAAGACAACTTAGTGAAACCCAATCTCGAAATGCAGAATGGTAGAAATGCAACTCGATGCAAAAGACCTGGAGCCAACCAGTTTGGGAAAGAAAGAATGAGAAGATGGGCTGGGGTTGTAGCTCAGCAGTTAAAGCACTTGACCAGCAAGTACAAGGCTCAGCACCGCACAAGCTGGGCATGGTGACACACGCCTATAACCCGAGAGGCTGAGACAGGAGGATTACTGTGAGTTCGAGGCCAGCCTGGGCTATAGAGTAAGTTTAGGACCAGCCTAGAGAACTCAGAGGTGATTTCGCTAGGTGACAGCTGCCTCACCACACCCAGGGCCCTGCCCTGACCCAGATGGAGGGGTAGGGTGAGTGGTCCAACAACCCTGGCCTCTCTCCTACAGATGATCGACCTGGGGCTAGTCCTGCACCAAGGTGCCTACTTCCGGGACCTCTGGAACATTCTGGACTTCATAGTGGTCAGTGGGGCCCTGGTGGCCTTCGCTTTCACGTAAGTCTCCACTAGAGGCCTCTGCCTGCCTCTCAGCCCCTCTTCCCAGTCTGAGACCTCCTAGTTGGATCAGGGGATGGACAGGGGGAGTGTGGGCTGGGATGTGACAGGGGACATCAGCATGCCACCAAGAAGAGCTCCACCTGGCTTTGTGCATGGGGGTGGGGGGGAAGCGCCACCTCCTGCCGCCTCTCACAGCAACAGGCCTCAGGCACGCCAGCCTCTTGCTGTGCCGCTTCTGTAGATCAGCCTTGCGCCGGGACATCTCATCTCCCTTCTCCACAGTGCCGCACTGAGCCACTGTCTCTTTGGGGTGCTCCTAAAAAGACAATCAGTATGTGAATGTGCATGACAGTTCTGACCCCCACCTGTGCCTCAAGGCCCTGTGGTGTAGCCCTGGTGACTTCCTTGTGTGTTTCTCCCCTTATCCTGCCAGCCCTAGGACATACCAGGTCACATATCTCAGCAGCACTAAAATGGCACCCTGGTTGTAAGCAGCAGTTGCGAGATGGTGCCCACGGACTGGGCAGCCATTTCAAGATGGCACCCAGGGTCTTGTTAGCCATGTCAAAATGGCCCCTGAGTTCTGGATGAATATTTCAAAGGGACATCCCAGTCCTGGACAGCTGTTTCAGGATGGCATCCTGTGGTGTAGGACCCATTCTGAGATGCTGCTTGAGTGCTGGGCAGCCATTTTGAAATGGCAGCCAAGCTCTAAATAGCCATTTCAAGATGGCACCCAAGAGCAAGCAACCAAGCCAAGATGGTGTTTGAATTCTGGATGTCCATCCCAAGATGTTACCTTAGTATTCAGTAGGCATTCTAAGATGGTACTTGAGTTCTGGGTAACTATTTCAAAATGGCATCTAAGTCCTAACTAGCCATTTCAAGATGGTTCTAAGGAGCTGAACAACCATTTCCATATGGCACCTGAGTTCCAGACAGCCATTTCAAGATAGTGCCAAAAGGGTAAGCAGCCATTTCAAGATGGCACCCAAATCCTGGGCATCCATTTCAGGATGGTGCCCTGTAGCTGAGGCATTCCAAGATGCTTGAATTCAGGCTGTTCATTCCAAAATGACACCTGAATTCTGGGCATCCGTCTACAATGGCACCCAAGTTTTGAACAGCCATTTCAAGATGGCAGTGGGGCTACATAGCTGTTCCACAATGGTGCTTGAGTTCTGGGCAGCCATTTCAAGATAGCCTCAGAATTCTGGTCATCCCTTCCAAGGTGATACCAAGGGGCTGAGTACAGCTATTGCAAGAAGGCCCCTGAGGTCCATTAACTGCATTCTGGGTAGCCATCCCATTAAGTTGATTGGGACTGGCACCTGCGTTCCAAGGCGGCTCCAAGGGCCAAGTAGCCATTAGCCCTCAGGGCCCTGGTAACGCATTTCCCAGCCGCTCATCTTCATGTTGCAGACACTTGCTTGAGGCCGGAGAGATCTAGTGAGCTCCGGCTCCAGCAATGAATTTTGAGGGCCCTGCTGTAAATGCCAGTGCAGCTCTTTCCCAGAAGGGATCACCTCATGAGGACCCTAGCATCTCTTACTCCCAAAGTGGAAAGTCAGGGACTCCCCTGAGCCTTAGCTTCCGGGATCCCCCCTTAGCAGAGGTGGGACCTTGAATGACCTCCCTGACCCAGGAGTGGGAGTTGGCTGCTCAGGGGAGTCAGCACTGTGGCCCATTTCCAATTTAAGGGCTAAACTAGGCCACTCTCAGAGTGTCCCCTGGAAATACACTGAGGTCAGGTCACGTTGGGACAAGAAGCTCCCGGGTTCCAGGGCGACAGGGGCTGGAGGAGCTGTGCAGCCGTGGGAGGCCGGTTTCCCACTCGGGCTGGATACCCCCTTCTCCTTTTCCCCTTATCTTTTTCCTTCTCACTTCTCTTTCCATTCGTAGTCTCCCTTTTTCTCTTCTCCTCTCCCTCTCTCCCTCCCTTCCTCTTTTTAAAGTAATTGAGGACTGGAGGGATAGCACAGCTGTTAGAGCACTTGCCTAGCAAGTACAGGTCCTGAGGTCAGTTCCACAGCACCATGTAAGCAGAACCTAGTGGCTAAGGCCTGTAATCCTAGCACTTGAGAGGCCGAGGCAGGAAGATTGCTGTGAGTTCCTAGGCCAGCCTGGGCTACGTAGTTACTTCAGGACCAGTCCAGCCTAGGCTACAGAGTGAGGTTGTACTTCAAGAAAGAAAACAAAGAAAAAAAATTGAGTATTTATTTATTTGGCTACTAGAGCGGTGAAAGAGGCCATTGTAACAATAGTAACTATAATAGTAATCAGGGTGCTCGGCTGCGTCATCATAAGGGTTTCTGTAGGAAATCCACAAGCAATAGCATAGCAAACCAGGTGAGGAAGATTGCCACAAGCAAAACAAGGAGTGTGTGTCTTTTAATATGTAAAAAGCTGTCACAAATCAATTTTTAAAAACTAACTCTCAGTGAATAAATGAATAGATGTTATAAACAAGTGAAATTTCACAGAACGCTGATA
The DNA here is from genome assembly GCA_004027205.1 of Ctenodactylus gundi. Taxonomy (NCBI): domain Eukaryota; kingdom Metazoa; phylum Chordata; class Mammalia; order Rodentia; family Ctenodactylidae; genus Ctenodactylus; species Ctenodactylus gundi. The sequence continues at coordinate 241,210 of PVKB01001667.1, read as the reverse complement.
GCTAAGGAAGAGCAGACAGTGGACATGGTAGCACACTCTGGAACCCTAGCATTTGGGAGGCTGAGACAGGAGGGTCTTGAGCTCAAGACCAGCCTGGACTACATAATAGGAGAGGACAAGGGGGATGTAAGATCAACCTCTTCTGAATTCAGAGAAATATAAAATAAGAACAGTATAATTTGTTCACTCTCAGTTAGCACCAGCTTCAAAAAAGAAAAAGAATTTGAGTTAAAACACAGCGCCCATAGCACATTTTCCACTCCCTGTTCTCCCTATAACCCACTTAAGCGGATCCTTCAGCGTGTCAGGCAGGAAGCACGGGAGACCCTCAGAAACCATCAAGGCTGAAAAGCCCGAACTTGTCCCCGTCCCGCCGGGAGAGAGTCCATCTCCTGGGGGCAACCTGACAGCAGCTTCCTTCCGCATCCCTCTCTGCCTGTCTCCCTCCCTCCTCTCTCTTCCCCGCTCCTGGCAGCTCCACAGCTGTGAGCACCGAGTCCTGTGGCCTGGGGAAGGCCACACCAGGCCATGAGCCTAGCACCGTGCCTGTTCCCACCGAGTTCTGGTGGGGCCGAGCAGAGCCATGGCCAAGGAAGGCCAGCCCAGGCTGGACCCCTCCTGCTTCCCTGCCCTCTGGGGTGTAGGGTCCTCTGCCCGGCAGCAGCCCATGTCTCCCTGGGCACAGGAGACTGGGTGAGGGGTGACCCAGTCACACAGCCTGTACTTCAGCTCGCGCCCTGGGCTTGTGGCAAGCCGTGACTTCCCGTCCAGTCCTCCCAGCTGCTCTGGCCACCCTCCCCCGCCCTCACTCAAAGGAGGGGCCCTGCGGCTGCCCTGGCCTGTCACCCCTCACTCTGGACTTGGGCCAGGTATGACCCCCAAGGAACCAAAAAACAAGCTTGTCAAGCTTAGGCCATCACTTCCAGTATTCTCCGTTTTTTCTTTTTGTTTTATGTTTGTTTTGTTTTCGTATTTTGCTTTTTGTTTTTGTGTGTCTGTGTTTGTTTTTGTTTCCGTGTTAGGACCACAACCAGGGCCTTCCCACTGAGCTGCTCCCCAGCTCCCCAACCTTTTTTATTTTTAACCGAGGGCCTTGGGCTTGCTGGGCTTCGCTCTTAGCACCCAGATCATTATTTTTGATTGCAAGTCAGGGTCTTGCTAAGTAGTTAAGTTGCCTAGTCTGGGCTTGAACTTCCAACCTTCCCGCCTCAACCTCCCAGAGGGCTGGCATTACTGACCTGTACCAGCTGGGTAGCTTGTTTCTTGTTTTTGTGCTAGGGAGAAAAAAAAAAAACATGGGGCCTTGCACCTGCTAGGTAACTGCTCTAAACAAAACTACACCTCTAGCTCTACCATGAGCTTTCTTTGAGCAAATGTAATCTGAAAAAACAATATTGTTAGAGGCTCGGGATGGAGCTCTGGGCGGAATGCTTGCCTGGCAGATGGAGGCCCCTGGGTTCCATCCCCAGCACCACAAAGAAAAATAAAATAAAGACCCATTAGAAGAATGATTCTTTGGGTTACAAAAGATTCAGCCGCTGGCTGTTGATTTGGTTGTTAGTTCTCTTTTCAAACACAGTCATGCATTAGTTAACGTCAGGCTACATCCCGAGAAATGGGCGTGAGGTGTTTTGTCCTGGTGCAGTCACCATAGAGTACACTTTCCACACGCCAAGAACGTACAGTGATGTCACTTGGTGATGTAACTCATGGAGCCACCTTGACCAAGATGTCTGTAGGCAGCATTTGACTGTCTCAATCTATACAAAGCGTTGAGATGTTCCCCTCCAGGCTGAGGATGTAGCTCAGTGGTAGAGCGCTTTCCTGTCACGCTCAAGGCCCTGGGTTCAATCCCCGGTACCAAAACAGGAAAAAAAAGTACACCCACCCCCCCACCCCCCCCAACGAGGCCTGGTGGCATAGGCCTGTCACTGCAGCACTCTGAGAGGCTGAGGCAGGAGGATCATGAGCTGAAGCCCAGCCCAGGCAACTCAGCAACTGAGTTATTTTTTTGTCACTGGGCAAAATACCCAAAAATCCACAGCTTAAGGAGGAAAAGTTTATTTTACTGACAGTTTCCTGAAGTCAGTCCATGGGCAGTTGGCAATGGCAGAAGCAGGTAGCAGCAGCCTGACTGGAGAAAGCTGTTCATGGTGTGGCAGACAGGAAGCCACGTGAGCAAGGAAGGGCAGAGCTAGCATGTATCCTTCCAGGTCGTCCCCAGTGCTCCACCCTTTCTGGATCAAGCCCCAGTGCTTAGCCCCTCCCAACCAGGCCCCACCTCTTAACAGCATGTGGCTCCATCAATAATCTCTAGCATCCAGATACATGAGGCTTTTGGGGATATTTCAGATCCAAATTCTAACAGTGGCTCAGCAAGACCCTGTCTCAAACTGAAAAACTAAAACAGCAGCTGGTGTTGTAGCTCAATGTAAAGGCTCTGGATTTAATCCCCAGTGACAAGCTAAAAAAAAAAAAAAAAGTTGGCCTATAGCTCGGCAGAAATTTGGCAATCTGCTTGCAGACTCGGGCCTTCATTTTACCCTCTCTGTTCATTTGCTTTTCCGAGCTGGGCTGGAACCAGGGCCTCACACATGCAGGGCCATCGCTCTTCCCCGAACTCCCAGCTTCAGAGTCAAGATTTTAAACTTTTCTCATGAGCTTGGTGACCCTGGACGTTCCTGTTTTGAGGGTTTTTTTTTTTTTTCCTGTACTAGGAAAGGTCAGGACAGAGACTCTCAGCTCTCCTGGGGGCCTCAGTGGCCTCACGTCACATGGGAAATGGAAGCAGGAGGTTTTGCTAGGGACTTTCTGGCCAGTGCCCAGAGTTCCTGTGGGATTTTGAAATGCTTACAGCTGTGGTAACATCCAGGACCCCTTTACGTTGTCAGTGGGCACAAATGGGTGAAGAGAGACTGGGCACTCACCCCTGCCACGCCCTTTCATCCCACGGCCAAGAACCCACCTGGTGCTACCACTTCTCCCAAAGGGCAGCACTACAGGCCCAAATTAGCTGGCTGGGCACCTCGATCAAGCTACACCTGCATGCCTACCCACAGAACTGCCCAAAAAACCCCCGCAGAGCCCTCAAGTTGCCACTTTGCTCCCAGAGAAGTTTCAGAATCCCAGAATTCTCTGCTCCCTGCAGGCATCCGATCTCTTTTTACTGAGAAAATGTGAGGATTTTGTTTATTGCGTGTTCTGTTGTTACCCAGGTGTCACATTGGAGGGAGTAGAGAGGCTCTGGCATCTTGTCTCCTCTTGGGTCTCTTGTTCCACTGTCTCATGGGCCCACCTGCTTGTTAATGATGCACAGAACCCCCAGCAGGCTTTCAGATACCTGTTGCTTTAGAAGAAGCCTCTCCAGAGCCAGGCTGGTGGTGCAGGCCTAGAATCCTAGCACCCTGGGAGGCTGAGGCAGGAAGATCACAGATGACACCCAGTCGGGGCAATGCAGTGACTGAGTGAGACTGAGTTTCAAGATAAAGACAAACAGAAGTGGTCTAGGGGTCACTGTGAAGGCTGTGGATTCGTCCTGCAGCTTCACAAAAGCAGAAGGAGCCCTCCAGATCTGGTTTCACTCTAGATATCCTAGTTCCTTGGCCTCTCTGTGCCTCAGTTTCCCCATACAAAAGTGTGGAATCAGCTCAATTAGCAGCCTCATGTGTGGTATGGTTAGCCGCCACCTGAGAACTGTGCTCCCATCGGACCCACTTAACCCGTGAGGAGCCTGCGGCCCAGGCGAGCAGCTCAGGGAAGTGAGGACAGCTTGGGCATCCGGGCTGGGCTTGGCGGTCAGAACGGGGACGGTGGGCCGCCTGCCAGCCCTGAGCACAGGTGTCACCACCAGAGGGGTTCTCCGTGTCTCTGGAGGTCAGCGGAGTCCAGACGCAGGGCACCCCTCGTGGGTCCTGGGGAGTCCTGCCTTTGTGGCAAGGAGGCCACCTGGGCTGTGACTGGTCTGTCTCTTAAGATAGGAACTGGGTCCCAGGGTCGCCCCAGGGGCGTGTTGAAACTCAGCAGACTGTTGGCACCCTCCCGCCCCTAGCCCTGATGCCGTCTGTGTGCCGTGTGCCGTGTGTGCTGTGTGCCATGTTCCCTGCTCCATCTACTGGCCGCTCCCCGTGTCTCCGCCCCTTCCATTCATGCGCCATTTCACCAGCCATCAAGCTCTGGGCCGCGCGTCGGGGCAGCCAGCCGACACTGCCCAGCAGCTGGCAGGCCATGATCCTGTCCTCACTGCCAAGAGGCCATCTGGCCCTGCCTCCCTCGCTCTTCCCTCCGCCCCCAGGGCAGGAGCTGACACCATCTGGCGGAGCGCCTGTGTCCTCAGGAGCCGCACTTTTGGGGAGCTAAGGAAGGAGCCTACACAGCTGCCTTGTTACCTTTGAACCTGACCCTGAAGACAGCAGAAGAGGTGTGAACCTGGGTTTGAACTTCACCGTACCCTTTCCTGCCCATGTGTCCTCCGGAGCATTGTTCTGCCTCTGGGACTCAACTTCCTCATCTGGAAAATGGGCATAATCAGTTCCAGCCCCACCTGGGCAACACAGTGACTTAGTGAGACCCTGTCTTAAAATTTTAAAAGGAAAAGTCGGAGCTGGGAAAGCTGGGCCTGGCGGCACACACCTGTAATCCCAGCGCTCAGGAAGCTGAGGCAGGAGGATTGCTATATATTCCAGGCCAGGGCTACATAGTGAACTCAAGACCAGCCTGGACTACAGAGTGAGACCCTGCCTCAAATAAAGTGGGGGTGGGAGGACAGTGGGGGGCATAGCTCAATGCAGAGGCCCTGGGTTCAGTCCCCAGTGCTGGGACAACAAACAAAATAAAGGCCTGATGGCTGCATGTTCTTCCAGGCAGTTGCAGTGATAGTCACAAACTCCTGTCCCTCCCTCAAGTCAGCAGCCTCTGCCCAGGTCGCTGTCCCTGGGCCCTGGCTGTCACCCATCAGATCTGTTAAAGTTCAGGTGCATGTGGCTCCTTCGACCCACTGAGCATGGAAGCCTCTCAGGTAGAAGGGAAGGAAGGGCGGGCAGACACCGGGAGCCCAAACTGGTGCTGTTGTTTTTTTTTTTTTTTAATGTGTTGGATATAATCATATGGGCTTATAATCCCAGCTCCTGGGAAGGCTGAGGCAGGAGGATTGCAAGATTGTGACAAGATTCTTTTTTAAAGGGCAGGGGTTATAGCTCCGTAGTAGAGGGCTTATCTAGTCTGCGTAAGGTCCCGGTTCCATCCCCAGCACAGCAAAAACTAGTAATAAAGCCAAGACTGTAGTTGTTGGGGGAGGGGGGCATCAGACTGTTTGATGCCCATTTTCCAGATGGGGATCACTAGGGGCAGAAGCAGGATTCAAACCCAGGTCTTCTCGCCTCCAAAGCTGACAACCTTCAAAGACATGCTCAACCCCAATCCTGTCATCTCAGCACTCTGGGAGGCTGAGGCAGGAGGATTGAGCCCAGCCTAGGAAACATAGCAAGACCCTGTCTCGAAATCACAAAGGAACATCTGGGCTACACGTGCAGCTCTGTGTGAAGGCTCTGGGTTCATTCCCAGAGTCAAAAAGGCTCCAGCCTCCCACCACCAGAACCGCGGGGGGAAGAGTGCCCACGCTTGGCAGTGGCTACGCGGCGCGTTCGCCTCTGGTGCCTGGCCGCCCTCGGGCTGCCGGCTCCTTGGAAATCTGGCCGCCTGGTGCAGTCGGCCCCGGGCCAAGCACCGGGGGGCAGGGGCTGGTCGGGGAGGGCCTGCCGTGTGGCAGAGTGGACACCCAGCCGGGCTGGCGGGCCGCAGTGCAGGTGTGCGTGTGTGTACGTGTGTTCTGTGTTCTTTCTTCTGAGGCGCTTACGACCTGTCTCTCCCTCCGACGCCACCTCACCAGGAGCAGTACACGGTAAAGTCTCTCTCTCTCTCTCTCTCTCTCTCTCTCTCTCTCTCTCTCTCTCTCTCTCTCTCTTTCTCTCTCTCTCTCTCTTTCTCTCTCTCTCTCACGTTCACATGTTCCGTCTCATCTTGTGCCGTGGCGCGGCCCTGTTAGTTCTGGGTCTCTTTTCTGTGGCCTTGTGTCTTTGCTGCTGTCCTGTCCTGTCAGTGATACAAACCTATCATGCCAGCACTCCAGGAGGTCGAGGCAGGAGGATCACACATTCAAGCCCAGCCTGGGCAGCTTAATGACTTAACGAGACCCTGTCTCAGCATCAAAACCAAGAAGTGAAAGGGAGTGGCTGGGGATGCAGCCTTAGGCGGAAGGCCCTGGGGTCACCTCTGGTGCCACAAAAAAATGAGAAGAAACCTGTTGCCTGAAGGAGAGCAGACGCGCCCCCGGGGACATGGGCCTGGCCTCTGCCAGGGTTCCCCAGCTCTTACAGGAGCAGACGGGGTAGGGTGCCCTCCCTAGGCCATATGCAACAGGGCAAGGGTTAGGGGGCTGCTAGCAGAGAATGAGGGTCCGCAACCCCCTGCATGGCAGAAGCAGGGGAGCCCAGAGCTGGGCTGTGCGAGGCGGAAGCGATCAGGCCCAGAGGAGCGTCCGCACCCGCTGCAGGTCTGGCTTCCTGCAAGCGTGTCCGCGTTCTCCTTGGTGCCCCCTGCGGCTTCTCTGTCGCTCAGGGATGGTTCTCCTGGGAGTGTGAGGTCACTAAGACAGCCAGGGGTCATTTTCCAGTGAGATGCTGGCATCCAGGGTGACACGATCCCCACTGTCAGCTGTTTGGAGCATCAAGAGTTTAGTCTGAATCCCAGCTACTTGGGAGGCTGAGGCAGGAAGGTTGTAAGTTCGAGGCCATCCTAGCCAACTTTGTGAGATCCATCCTCAAAAGATAAGTGGGCATGATGGCGCGTGCCTGTAAGGCTGGCTCCTGGGGAGGCTGACGCAGGAGGATGCACACTCGGGCACAGGCCGGGCAACTGCACAAGACCGTATCTCAAAATTAAAAACAAAAGGGCTGGAGATGTAGCTCAGTGGGATGGCCCTGGGCTCCATCCCCAGCACAAGTCAGACGGCCAAGGTCAAAGAGTGGCATAGGCTGGGGCAGGGAGCATCAGTACACGGGAAGGCAGGCCAGGCCAGGCTTCCAGGCCTCAGTCACCACCCTGAGAAGCTGGCACAGCTCCTCCGAGGTTCAGTGTCCAGAGGAATCTCAGCGAGAGCGTGGCCTGGTCCCTGGCTTTGGCCTTTAGGCAGAAAAGGTGGAAGAAGCCAGGGGCGGAGAGTAGGGAGGCAGAGTGTTGGGCAGTGGGGTCTGACACAAGATGGCAACCAGGTGGATGGGGGATGCTGGGAAGGTGAGCCGGTGGGGTGGGAAGGAGGTGGGTAGTGGATACTCTTACCCACGAGGCCCTGGTGGCCACGCTGGATGACCCCTTCTTGGGGGGTCCTAGTCGGGGTGACCCGCAGATGTTCTGCCACCTTGGGGTCCACCTTGCTCAGCTGGGGTCCTGTGGAACCTGGACTGGAGCTCTGTGAGCACCTGTGGCCATGGTCCGCTCAGGAGACGTGGGGGGAAAGGAGAAGCCATGATGAGCCCAGGGGCACACACCTGGAGTCCCAGCACTCTGGGAGGCTGAGGTGGGGGATCCCAAGTACAGGCCCCGCCTGGGCAATTTTAGCAACTTACCAAGACCGCATCTCAAAAATCCAAAATGGGCTGGGGATGTAGCTCAGTGTGAAGGCCCTGGCTCCGTCCCCCTAGCACCAAAAAGGAAAAGAACTGGGGGTGGGGTGGTCAGCTCCCTGGGAGGGTCTGAGGGAAACCCCATGGCTGCCTGGGCCCAGACAGAAGGTCCAAGCAACACCCTGAGACCAGAACCACAAAAATCCACCTGCTTACTAGCCCCTGAGCCTAGATTGAGCAGGCAGGCTGGGCCACTCCTCCCCAGGAAAGGCCAGGCCGAGCCAGGCCAGGTCCCAGTCAGACTAGCAGGCCTGGGAAGATAGGATCTCGAGGAGCAGCGGGCCAGCCACCTCCCACCTGACCCCTGCCCCCTGCCCCCTCTCTCCCCTCTCCCGCCCCATCGTCTTCCACAGTGGCAACAGCAAAGGAAAGGACATCAACACAATCAAGTCTCTCCGAGTCCTCCGGGTGCTACGACCTCTTAAAACCATCAAGCGGTTGCCAAAGCTCAAGGTGAGGCTCCGGGAATGGGAGCGCGGCAGGGCTGCCCGAGCACATCAGGGACCCTCCTCAAGACCCCCTGCAACTTCCCTACAGCCGAACTTTCTCAGTAGACATCTTCTTGCAAAAGTAAATAAACCACGCCAGCCAGGCATGACAGGGCGTGCCTATGAGCTCCGCTGTCTGGGAGGTTGAGGCAAGGAGGATCCCCAGATCAGGGCCAGCTCGGGCGGCTGAGTGAGAGACAAGGGCAGATGGGAGAGCAGGGTGTAGCTCCACAGTAAGCAGCCTGCCTGGCGAGGGTGCAGGGCTGTGGTCCGTGCACGGTAGCGCGTGCGCACACAAATCCCAGTAACCTGCAGCTTAACCTCGCACTTGGGTATGCCGATTATTACAAATTTTGGGCAAAGGTCAGTGAGTGAGTTCATGTAGAAAACTATACGATGGATGCTTCCCACTCGGCGACATATCTCGAGTCAGGCTCCTTTTCCCGGTGCCTGTGAAAGCATCATGTGACTCTCATCAGGGAAGCCGGGGACTAGGCTTCTGGTCCTGTGGAACTTTTAACTTGTTATCTCCTTAGTCTAAGCTGCAGTCTGTCCTCTTGTAAAATATCTGAGCCAGCCAGCATTTTCCAGAAGCTTGCCAATCAGGAAAAAGGGGGAAAAAAATAGCAACAAACCAGAGAGCGAGCCAGCAAGTTCTGGTGTGTCAGCATCTCTTGCCACTGCTGTCCCATCTGAAGGCCGCCTGCGTTCACTTAATATGTTCCACTTTTTTTTTTTTTAATCTGAGTGAATTTAAAAGGAAAGGCAGGTGAGGTAGGAGGCCTGATAAGGGAGAGGAGAAGGATTTGTAGCTTTGCCACAATATGTATGTGCACAGCATACTCAAGATCAACATAAACATTACATATTGCATCTATAAATGAAATGAGGGGGAGGAAAGGCAGTGTCGAACCTCCCAGTTAGAAAGCTCAACTTGCCGTTAACAGAGGGTAAAGGCAGGCCCCGGGGTACGGGCCTGAACCACAAGCCTAAGGGAGACTGACACAGGAAGATGGCAAGTTCAAGGCCCACCTGGGAAGTTTGGCAAGCCCCTGTTTTGAAATAAAAAATTTAAAAAACAGACTCAGGACATAGCTCAGTGTAAAGGCCCTGGGTTCAGTGCCCAACACCACAAAATGAAGAAAAAGGTAAAATTAAATATGTCATGGAAAAAATAAAGTACTGGGGGCTGGAGGAGTAGCTCAGTAGTCCAAGCATTTGCCTAGCAAGCTCAAGGCCCTGAATTTGATTCCCAGCACCATGTAAACTGGGTGTGGTGCACACCTGCAATCCCAGCACTCAGGAGGCTGTCTCGACACTTTTTTGTCACTATGACTCAATACCTGACATCAACAACTTCAGGGAGTTAAGATGTATTGTAGGGGCTGGAAGAAGGGCTCAGTGGTGAAAGCACTTGCCTAACAAGCACTACGTCAAGTGCTAAGTACCGAAGTTAGATTCCTTAGCATCACATAAGCCGGGCATGTTGGTGCACGCCTGTAATCCCAGCACTCAGGAGGCTGAGGCAGGAGGATTGCTGAGAGTCCAAGGCCAGCCTGGGCTGCAGAGTGAGACCCTGTCTCCCAAAAGAACACAAACTATAAAGCAGACCAGTGCGGCATGTTCGCATGGCAGCAGCTAAGCAGGGTTTCCCCCTCTTCAGGAGAAATGATAGAGACCTAGGTGGGGGGATTGTGTCATCTGAAGTGTGTCCTAGCCAGGCCTGGTGCCACACTCTTGCCATCCTGGCAACTCAGGAGACCCAGTCAGAAGGACACACTTCCCAAGGCCAGCCTAGGCAGTCGAGCAAAGTCCTACCTCAGTGAAATTCTGGAAGGGCAGGGGTCTGTGCAGCTCTACGCGGCATGCCGGTCAGTGCGTGCAGAGCCCAGGCACAGCCTCGAAACTGTGAAAGAAAAACAATCCCACCAGGCCCAGTGCTGGTAATCCCAGCACTCTCTGAAGCTGAGGCAGGAGGATCTCAAGTTGGAGGCCAGCCCAGGGTAGCTAGTGAGACCCAGCCCCCATTCCCCCCCCAAAAAAAAAAAAATCAAGCAGGCCCGTGGTCTAGAGTCAGCTGTCTGCTGTTCTGGGCTGCCCCTCACGCGCTCCCACCCTGCAGGCTGTGTTTGACTGTGTGGTGAACTCGCTCAAAAACGTCTTCAACATCCTCATCGTCTACATGCTGTTCATGTTCATCTTTGCCGTGGTGGCCGTTCAGCTCTTCAAGGGGAAGTTTTTCCACTGCACTGACGAGTCCAAGGAGTTCGAGAAGGATTGTCGGTGGGTGTCACCCTAGGGCGTCCAGAGGGGGCAGTGGGTGGGGTGGTGGCCGGGCACCAGAGCCCTGGCCTCAGAGAAGTAAGCCGCAGCCAGCTTGAATCTGGAGTAGAAAAAAAGGTGAGAATTTATAGCTTCCTTCCCCGTGTCACAGCAGGACCCCTGGTAAGCTGGTTTGTCAAGTGGGGGACATTAATTCACATCTCCAGTCATTCCTTTGAAACTCGTGAGACAGAATATTCATACATGTCTGTAGGCCCTCCTTTCAGGCTTGTCAAGCCCAGAATACTAATACGTTTCACTGTTCTTCCTTGAAGCCTTTCTGGGGAGATGTGTTTCAGAGTTTAGAATATTGGACTAGGGATGTAAAAGCCTTGGGCTCAGCTCCAGGTACCACAAACAAGCTAACCAGCCAGCCAGCCGACTGGTCGCTAATCTTACTTTGGCAGCTATTACTTGGTACTAGAAAAATCCTAGCCAGGTGAATGGGGGATACCTGTGGTCCTTGCTTCTTAAGAGGCAGAGGCAGGAGGATTGCTCGAGCCCAAGACAACAAAGCAGAGCACCATCTCACAAAGATTCAAGGCAGGCTTTTGAGTAAGGCCCAAGATAAGCCTTTGTTTTCTACCCTGGAAGGAAGTCGGACTACCTCCCTTGTCTACGGATCCCAGAAGTGAAATGTCCTGTGTGTCTCTTTCCTGCCCCTGGTCTGCAGCCTCACACACACACAATTTGAGGCTCTCACCCTCAGAACAAGGAGGTCAGCCTGGAAGAGGAGGAATGACTGAGCTAGCGCTTTGAGCAGGCCTTGGCCCCAAGCACAGGAGACGCCCAGAAAGTTCAGGGAGAAATTGTGAGGGTGCCTCCTGCTTCCAGGGCTGAGGGAGGTAGCACATTGCCACATCTCTCTTCCTCCTCCTCTCTCTGGTGGAGAAAGACATACATGTGGAGCACATCTGTAATACCAGCACTATGGGAGTCTGAGGCAGGAGAATCTCAAGTTCAAGCCTGGCCTGGGAAACTTAGCAAGACCCTGTCTCAAAGTTAAAATGGTAATTAATAAAAAGAGGGTTGTCGATCTTTGTGGGTACCCTGGATTCAATCATTGCCCCCCCCCAAAAAAAAAGCAACTGAGCTCCCCTCCTAATGGCTCCTACTCTCCGGCAGCGGCAAGTACCTCCTGTACGAGAAGAACGAGGTGAAGGCACGGGATCGGGAGTGGAAGAAGTACGAGTTCCACTACGACAACGTGCTGTGGGCGCTGCTCACGCTCTTCACTGTGTCCACAGGGGAAGGGTGGCCGCAGTGAGTAGCCGGGGAGGTGGGGGGGGGGCAGCCTGGGGAGCCCCAGCCCCAAGGAGCAGGAGAGGGGAGGTTCTGAGGGTTCTGTAGGAAGAAGGTGTGGAGAGGAGGGCTTGGCTCCTGGCTTCCAGAAGTGGGCAACCTTGCTGGATGCCAAGAGGCCCTACCGGGACCACAGCCTTGGCCTGCAGTGGCAGCTCATTAGCAGAGCGTATGCCAAGCTCAGAATTAGACAAAGTTAAGTGTCATGTGGTTTCTCTTTTCTGTAATCTAAAACAGAAATGATTTAAAGAGCAGGCAGGGATTGGTGCCACAGCCTGCAATCCCACTGCTCTGGAAGGCTGAGGCAGGAGGATCAATAATCTTGAGCCCAGCCTGGGCAGTTTAGTAACTTGATGAGACTCTGTCTCAAAATCAAAAATAAAAACGGGCTGGGGGAAAAGAAGAGGGGGCTGGGCTAGGATGCAGCAAAGTGCCAAGGCGCAAGGCTCGATATACCCTGGACCCTGGGGAAAGCAGCAGTAGTAAAAAAAAAAAAAAAAAAAAAATTGGAGAGAAGTGACAGGAACCCGGGAGGTGACTGTGGAGAAGGGAAGGTCTGGGGATGGTGGGAGACGGCGGTCGGAGGCAAGGGGAGAGTAAATGATTAGGCTGCGTGTAAGTTAAGACAAGTCAACCTGGCTGCTGGAGGTGGACAGCTGGCGCCTCAGCCCTGGGCTGGGATCCGGGAGGGACGCAATGCAGGGTCGCACCCTAGCTGTTTCCGCGGTTTGGTTTGGGGTGGGGGCTCCCCTGGGCTCACGCACAGATGGTGACAGCTGGGACTGCAACAGGCGGGCGTGGGGACAGCTCACGGGCACATGACGGCCACACACATCTGATTCTACGATTAGGAACAAACATGCGGGACCGCAGAGGAGCAAAGCATGAGAGTGACTCCTTTTTGAAATGTAAAAAGGCTGGAGGAAAGGCACAGCAATCAGAGTGCTTTCCTTCCAAGAGCAATAAGCCAGGTGTGGGGGCACACGCCTGTAATTCTAGCCCTCAGAAGGCCGAGGCAGGATGATTGCCATGAGTTTGAGACCAGCCTGAGCTACATAGTAAGTTCAGAACCAGCCTGAACTACAGAGTGAGACCCTGTCTCAAAAAAAAATTTTTTTAATGTAATTATTGCATAGAGAAAAAATTTTAATTAAAAATAAGTATAGATACCAGTTCCCCACCATAAAAGTAATTCTTATGTATTGTAAACATACCCTAATAAAAATATGAGAAAAGGGAAACCTTTCTTCTGGACCAATCCCCAACATTACCAAAATAATAATAATAATAATTGCTTGATTTTTAAAATCAGTCTCAGAGGCTGGAGGAATGGCACAGCAGTTAAAGCTCTTGTACAAGTACAAGACCCTGAGTTCAATTTCCGGGCACAACACAAAGCTGGGTGTGGTGGTTTATGCCTATAATCCCAGCACTCAGGAGACTGAGGCAGGAAGTAGCCATGAGTTCAAAGCTGCCCTGGACTACGTAGGAATATATAGTGAGTTCAGGACAAGCCTGGGGTGCAGTGTGAGACCCTGTTTCCCCCCACCCCAAAAATCAAGCTCAGCCCATTTTTGGGCTGGGGATATAGCTCAGTATGAATACCTTGGGCTCCATTCCTAGTACTATATACAGTAATTAGTTAAAAACCCAGCACCCTCTATATATGGCTGGGCTCGTGGGGGTGGATATCACCCTCCCTGAGCACACAGGGCTGCCAGCTACTAGGACGGCTCTGCTCCCACAGTGCAGAAGCCCTCTTTGTGACACAGGCCATGGCCTGCTTGTAATCCACCCTCTGCTGACCAGCAGCACCGGTACCCACGAGGGAGCATGAAGGGTGCACATTCCGAACCCGCTCGGCCGTGGGCCATCTGCTCCTGAGCAAGGCTGGGCTCAGGCCTGTCATCCCAGCACAGCAGGAGGCTGAGGCAGGAGCTTTAGCCTAGGCAGCTTAGCAACTTATCAAGACCCTGTCTCACAAAAGAATATTTTTAAAAAATTTTAAATGAGTTAGTATGTAGTTCCCTGGAAAGGACTTAGGTTATATCTCCAGTACCAAAAGAGAGAGAGAGAAAAAAGAATATTTGTGCAGAGCGTGGCAGTGCATACGCATAATCCCAGCTGCGTCGTATCCCAAGGGACCACTTCCCGGGAGGGACCTCAGCAGGTTCCTTTAAATTGCTGAGCCTCAGTTACCTTGTGTGCAAAACGGAGCCAGGAGTGGCCTCTCTGAGAAGGCTGCTAGGAGGGTGAGTGCTGCACTGTATTCTGGTGCATGATAAACAGTCAAGCTATAGTAGCAGAAGAACTGACGCTCTGCGCAGCCTGGCAGAGAACAGTGACTCTTCCACCCTCTTCCTTTTCCCTCTGCCTGCCGCTCCCCTCTCCTTCCTGCCACTCTGCACAGAGTCCTCAAGCACTCCGTGGATGCCACCTTTGAGAACCAAGGTCCCAGCCCGGGCTACCGCATGGAAATGTCCATCTTCTACGTCGTCTACTTTGTGGTGTTCCCCTTCTTCTTCGTCAATATCTTCGTGGCCTTGATCATCATCACCTTCCAGGAGCAAGGGGACAAGATGATGGAGGAGTACAGCCTGGAGAAGAACGAGGTACTGCTTCCCATGTCCCTCGTTGAGAAACCGACCCAAGCCGAGCCGGCGGCACAGGCCTGTAACCCCAAGCCTTAGGTAGGAGCCCCAGTACCATAGAGAAAAAAGCACCTCAGACACATGGTCTGAGTGTCAGGTCACACCGCAGTAACAGGCAGGCCGAGACATAAAGGGACTGATGCTTTGCCCACAACGCCAGCCCGGGGCTCACTGTTGGCTCTTTTCCATGACGACTTCATTCCTGCTCCCAGGCTGGGCCAGCAGCACCCGTTCTCTCAATCCTTCAGAGTAACACAAGAGTATAAAAAACCCTGACCCAGCTCCCGATGTCCTTTCTGCTCACACTTCCAAGAGCTGGAGACACCCGTGTCTGGTGTCAGTGGGCAGGAAGTATAATCTCCCTGTGGAGGGATGGGAAATATTTATGAGTGAAAAGGTAGTCCACTGTAGAGTCCAGATGTGACCCTCTGCCCTTCATCCACGCTCTGCAGAGGACCCAGGATGTGTTCTCCCTCTGTGCTACTGAGCCCTGAGTCTCAGTGGCAATGCTTCTTCTCCCTAAAAGAGTGAGAATAGGAGAAGCAAGACGTTTGGTAAGAATGAGTGGAGGGCTGGAGGAGTGGCACAGCCATTAAAGCGCTTACCTTGCAATACAAGGCCCTGAGTTCAATGCCCCAGCACCACATACAGCTGGGCATGGTGGTGCACACCTATAATCCCAGCACTCAGGAGGCTGGGGCAGGTGGATTGTCCTGAATCCAAGGCCAGCCTGGTCTACACCAGTGAGTTCACAACCAGCCCAGGATACAGAGTGGGACCCTGTCTCGAAAAAAAGAAAGAAAAAGAAAAATGAACGGAGCCAGTTAATGCCAGCACTCTGTACAGGTGAGGCAGGAGGATCACAAGTTCAAGCCCACTCTGGACAAGTTAGCAACTTAGTGAGACTGTCTCAAAATTTTGAAAAGAGGTAAAGAATGTAGCTCAGGACAAAGGCCCTCGGTCCAAACCCTAGTACCACTAAAGAAAGAAAATAAAAAAAAAAGACCAAAGTCAGACTTGAATTTTTTTATTTCAATTCAGACTTGTCACATGTGGCAGATGTGCCATCCCAAGCTGGTCATGTAACCTCTCTGAGTCTCTGCTTTCCTCATCTGCAGAGTAGATGTGTGTTTGGGAAGGAGATTGCATGAGATACTGAGGGAGATGTTCACTCACACACTGTCAGAGGGCGGCTTCTTATGTAGCTATGCTGGGGGACGAGGGAAGCAATTCTGATGAATTTCTGGAACCCCAGAATCCCATCCAAAGCCAAAGAGGCAGAGATCCCAGTGGCTGGGCCGGGGCCCTCCATGGAAGTTGAGGGGCTGCTTGGGTGGCCACTGCCCTGCGCCTCAGCCCCTCTGACGTCAGCTCTTCCCCATAGAGGGCCTGCATCGACTTTGCCATCAGTGCCAAGCCGCTGACCCGGCACATGCCCCAGAACAAGCAGAGTTTCCAGTACCGCATGTGGCAGTTTGTGGTATCCCCGCCCTTTGAGTACACCATCATGGCCATGATCGCCCTCAACACCATCGTGCTGATGATGAAGGTAAGACCCTGCCCCATGTCCACCTCCCTGTAGCCAAATGGAGCCACCTGCAGTATCCCAGAGAGACCATAGTTGGTCACCTCGGAGCCTTCGCTCCTTGTAATCCCTCTGCTTCCAGCTGTCCCCATCACTCTGCCTGGCCGTCTCCTTGTGCTCAGCTTCCCCTGCAGGAAGACTTCTGTGAGCTCACACACTGCCCTAGGCACCTGTCTTCATGAGCATCTTCCTGACACCTGCTGTCATGTGCTGGTCACATTGCTCGACAGGCCAGTCCCCCAGCTGGAGGGTCCAGGAGCCACGCACCTTGTACTAGTCGCTCCCCAGCAATGAGCCAACACCTAGCACCCACAATGCAAAGGAGGGGATGTTCATGTGGCTCGTGGAGTCAGTCCACGGCCGGCTGGCAGAAATGACTGGGTGGGAAAGCATGGCGGAGAGAAGGGCCCAGTGGCGTGGGCCTGTCGTCCCAGCACTCTGGGAGGCTGAAGCTGGAGGATCCCAAGTTCAGGCCCAGCCCAGGCAGCTTAGCAGCTCAGCAGCTCAGCAAAACCTGCCTCAAAATCAAAAATAAAAATAGGATCGAGATATATAGCTCATGGGATAAAAGGGAGACATGGCAAAGAGAAGCTGGCCAACTCCTCCAGCCAGGCCCTGCCTTCACCAACGATTATGGTGTCCCCACATTCCAAACACATGAGACTTTGGGAAAGATTTTGTATCTAAGCCATAACTTCCTGCCCCAAACTCCCAAAAGGCTCAAGGCCACGTCAGTACGTAAAACAGAACTATCTTCACGGTTCCAGCATCAGCTAAAACTCTCAGTCCAAAAGAAAGAAAAAAGTACAAAGTCTGCTCTCAGAATCAAAGTGAACTCTTAGTAGCAAGCGTGGTGGGGGAGGAGGGCGGGAGAGAGGGAAGGAAGAGATAGAAAGTTCAAACAATGACACAGGGTAACTTTTCCCATTCCAAATGAACGAAATGGGGGGATAGAAAGGGTTGAAACCAAAGCAAGACTGAAACCTAGCAGGGCAAACATTAAATCCCGTAGCTCCGTGTCAGGCACCCAGGGTAAGCCTTAGTGAAATTAGAACTCCAGAGGGAGGACTCAGGCAGCCCACCCCTGTGGCATTGCTGGTTGCAGTTCTCATGGCCTCTTTCTTGGGCCAACTTCGCCCCCTGCTGGTAGTCTTCATCACCAGATGTCCATGTTACTGGCATCTCTGGCTTCCCGGTGCCTGCACTACACCTTCAGCTTTATTCTCACAGCTTTGTGCTTCATCCTCGCAAGGGCCTGACCTTCCACACCCGCCTTTGGAGTATGGGTGGAAGCTTCCATGACCCTATAACTTTTTTTTCCCTCAAAAAACTAGCACCATGTCAGTGATGCCAAGGTGTGCCACCAGCTGAAGCAGTAGCCAGGTCCCTTGAGTCATGGCTGTACAGGACTCTGTATGCCTGATGGCTGAGTGGGGTGAGATGAACCCCAGGGAACCAATTTTCCGGGAAGCCCTTCTCTAGCAAGAGTTCCGGGGACTGTTCTCACATGAAAACTTTCGGGTTTCGCATCCTCGAGCCTGTGATGGATGGGACCTTGCTGGTTCCTGAGGCGCTTTCAAGTCATCTTTTTTTTACCCTGTTACAAACTGTTAGTTTGTTTTTATTGCTCTTTTTGGCAGCCGTGCTGGCCCCCGCTTTGCAGGGGCTTCCTTTCTAGTGAAACTGTGAACTTTCCTCGTCTGCTTTTTGCTCCTGGTCTCTAAAAGCAGACAGCAGTAGCCATGACACAGCCGGAACACTGGGCTGCCTTGAAATGTTCCCTACCCAAGCAATTATTCCACCTCCCTTCATCTCAGTCTCCTGCCAAGTCTCTGGACGTGGGCAAACTGAGGGCAAGCTTTACCAGCATGTAATGTACACAGCTGGTCGTCCACCTGGCCATTACTCTCTACATCCCTACCAGCATTCTGGCCTTCTGACCTCTGACCAGAATCTCCCATCAAGCTCAGTTCACAGAACTGGATTCAAACTTTGCTGTCCCAGCTGGGCCTGGTGGGGTGCAGGCCAATAATTTTAACGCTACAGAAGGCTGAGGCAGGAGGATTGCCAGTAGTTTGAGGTCAGCCTGAGCTCCATGGTGAGCTCAGGACCCACCTGGACTACAGAACAAGACCCTGTCTCATAAGGGGGGTGAATGGTAAATGAGTCAGTTCAGACAATTTTAGGCCCTTCTTAGCATTTTCAGAAACAATCGATAAATGGAGCTGTTCTTTCTTTTTTTTTTTTTCTGAATATGGAGGCCAGGTCCGCAAGCCCCACCCCCTCAGCCACACCCCAGCCTCATAGCTGCCCAGCCTTGAGTGGTGAAAAAAGATGCTTTCATTTTCACCTGAAAATTCTTTTCCATGATAATCCTTCTTTATCTGTGGAGACGCCTGAAGACATTCCCTAGACACTGCAGCCACAGAGGCTTCTGAGCCATGTGTGGCATGTACTTGCACTATGCTTCTTCCTGTATGTAGGACTTTAATAGTTTAATTAAGCCTAGGAAGTTGGAGATACAGCTCAGTTGCAGAGGGCATGGTCAGCAAGCGAGAGAGCCAGGCTCCATCCCCAGCAACAAATAAATAATAACCTGATGAGGCATAAGGCAGAGATTAGCAATAGTAATGGGGCAGGGAACACAGCTCAGTGGTTGACCTCACGTGAACAGGGCCTGAGTTCCATTCCCCAGCGCCACATTAAAAAAAAATTAGCCAGGTGTGATGGCTTGCACCTATAATCTCAGCACTCTGGAGGCTGAGGCAGGAGGATTGCTGTGAGTTAAAGGCCAGCCTAGACTATATGAATTCAGGACTGGCTTGGACTACAGAGCAAGACCCTGTCTCAAAAACAATGAAATAAAAATTATAGCTGTATACAAATTCTGTAATAAAATTTATTTAAAATTTACCAAATAGCTAGGTATAGTAGCACGCACCTATGGTCCCTGCTACTTGGGAGACTGAGGCAGGAGGACCATTGGCCATCTCAAAAGATTTTGAGGTTAGCCATCTCACAAAATTTTTAACTTGTAAATTATTTCTGTAATTTTCCACCTAATGTTTTCAGACCCAGGTAGCTGAAACCGTAAATAAGAGAGAACTGCGATATAAATCAGTTGTTCTACTTTATTTTCTCATTGTTACTATTCTGTAACATTTCAGACAGACAGCCATGGCAGCACGGGTCCTATAA
Source organism: Ctenodactylus gundi (assembly GCA_004027205.1). NCBI lineage: Eukaryota > Metazoa > Chordata > Mammalia > Rodentia > Ctenodactylidae > Ctenodactylus > Ctenodactylus gundi. Next base: position 221,988 of record PVKB01001667.1, on the reverse strand, counting down.
CCCCTGCTACCCTGGTAGGTGAGGCAGGAGGGCCTCACATTTGAGATCTGCTAGGAAATAAAAATAGAAAGGGAGCTCTACAGCCACTCAGCGTCTGGCGGGCATGTCGCCTACTCCAGTGTGGTCACTGCATGTTGGTTTTTGTTTTTCTTTTTTGAGACAGGGCCCCTCTCTGTAGTCGAGGCTGGTCCTGAGCTCACTGCATAGCCTAGGCTGTCCATGAACACACAGCAGTCCTCCTGCCTCAGCCTCCTGAGTGCTAGAATTATATGTGTGCAACACTTCACCCAGCTTATGTGATGCTGAGGAACTGAACTCAGGGCCTTGTGTTTGCTAGGCAAGTGCTATAACCGCTGAGCCATATCCCCAGTTCTGGTCACTGCACGTTGTATACATGTATTGAAATACCACACTGTACCCCACAAATACATACTGTGATTATGTGCCAATCACACACATGCGCACACACACACACACACACACACACACACACACACACACACGCACTTTCTGCAATAAAAAGAGATCTAACTAGAAAAATCAAAGAGAAGAACCACAGAGGACCCTGACATCCCGCAATATCTGATCAGGAACTTCACAAAACCAGACAGTCCTGGCAGCCAGGGCACTAAAGTGGACTTAAAACAGAGTTTGCGGCTGGAGGAATGGTTCAAAAGTTAAAGTGTTCACCTACCAAGCACTAAGTCAAGCGCTAAGTACCCAAGTTCGATTCCCCAGCACCACATAGGCCGGCCGGGCATGGTGGAGCACACCTGTAATCAATCCTAGCACTCGGGAGGCTGAGGCAGGAGAATTGCTGTGAGTCCAAGGCCAGCCTGGGCTACAGAACAAGACCCTACCTCAAAAAAAAAAAAAAATAGAGTTTTCATTTTCATTATGAATAGATAGTGCCCTGTGAAGATCTGGGTTTTTCTAGCCAGGCCCAGTGGTACAGCTCTGTAATCTCAGCACCCTGGAAGGCTGGGCCAGGAAGATCACAAGTTTGGGCCCAACCTGGACAACTTAGCAACTTAGAGACCCTGTCTCAAAGTCAAAAATAAAAATGGGCCAGGGATATAGCTCAGAGCAAAGACCCTGGTTTCAGTTCCAGTGCTGAAAGAAAAAAAAAATCTGGGCTTTTCTGATTTGTTCGTCTATAAACAAAGTGGTTCAGTGAGGCTCAAGGTCTGAGCTAAGCCAGGCCCTGCCCCTAGGAAGGACAGTGTGAAAATGGCTTCTCTCTGCAGCTGACCCCTGCCCCCCATTCCCTCCTAGTTCTACGGAGCCTCTGTTGCTTATGAAAATGCCCTGAGAGTGTTCAACATCGTCTTCACCTCCCTCTTCTCTCTGGAGTGCGTGCTGAAAGTCATGGCGTTTGGGATCCTGGTAAGTCTTGGGGCGTGCTGTGGGGTGGGGGGAGCCCACTGGGCGCCGGACAGTGGATAGCGATCTCCCGACTTGGCACCAGCCCTGCCACCCCCGGTAGTGGCTTAAGCACCCAGCCAGTGGCCATTTGGTTGTGTGCCTTTTATTCTGAAATTGTCTGTTTTACTCAACTTCATTTCTTTTCCTTTTAAATACATGTCATGGCTAGGCCCAGTGACACAGGCTGATAATCCCAGCACTCTGGGAGACTGAAGCAGGAGGATCCCAAGTTTGACTGAGCCCAGACATGGCAACTTAGTAACTTAGTGAGACCTTGTCTCAAAATCAAAGGCACAAAGGGCTGAGGATGTAGCACAGTGTGAAGGCCCCCGGCTCCATCCCAGAGCCAGAACAACAACAAAATAATGAATGCAATGAGCCACTAGCTTGATTTGATCCCCATTGATGCACAGGGACTTACGACCTTTGAGGTCTGGGGAATGTGGCTCAGTGGCTAAAGCACCTACTTAGCAAACAGGCCCTGTGTTCAGTTCTCCACTACCACATAAGTCTGGCAGGGGAGGATATGTCTGTAATCCCAGCACTTGGGAGGCTGAGGCAGGAGGATTGCCTTGAGTTTGAGGCCAACCTGGACGACATAGTGAGTTCAGGAGCAGCCTGAACTTCAGAGTGAGACCCTGTCTTTAAAAAAAAAAAAGGGGGGGCGGCTAGAGGAATGGCACAGCAGTTAAAGAGCTTGCCTTGTAAGCACAAAGCTCTGAGTTTGATTCCCCAGCACTGTATAAAGCTAGGCATTGTGGTGCACGCCTCTAATCCCAGCCTTTAGTAGGCTGAGGCAGATTGATTGTCCTGAGTCCAAGGCCAGCCTGGGCTGCACCAGTGAATTTAGGACTGGCCTGGGCTATACAGAGCAAGACCTTGTCTCAAAAAAATTAATAAAATGAATAAAGGGCTGGGAGGCATAGCTCTGTAGTTAGGGCACTTACTTGGCATACACAAGGCTCTGGGTTCAGTTCCCTAGCACCACATAAAAATTAGCTGGACCTGGTAGTACACTCCTGCAATCCCAGCACTCAGGAGGCTGAAGCAGGAGGATGGCCGTGAGTTTGAGGCCACCCTGGACTATACAGCAAGAACCTGTCTCCAGATAAATAAATAAGGTCTAGGGATTATAGCTTATTGCAAAGGCCCTGGGTAAAAAATTAAATTAAAATGATTCTCCAAGCCCATCCCCAAAATAAGTGTGTGTGTGTGTGTGTGTGTGTGTGTGTGTGTGTGTGTGTGTGTATGTGTGTGTGTGTGTGTGTTTTTACATGTGACAGAGTTTTCCTCTGTAGTCTAGGCTGGTTCTGAAGTAACTTTGTAGCTCAGGCTGGCTGGCAGTCCTCCTGCCTCAGCCTCTTGAGGCTGGCTGCCTGGCTTATATGGTGCTGGAGAATCAAACCCAGGGCCTTGCGCTTGTCAGCACAGCGCCCCTACGGCTGCCGCGCTGCGCCCCAGCCTCGGTCTGTTCGCACTTACTGCCATATTGCCACAATGGGAAGACCGCGCCCCAACCATCCCCCCGCCCCCCAGCTGAACAGAGCTGGGTCTGCAGTAACTCCTGTTCCTGTGCCGGAGGCCAAGGCACCTCTAACTGGCCCTGCGAGCCCTGCAGGAGCCTGCATCTAGCTCCCCGTGCCGCTGAGATGAAGCCCAGAATGACCCCATGGGATACTCAGGCAGGAAAAGAAAGGCCCTGGGCCTAAGGTGTGTGGCCTCACACCTGGAAGGCTTACTTCATTTGCATTTCCTCAAAAGCAGATCCTGAGTTCCAGGTTGACTATGAGGAGCTTGTCTGGGAGGGGATCCCAGGAAGGATGGCGGAGGGGAGGGGGCGGGGGAGGTCTGGGAGGCAGCCAGGAGCCGCCCTTGAGTTACCACTCAACTCCGCGGGCCTCCAGGTAACAGGGTCAGCCCGTCCTGGGAGGAGGCCACTGAGCTGTCCCTCCTCCAGTGCCTAGCACTCATTGGCCCCTGGGGAAAGGAACCTAGGTGTGAGCTTGAAATGTAACGGGTAGGAGCGAGGCCCCGGCAACATCTGCTAACACACCACAAGAGCCTGTGTGGCCTGAATTCTTTTAGGCAATCTGTTCAGACTCCATCTGTTGAGCACCCACTGTATACCAGTCTCGCTGCTCAGTGACCCACATGCATTACTGTCAGAGTCCTGCGTATTCCAGAACGCCGAGGCCTGGGCAGCCCAGTTTTGGACCTTTGTATGTAAGACATCAGGGCTGCTGTTTGAACTAGAAGTCTGAGCTCTTCGCAAGTGTGCTGTAAAGACAGCAGGGTCCTGAATGCTGACCCTGAACTCTGCATTCAGATCCTGACTCTATACCTTTGGGCTGCCAACCTCATCTGGTGTTGTGGTGCAGGCCTGTGATCTCAGCCCAGAGGGAGGCCGAGGCAGAACGATCACTGGTTTAAGTTCAGCCTGAGAAACTTAGGAAGAACTTATCTCAAAACAAAACAAAAATATTGCTGGGGACGTAGCTCAGCGTGAAGGCCCTGAGCAGACATACATCTGAGGGTCAGGAGCTGTGCCTGCCTTCGTTACTTCCTCATTTCTGGGACAGATTATCCAACACCCACAATTTCAGGGAGGAAGGATTTATTTTTAGCTCATAGTTTCAGAAGGTCACAGTCCATACGTGGGCAGCTAGCAAGGGTGACCCCAGCATGGGGGAGCGCAGCTAGAGAGCCCTTCCTGGCATGGCACAGGGGGAAGCCGAGTGCCGGAGGAAAGGCAGAGCTGCCCTTCCCGGTGGAGCCCCAGCATCCGGCCCTTCCAGCCAGGTCCACCTCCCAACAACACACAGTATCCACAGGTGATCCACCACGCCCAAGTCCAAGAGGCTTGTGGGGGATGCCACAGATCCAACCATAACATTCCGCCCCGGCCCCTAAAGGAGCCATGTCCACCTCATGCAAAATGCATTTAGCCCTGCTCCTTTCAAGGTCTCGCTCTGCAGCCCAGGCTGGTCCTAAACTCATTGTGGAGCCCAGGCTGGCCTTGGGCTCATGGCAATCCTCCTGCCTCAGCCTCCCTAGTTCTGGGATTATAGGCATGCTCCACCACACCCAGCTTACATGTTTCTGGGGAATCGAACTCTTACTTAGTGCTTGACTTAGCACTTGCTAGGCAAGCGCTTTAACCGCTGCGCCATTCCTCCGGCACCTAATCCTCTTCTTAAGAGTTGCCAGTCTTAACAGTTTTAGCACTGCTAAAAAGTCAGTATGAGGTCTCCTCTGAGATGTAAGGCAAATTCTTAGCTGTGAGCTCCTGTGATAATCAAACCAAAGTTAAGCATTTCCAATACACAACGGCACAGGGTAAATGCTTCCATCCAAAAGGGAGGAATAGGTGGACAGGAAGCAGTTGGACCCCGCAGAAACCCAGCAAGACATTAACCAAATCCTGTAGTCCATTAAACTTGGTAGCTCTGTCTCTAGCACCCCATACGAGCTGTGACGAGATGTGCGCTCCAACGGCCCCAGTGGCCCGGCCCCTACATCCTTGCCTCTGGCTGCAACCCCATAGCTTCTCCTTTGGGCTACATCTGCTCACAGCCTGCAGCCTTTCCCAGCCAACAATCCATGTTTCTGGCATCTTTACACTTCCTGGGTCCCCACAGCACTTTCTCCTTCCCATCTCCACACACGGCCCTCCCAGGGCACACTGCCTGGCCTCCAGGGCCTTCCTTTAAGATCTGGGCAGGTCAGTACAGTTCTCCTTTCCATCTGAAACTTCCTGAGCTCAGTCTTTCCAATTCACACTCATGTCAGCATTCTGGTACTCTGAGCTCTGACCAGAATCTCCTCACACTCTTGTGTTACAGCATCCTAGGGCTTCTCTGTCCAGTATCTTCAAACCTTTTCAGGCTCCTCCCCAATCCAGTTGTTCCAAAGGCTTCCAGACCACAAGGTCAGGTAAAGCCGCAGCAGTGACCCCACTTCTTGGGTACCAGTTTCTGTCTCAGTTAACTTTCTCGTGGCTGGGATCGAATACCCACCATGCGCGACTTAAGAGAAAAAATGTATTTTACCTCACAGTTTCAGAATGTCATGGTCCATACGTGGGTAGCTGGCAGTAGTGAACACATATGGAGGGGGCACGGCTGGAGAGTTCTTTACAACATGGCAAATGGGGAAGCCATGTGCTGGAGGAAGGCAGAGCTACTCTTCCAGGTCAAGCACTGAGAATCTGCCCCTTCCAGCCAGGTCCCACCTCCCAAGAGCACCCTCCACATAGACAACAGCCAAATATGTGAGGCTCCCAAACCCTAACAGTGCCCCGTTCCACTCACCGGCCATGGGGGTGCCAGGCCTGGAGCCCTTCATTGGCATTTCTGTCTTACGGGTCCCTATTCTAGAATTATTTCCGCGATGCCTGGAACATCTTTGACTTTGTGACCGTTCTGGGCAGCATCACCGACATCCTGGTGACAGAGTTTGGGGTAAGTCTCCCACTGGATTGTCTTGGGGCAACTCTGGGCTGGAGTGGGGTAGAGTAGACCAGGGGCAGCAGGTCCCCACAGTCACAGCCCACTCAGGCCAGCACTGGACCAGGGCTGTGAAAGGAAAACTGGGAACCCCAGGGGACAGAGGTAGCCCCATGGGGGGCACTGAGGGGAGGCAGGGATGTCCAAAGCCCTAATGTGAGGCTATTGCTGCAGAGTGGGCTTCCCTGCCTCTTGGCTGTCAATATATAAATAAATAATGAGGCATGAATAAATAGTGCAGGCAGGTGACTTGCAACCACCTGGGGCATCCGGAGCTGAGGCCTGCCCCAATCCCTTTTGCTCCTTCTGCTTCCCGAGTAGTCCTTGCTCAATTTCTGCAGAACTCAAGGCCCTAGAGTCCCTGTCCCAGACTTCCTCCTTGGCCGTCTGCCAGTGATCCCAGGCTCAGGGACCCTCAGGAGAGAGTAGGAAGAGTAGGCTGTTTTCCCAGGGGGCGCCGAGGGGACAAAGGCTGTGAGTGGGACCAGTGACATCCTAGTAACAGTGAAAATAGTCATAGCCGGTAAGGGTGGCTCTCTGGCTGCAGGTGGACACTGTGCCAAGCACATCACATGGACTGGCTCCTGGGTCTCTACACGCAGTCAGCACTTTCTCAGCTAGGTGTGGTAATGCACACCCATAACCCAGCACTCAGGGAGGCTGAGGCAGGAGGTTCACAAGTTCAAGCCCAAGCTGTGCAACTGAATGACTTAGTGAGGCCTTGTTTCAAAATCCAAAATAAAATAACAAGCTGAGGATGCTTAGTGTGAAGGCTACATCCCCAGTAACACACACACACACACACACACACACACACACACACACACAGAGAGAGAGAGAGAGAGAGAGAGAGAGAGAGAGGGAGAGAGGGAGAGAGGGAGAATTTCATAAAAGGATTCTGCTGAAAGGACCTGAATCCAGAGCTGACATACAGTGGGGAAAGGGCTATATGGCCTCTAAAGGGAGCTGTCTCCTACCATGGTGCTGAAGTGGGAGGGGCCACCGAGCCGACTTCAAAGCCAAAGCTGACAGAAGGGAGGAAGAAATCCTCCCACCTCTGCCCCACCTCTTGCTAGCACCTCCCTCTGCTCTGGAGAGCCCCCTGGAAGCCTGGGTACCCACTCAAGGTCATGCAGCCAGGCCCAGGAGAATCCTGAGCTCAGACTGCACCCCTAGCAGATGTGTCCAACCTGCAGCCCGCCCTTTAGTTTTCCATTTTCATTAGTGACACAAATGGTTGCATTGAACTTGAGAATGTTGTGCACGTATATATCCTGTCAACTTCACTCCCCTCCCCCTTTCATTCTTCCGCCCCGTCTTCCCCCCAATTCCTAACATCTTGCTCCTTTGACTCTGGATCTCTCATATTAGAGACACCATGTGACTTTTAGCCTTCTGAGTCTGACTCACGTCACTGAGCATGGTGGTCTCAAGTTGTGCCCATTTGCCTATGAGTGACCCAAATCCACTTGTCTTGATGGCAGAGTAGTACTCCGCTGTGTACATATGCCACTTTTTTATCCATGGTCTGTTTATGGAAGTCCTGGCATCTTCCACGATTTAGCTGTTATTAGTTGTGTTGCTATACACATGGGTCTGCAGGTGTCTGTGTTATATGGTGCTTTTAACTCTTTCAGAAAGATCCCCAGAAGAGGTATTGCTGGGTCAGATGGAATATCTAGTTCCAGCTTTTTGAACAATCTCCATACTGCTTTCAGTAGTGATTGTACCAGGTCAATCTTTTTGTTTTGTCCTCCCCCTTTTTTTGAATGAAGAACTGTTGTAGGCCACATCTTCAGTAGACATATACCCAGATCCAGGGGCTCAGGCCTGTAATCCTGGTACTCAGGGAGGCTGAGTCTGAGGATCACTAACTCAAGGCCAGCCTAGAGACTTGTGCTAAACCAGAACCCTGCCTCAAAATCTGAAATAAAAACATAATATGGGGCTGTAGCTCAGTGTGGGAGCCTGGACTGCACTGCAGCACGTACATGTGTACATGTGGAAGGGAAAGCTGTACATACAGCTCATGTATACAAGTGATACCACTTCCTTTGTAAAATGAAATATTGTTCAGGGTTGGAGGAAAAGCACAGTAGTTAGAGAGCTTGCCTAGCAGAAGCCCCTGGGTTCGATTTCCCCGCACCATACAAGCCAGGTGTGGTACACACCTGTAATCCAGCAATTGGGAGGCTGAGACAGGAGGATTGTCATGAGTTCAAAGCCAGTCTGGGCTACATAGCGAGTTCAATACCAGCCTGGGATACAGAGCAGGACTCCTCAAGAATAAATAAATAATTTTTTCATTATAACATTTTTTTAAAATGAGGAGCAAAAAGAAAAGGCAGGCTCTAGGTTAACCACACCTACCTAGGGTAGACAAGTCTGACACCTCACCCAGTTTATCTGCACTTCCTCCCAGAAAACTGGCATGGCTGGGCAGCTGGAGATGTGAAGCCCCTCACTGACGTGTGCCCAACACCCCCACACGCTGGCATCCTGGCCATGTTTCTTTGCCTTCAGCTGCTCTCAAGCCCAGAATTGCCCTTCCCCTCACCCTACCCGTGGCACTTCCCTCCGAAGTCCCATGGCCCCAGGAACGCATTGGAAGGCCACTGGCAGAAAACCCCGGCCTGGTCCTTGGTCTGTATCTTGAGGCCCTGGGAAGGCCTAGGGTGGCAGCGGGCTGCCAGAACTCCCATCCCCGTCAGCACACTGGGGTCACCCAGAGCCCATGACTGTTCACCAGCTAGAGAGGCTATGTGCAGGCCAGGCAGTGAGTTGCAGGAACCTCAGCTTGTCAGTAGCCAGTCCACAGGGCTAGATCCACATCCCCCCACCGCCCGCTCTGCTGGCCAGCAGGACAGAAACAGGGTCTATTTCAGTGCAGGAGCCCACGCCCTTCGGAACAGCTGTTTGACCTTGGGCATCTTGTGGCTCCTCTTCTCATGTGCAGTGGGGGTAACAGTTGCAACCCCTAGTATGCATTCTTTCCAGAGCTCCCATCTGTGTACCAGTTAGCAGGCACACATTGAGCCCCTGCTGTATGCCCTGTGTGCCAGGCAGTTACAGGTGCTAGGGGCAAACCACCAGAAACACAGAGCAGACAAGCATGGAACACGCCTGCCCTCTAAAGGCTGGTGTCTGAGGAAAAGAAGAAGCATCCTCGTATACAAAAAAAAAAAAGCAATCACTCCAGACCCAGTGCTGGGGAGGTTGCAAGCAGGAAGGTCACAAGCTTGAGCCCTGCCTGGCAACTTAGTGACTTGGCGGGACCCTTTCTCAAAATCAAACATAAAAATGGGCTAGAGAAGGAGCTCTGTGTGAAGGCCCTGGACTTGAATCACAGGACTACACACGCACGCACACAAGCACATATGCACACGCACACGCATACACAAAGGCCTGGGCACGCAGCTCAAGGTGAAGGCCCTGGGGCGGCTCCTCAGTAATAAATGAACAAGTAGATGAGTAGATACAACCAGGCCCAAGCCTGTGGCACACACCTGCCTTCCCAGCACTCGAGGAGCCTGAGGCAGGAAGATTCCAAGTTTGAGGCCAGCCTGGCCAACTTAACAAGACCCTATCTCAGAGTAAAAAATATATATATAGAGAGAAAAAGGGCTGGTAGTAGAGCTCAGGAGGAAAGCCAAGGTTAGTCCCCGTTACTGCAAAAAGAAAGGCAGGCAGCCATCGTGAGGTGCTTGGTGCAGATCCTGCCAGACGGCACAGGGGCCCCTAGTGGTGCCATTGCCTCTGAACGAGCCTGGGTGTCAAGGACGTAGGAGCACGTGCGAGGGACGGTGGTGGCGGGACGGGGCTCTCCGGGGTGACCCAGCCTGGCCTGCCGTGGGTCCCGGCTGCCCCCTCTCGGTCTCCCGGGTGAGGCCGCCGGGCTGAGGCCCAGCTGAGGCCGGGATCCCGGGGAGCCGAGGGCTGGTGGCGCGGCGGGCCGGGCGGGCGGTGGCGGGGCGGCCCCGCGCGCGTGCAGTGGATAACGACTGTGTTTCTTGTCCTGTCTCTTTCATGCCTGCTGTTTAAACTGTACATCGGCACAACGCCGTCTGAAACACTCATCCAATCAAAATGCACTATGAAATCCATTTGTTCATCCATGACGTGGTCTGTGTGCTCATGCCACCAATGACTTGACCTCCCACCCACCGCCACCACCCCCACTCCCCACCCGGGGAGCCGAAACTTACGGGTTTTTTTGGCACTGGTTACAAATCAACCTAAAAAACGCTGAAACGCCTCCCCTGCCGCCCCCGCCCGCCCGCCCCCCCTCCATCTTCAACATCTGCATCTAGAATCTGGTTGGTGTTACTTCTTTCTGAAGCCTAAATGCTCTACATTACCCGTGAACGCATCTGTGCCAGCATGCGTCCGTGCAGCACGGCTCACCCGGCTTCCCGCCTGCGGGTGCCTGCTGCACGCCCCGCCCCTCCCCTCCTGTCTGTCTGTCCATCCTGGCCCTCTGGCCCTTCACCCATAAGGTTCTCCCTCCCTACCTCCCTCCCTCTCACCCAGCTCTGGTAGTTTTCAATCCAGCGTGGGGCTGGGGGCATCAGTGCAGGCGGGCCTGGGTCTTGCAGAGAGATCTCTATCCCTGTGGGCGTCTCCACCAGCACCCGAGGGCAACCTCATCCCATGCGTGCTTTACTTACGCTCAGAGCTGTCGGGGCAGCCACTGCAGCTGCCTCGCACACCCCTGCTCCGTGAAGCCAGGGCCACCATAGAGTGGCCTGGAAGACCCGCCCACCCCGGGGCACTCTTCCCTCTCCTCTCTGTCTCTCTCCTCGAGCACATCTGACAGGCTTAGGGCTCTGTCACTCTGACTTCTCCCCACATCCAGGGGAGGAGGCCTGGGGTAGGGTGGCATGCACACGAAGGCCTCCAGCCCAGGACCCCAGGGCCACCAGACCCGTGTCTGGTGACTTTTGGACAAACATGGCCCCTGGGGCTGTCCCCCGGACCTCTGGTCTGCAGGTGCCCATTCACTGTGCACACGGCTCCCGAGCAGGTAGGACCTGGCTCCTGCTCAGTCTCCACCCCAGTGCCCGCCCGCCTGTCTCCATCTCTCTCTGGCCTTCTGTCTCCTACACCCCCAGAGTCCCTGACTTCTTTCTGGTGGCGGTGGAGGGAGACCCTGTGTTTGAGCCCAGGGTCTTCACACTGAGCTACATCCACAATTTCTGTTTTTGATTTTGAAGCCAAATCTCCCTAAATCGCCCAGGCTAGATTTGAGCTTGCAATCCTCCTGTCTCAGCCTCCTGGAGTGCGGAGATGACGGCCTGTGTCTCCGTGGCACATGCCAGGACACACATGGCCCCTCTCAGCCCTCTCACAGCCCCCACCTGGTGAAGCCCACCCACCCTTCCAGTCTCCAGTGAGCCCCCCGGGGAAGGACCTTCTTGTGGCGTCTCCGTCTGTGGGTCCCTCCCCTGCTGGCAGTACACATGTGCTCTTCCTCCTAACAGCTACTGAATCCCTATTTAGTGTCCCCAGTAGAAAAGCGAGTAGAAGCAGCCATCACTGCCCATCCCTTCCCCACGGCAAGAAGGGAGAGGCCGTCGTGAGGCTAATAACTCCTGGCCCCACTTGAGACTGTGGCTGTGCTGCAGGCTGAAGGACGAGCAGCACCAACAGGACATGAAGGAGATAGAGGGCCATTCTGAGCCCCAGAGCAGCACATGCAAAGGCTCTGGGGCAGGGAAGAGTGTGCAAAGATCAGGGTCTGTAAGTGAGGGGTGTGGCAGGAGCAAAGAATACCAGACTGACTCAGCGGTGAGCCCGAGGTGCTGCAGGACACCCCGGAAGGCAGGGAGGCGGCTGACTGGGGGCATGAGGCTGGAGGTGAGGGTGGATCCAGAAGTGGAGTCCATGCATGGTGAGCTTTTCCAGGCCCCCTGAGCGCGGCTCATGTCCTTCAGCACGCTTGGGGTGTGCCTGCAGGCCTCGTGCCACCCAGGGCCTGTACCAGGGGGCACAGGGCAGTTCTTAGGCGTCTCCGCCTGTGGAAGCTACGGGCCAGGCGAGCTGGGCCAGGCTGTGATGCCAGCCCTCGGGGAGGCTGAGGCAGGAGGCTCATATGCTTGAGCCCAGCCTGGGCAGCTTGGTGAAACTTCGTCTCAAAATACAAAGTTAAAAGGGGGGTGAGAGGGGGCAGGGGCATAGCTCAGCAGCTAAAGAGCACCTGACCAGCAAGCGCAAGGCCCTGGGTTGGGTTCCACACACCACAGAAACCCAGAGTGGTGGAGCACGCCTGTAATCCTAACACTCAAGAGGCTGAAGCAGGAGGGTTGCTGTGAGTCCAAGGCCAGCCTGGGCTACAGAACGAGACCTTGTCTCAATAAATAAAGTGGCAGGGCTGTAGCTCAGTGTGAGGGTCCTGTGCTGAGTGCCCGGTACACAACACCAGACAGGAAAGCTAGGCTGCTTGGTGAAGTTTTCTGGTGGGCGCCCAGGGAGTTGAGCAGACCCAGGAAGAGCTGGAGTGTGGGTGAGGGCTGGCAGGAACCTTTCCCGACACCCAGCCTCCCACCCCACCTCCCTTATGTGTCTCCTCCCCACCCAGGGGGGCTGCCTGCCTGTCTCTGCATGTCCCTGCATGTCCCTGCCTGCCCCTTGCTTCTTGTGCACGGCAGTGGCCCCACCCCGGCCCCCATGCTGCTCCTGGGACCCACCTGCCACTGCATGCCCCTCCCCCCCCCAGTCCACATGTTACGGTCTGCCCGGTGGAAGGGATGGCTTGTACTCTGAGGGTGCACAGGAGGGGGCCTGGGATACCGGGCCAACAGGCCCACGCCCACTGTAGCTGGGTGCCCAGGCAAGGCTGGGGATCAGGTCAGCGAGGCGTGGAGGGCAGCTCTCTTAACGAAGCTGGGTTTGGGGTCTTGTGCCAGGGAGCTGGGCTATTCCAGTGACTGCTGGGGCCAGGGTGGTCAGGGTGGAATCCTCCAGCCCCCTCACCACTCCCAGGAATCTAGGGGCCAGCTGATACTAGTCGGAGAGCATTCTAGACATGACCAGGAAAGCCTCAGGATGTCCTTGAACTTCAGACCCTCCTCTGGACTCCCAGGCTAGCCTAGTGCAAGACCTGGACCCCAGGGTGTTAGGAAACCCTTTAGGAAAGCCAACCCAACTGCCCCTCCCGGACTCACTGCCCAAAGGCAGAAGCATTTGCAGCTGGAAGGGGTGCTGTGACTGTCGGGGCCACATGTGGGGTCACCCTGTACCATTAGGGGCAGGGCTTAGCGGGGCTGCTTGTTACCTGCCTGCTGTCCCAGCACTAGGGGGGCTTAGATAGGCTAAGTACAAGTTCCAGCCCAGCCTGGGCAACTTAGCAAGACTCCATCTCAACCTAAGAAATGTAAAGGACTAGGGATGTAGCTCTGTGTGACGGCCCTGGGTCCCATCCCCAGCACCATGGGGGGGGGGGGGGGGCGGGGAGGACAGGGCTTGGACTGAGTTATATCTGCCAAGTGCCTTGCCTCCAGGGCCCCTAGAAATACCTTACCCCTGAGTCAGGTCGAGGCCCCTCCTAGTGGGGAGACTCTTTGCCCCTCAGGCCTCCAACTTGCTGGGCACTGTGCCTGCCTGAGGTGGGGTCTCCAACTGAAAGGACTCCACAGACCAAGCTCTGGGAGGCTGAGGCAGGAGGATCTCAAATTCAAGCCCCGCCTGGGCAATATAGTGACTTAGTGAGACCCTGTCTCAAAAGAAAAAAAATAAGCATACACACGGAATGGTCTTGGCAAAATGGACAGCAGCATGTGGCCTGCTTCCGGGGCACTGTGAGAGGCCTGGGTGCCATGGAGTCAGGTTGCTGGGCAAAATCGGAACTTTAAACAATGGCAGCTCAATTAAAAACAAAAATACCCACTGTTCAGACCCAACCAATTGGCTGTATTGGCCACACTGGGCCCACCTGTGATTTTTATAAAAGCTGGGGGCCCAAAGCCCCTGGCACTCCTGGCCCCAGCAGCAGCCGCCCATGCCCATTTCCGGCCTTGTCCTGCTGGCTTCCAGCGCGGGCGGGCAGGGTGGGGGGAGGGTGGGGAAGCGAGGCAGAGACCCGCGGGGTGGAGCCGAGGCGGCGCCCAGGGGTCCTAGGGGTGGGGACCCGCCTCCCCGCCCCCAGCACCCGGGCTGACCCAGCTCGCCCGCCCACGGGGCTGAGCCGTTCCTGCTTCCCGCAGGCCTGGTGACACCACCCAGTCCCAGACGCCGAGAAGCCATCCCTCAGAGGGGGGAAGGGGCCCAAATGCATCTCCGACTCGGCGGGCAGCGAGGACTCACCCTGCAGCCGGGCAGCCCAGCTCCCTCGCGTCCTCCCCATCCCCGCCGCCAAGGGGGTAAGGAACGACGCCGCGGGCTGGTCCCTTCGGCTCCAGCCGCTGCTTCTCTTGGCCGCGGAGCGAGGGCAGGGCGGGCAGGAGCGGGTGGGCATCGCAGGGCAGGGCAGGGCACCCGGTGAGTCCCGCGACAGATGCATTTCCGGCCCGAGCGTAACATGCCCTCGGCCCCGCACGCCCCGCCAGGCCTGAGTGTGCCCCGCCCGGTGTCGCGCATCGTGCCTTGTGCGCGCGTGATCGGCTCGCACCCTGACCCGCTCGTGTCCTCTCGTCTCAGTGCATTTGGTTGTTGGGCTAAAACGAAAACCATCTCGATTTCTTTCCTGATTGGATGATTCGGATATATTTTCTTTTCCTCGTTCTTTTGTTATTTCTCCCACCTCGCCTTTCTCCCGCCCTCTCTGTCCCCCCCCGCGGGAGGGGCGGGGGGCGTCTGCTTTTCAGTTCGCGCCTTTCCCCTTCCCGCCTCACCCTGGCCCCGCCTCCCTCCGGGTTTCGAGATTCTCCGCTGCACCGTTGCATTAACAGCGCTTCTTCTCGTCTCCCTCCTTATTTGGGGTCTGGCTTGCTTTTTTTTTCTCCTGTTGATTGGCTTCATGTAGGGGCCTCTGTGAGTGGTGACAGCTTGAACCCCCCCGGGGTGCGTGGATGGTCACCCCCTCTTCCTCATCTCCCCAGAATAACTTCATCAACTTGAGCTTTCTCCGCCTCTTCCGGGCTGCCCGGCTCATCAAGCTTCTCCGACAGGGCTACACCATCCGCATTCTTCTCTGGACCTTTGTGCAGTCTTTCAAGGTGAGCCCCAGCCCTGCCGAGACCCAGACCGGAAGTGCCCTGGGCTCGGCCTGGTGCGCTCCTGCTCCTGCCCCGCTGTGTGTTCCTAGCTTTGAAGTACCCGCCACGAGCGCTGGCTGGACTCTGGTACCGCATGTGCCCTCCCAGCCCAGTGGGCTGGAGCGCTGGGACCAGGGGGAGCAACGGGGTGCGCAGGGCTCCCCAGCACCCCCTCACGGCCGCCCTCCCGCCAGGCTCTGCCCTACGTCTGCCTGCTGATTGCCATGCTGTTCTTCATCTACGCCATCATCGGGATGCAGGTGAGCGCTGCCCGCGGGGTCCCGAGCACCTCCCCAGGCGGGCAGCCACGGTTACCCCGAGCTGGGTCAGAGGAGCCCCAAGCCCAGTGGCCACCGCGGGGTTGAAGCCGGGCTCCTCTGGAGCTACGGGTAGGGGCAGCGTGACTGTCCCGGGTCGTCTCCCTCCCACGCCCCAGGTGTTTGGCAACATCGGCATAGACGTGGAGGATGAAGACAGCGACGAGGACGAGTTCCAAATAACTGAGCACAACAACTTCCGGACCTTCTTCCAGGCCCTCATGCTTCTCTTCCGGTGAGGGGGCGTGGCTCCACCCTTTCGTTCACCCTTCGGGCAGGCCTCACTTTCTGTTCCCTGTGAAGGGCACACACGTCCACCACCTGCCACTGGGGCATGCCTCACGTTTCTTTCTCTCGGGCACAAGACGAGTCCTCATCCTTCTCTTCCAGTGAAGTCTGGGATGAGAGTGTAGGGATTGAGGATCCCAGTAGGACAAGGCTGAGGGCCTGGGACGCGTGGCAATGAATCCTCATGACTACCTTGTAAGTGGAGATTCTGGGCAACCCCAGACCAGGAAATTGAGGTGTACGGATTCTAAGGCTTAGTAGGGGCGTAGCTCGGGCCTGTCACCCCAGCACTCCGAGAGACCAAGAGAGGAAGATCACAAGTTCAAGCCCAGCCTGCTGGGCAACATAGTGAAATCTTGTATTAAAGCAGAACTAAAAATGAGTTTCCCCAGTGATCTATTCTGAGGCTTGATTCTTTAGTTCTTAGTCATGTGTGCACGTCACAGTTCGTTCATTCAGTGGAGGTTTGCTAAACTCACTGAGTGGCAGGCACTTGCACAGAAAGTGCCTTAAAGCAGGAAACAGAACACAGAAAAAGAGAAAACATTTCCCCCTTTGGAAGCGTCTCTTCCCCTGGAGAAGACAGACAGTTGGTAAACTGAGTACATAGGCTACCAGCAGGGATAAAATTTAAGATCAAGAGGGAATTAGGGGGGACTGGAGGAATGGCTCAGTGGTTAAAGCACTTTCCTACCAAGTGCTGCATCAAGCGCCAAGTACTCAGGTTCGATTCCCTAGCACCACATGAGCCAGGCATGGTGGCACATACCTTTAATCTCAGTACTCGGGAGGCTGAGTTAGGAGGATTGCCATAAGTCCAAGGACAGCCTGGGCTCCATACTGAGTCCAGAGTCCAGGACCAGCCTGGGCTGCAGAGTGAGATCTTGTCTCAAAAAAAAAAAAAAAAAAGGTAAAGAAGAAAAGGGTTGTGGCCTGTGGTCATCCCGGGATCTGGGCCCTTGCCCATTCCGCTTCGGAGCCAAGTGCTTCACCCACGTGGCCCCCTCCCGGGAGGTCCTGGCAACTGCTGTGGCTGTGCCGCATCCCTGACGCCTCCTCCTCCTCCTCTTCAGGAGTGCCACCGGGGAAGCATGGCACAACATCATGCTGTCCTGCCTCAGTGGGAAGCCATGTGACAAGAACTCCGGCATCCTGACAGCCGACTGCGGCAATGAATTCGCTTATTTCTACTTTGTGTCCTTCATCTTCCTCTGCTCATTCCTGGTGAGTCTGTGCCCTGGATGGGCTGACCAGAGGCCCTGTGCCAGACTGATGGGTTTCTCTAGAAGGTGACAGTGGCAAAGACTGGCCCAGTGGGGCAGAGCTAATCCCAGCACGCTGGGAGGCCGAGGCAGGAGGATCTCAAGTTTGAGCCCAGCCTGGGCAACTTAGCAACTTAGAGAGATCCTATCTCAAAGTTAAAACTTAAAAAATGAGCTGGGGCTAGAAGAATGTCACAGCATATAAAGTGCTTGCCTAGCAAGAACAAAGCCGTGAGTTTGATTCCTCAGCACCATATAAACCAAGCAAGGTGGTACAAGCCTGTAAGCCCAGCATGTGGGAGGCTGAGGCAGGAGGACTGCTATGAATCTGAGGCCAGCTTGAGCTCCATACTGAGTTTAAGACCAGCCTGGGCTATAGCGCAAGACCCTCAAAAAAAAAAAAAAAAAAAAAAAAAAACGGGGGAGGGGGCTGGAGATGGAACTCAGTGTGAAGGCCCTAGGCTCTATTCCCAATACAATAAATAAACAGACTGCTCTGAGCCACCCTGGCATTAGGTGAACCCCAGCTTCTGAGGACTGGAGGGAGGGCTGGAGGACCCTCCTTGGCATCAGTGGCCCTGTGCACCATGAGCTTGATCGGCAGTTCTGGCCTACACCTACCAGGCCGGTAAATATCTGGTCCCTTCTCGTGGTGACAACTGAAAAATGTCCCAGTGTCCACCACATCTCCTCCCAATAAAATATCTCAGCCAGGCCCAGTGGCACAGGTCTGTGATCCCAACATTCTGGGAGGCTGAGGCAGGAAGATTGCAAATTCAAGCCCAGTCTGAGCACCTTATTTGGTGACTTAGTGGGACCTTGTCTCAAAATCAAAAAGTGGGCTAGGCATGTCATTCACTGCAAAGGCCCTGGGCTTGATCTCATTTGGCCTTGTAGGGGCCAGATATGGGGGGTTTAGGGTCATGTGGCTCCTTGGGGTCGGCTGCGGTCTCCCAGAACCCCCAGCTCCACCCGTCTCTTTCGGTCATTGCCATCTGGGTCTCTGGATCTCCGTCTCCCACCTCCCCCACATCCCCACTGGCTCTCGCTCGGTCCCTCCGTCTCTCTCCGTCTTCCCCCTATTCCCAGCTGCTCTCCCTCCCTCTCCCAGGCCCCCGTGCAGGTGTGCTCAGGTGTGCCTCCCCACCCGACTCGTCTCCCTTCTACCCCTTCTTGGGCCCCGTGGGCCTCACAGATGCTGAACCTTTTTGTTGCCGTCATCATGGATAACTTTGAGTACCTCACGCGAGACTCCTCCATCCTGGGTCCCCACCACCTGGACGAGTACGTCCGCGTCTGGGCCGAGTATGACCCTGCAGCTTGGTAAGGCGCCTTCCTTGCTCTCCAGCCACACAGCCCTCCTGTACCGGGCTCTGGGACATGGGCTGGCTAGGGCAGGTCCCCGGGCTGGGTGCTGGGTCCCTAGCTCCCAAGCAGGGATCTGGCAAGAGTGAGTCCAGAGAAAGAAATGAGAGGTGTGATTGCCACACCCTCCAGGCTGACCGCTGTACAGAGCCCTGCCCAAGCCCCGGGCTCTCTAGGGAAAGAGCAGGGAGCTGAGGAAGCGTTTTGCCAGCCAGGCCTGGTGGCACACACCTGCAGTTTTAGCACGGTGAGGCTGAAGCTGGATGACCACCAGTTTGAGCCTAGCCTGGGAAAGAGACCTGGGGAGACCCTGTCTCAAAAATTTAAAAAAAAAATGGACTGGACATGTAGCTCAGCATGAAAGCCATGTGCTCAGTCCCCCAAGTTAAAAAAAAAAAATCAGCTTTAAAGAGGCCTCATTACTAGCAGAACTTCCCTCCTTCTTACACTGAGGCCTGCAGATGGTAAAGTAAGTTAAGCAGGCCTAGGAAGGACCCAGAAGCTCCGGGTGGGAGGGGCTAGCCGACCCTTAGCCGGAGGAGATTGGCTGCAAGATCAGAGTGACAGAACCCAGAACCCAGTTCAAAGCTGAGAGCAGGGCTAGAGGAATAGCACAGGGATTAGAGTGCCTTCCTAGCAAGCACAAGGCCCTGAGTTCACTTGCCCAGCAGCACATCAGCTGGGTGTAGCGACGCAGCCTGTCATTTCATCACTTGAGAAACTGAGGCAGGAGGATGGCTGTGAGTTCAGGACCAGCCTGGACTACAAAGTAAGACCCTGTCTCAAAAATAAATAAATCTAGCTCGCAGCAGGCAACCCCATAGTCCTGGGAATGGGAGTAGGGTGCAGTGGACATAGGACCTCAGGGGCCCTTGCATCTTTATGGCGGTGAAAGGAGAGGCCCATCCCATCTCTCTAGGTGCCAGAGCATGCCGTGCCGGTTGACAGGCGAGGGCTTCGGAGGGTAGGCTGTTCTCACACACGTGCACTGAGCACGCACCAAGCACTGAGGATTCCAGCTTGGGCTGGGCGTGGGGCCTGCGGGAGCAGGCCCCCTTCCCTGGGCTCAGCCCTACCGTGAGGCCTTGGAGGAAAGCAGGGAAGAGTCCACCCAGGCCATTCTGTAGCCCCAGACAATCCTGTATGAGACCATGAGGCTGGGGCGAGCCGTGGGGCTGGGGCTTGGCTTCTAGCTGATTCTTAACTCTTCCTCTTTTGATTGTAGGTCATAGCAATTGGAGACTGTCCCCCTCTCCTCCTTTGCCCCTCCCCCAAGGAGCCCATGTAGACTGCAGAGGAGTCAGGTGCAGAGCACCCTGGGTGGGCAGGTGCCGCCAGCCCTCAGCTCCCAAGGCACCTATCACCACACTTGGCCAGGGCCCTCTCCACCCGTCCCTCAAACCAGAAGGTCCCCCGCTCTGGCCCACAACCTCACGGCTGGCTGGGGGAGCCCGTGTGACCGCAGCCTGACCCCATGCCTCCACTAACCCCCTCTCTTCTCCTTTCAGCGGTCGGATTCATTATAAGGATATGTACAGTTTATTGAGAGTAATATCTCCCCCTCTCGGCTTAGGCAAGAAATGTCCTCATAGGGTTGCTTGCAAGGTTTGACTTCCACTAAAACCTGCTAGCATCAATGGAATGAGTGTGGCTTGGGGTTCTTCAATATATATATTTCATATATATATATATATATCTAAAAACAGAGCCATCTCTCTCGCATTAAACTAGACAACTCTCGTAGGCAACAGAATGCCGTCATGTAGACTTGGTGAAGCATGGGACACGAACCTCTGTTCCCTCAGCCATCCCTGCTTGCTCTTAGCTGAAGCTGCCCATCCTGGGGTCTCATCGGCACCCCAAATCAGACACATCCCTGGGGGGACTGTAACTTTACATCGCCCTTCCCCCGCAACTCCCACCATCACCTCCACTCTCTCCTCCTCCAGTCTGGCCCCCAAAGCCCCCAGTCCTCCCTTGTCCTGGTTCCCCCTCACCACCTAGGCTCCCTCAGAGACCAGCCTCAGCCAAACCAGAGAACTTGACCACCCCCCACACACTTTCAAAAGGACCATGAAGCCGGGCATGGTGGCGCAAGCCTGTCATCCCAGCACTTGGGAGGCTGAGGCAGGAGGATCACAAGCTCAAGGCCAGCCCAGACTACCTAATGAGACCCTGTCCCCCCCCCAAAAAAAGCCAAACACTAGATTCCCTGCGCCCACTTCCTCCCCAAAACAGAGCTCAGAGTCCAGCTGAATCTGACTATTCCTTTTTCTCTCCCTCTCCCTGCTTGTGAGCAGTGAAATAATCATTTTTTAATTATTGTTTCTTCCATTTTTTTCTCTTTTCTATTTATTTGACATCCCTATCTTGCTGTTGTTTGCATGGTTCATTTTCCGGCTCCTGTGGTCCCCCTCTTCTGTTTCCCCCCCCTTCCTCTGGTTTCCCGTCCCCACCTGCTCCGTTCTTGTTTTCGGTGCCGCCAGGGGCCGCATGCCTTACCCGGACATGTATCAGATGCTGAGACACATGTCCCCTCCCCTGGGTCTGGGGAAGAAGTGTCCGGCCCGAGTGGCTTACAAGGTAGTCTACCTCTGCTGCCCGCCGTCTCCGAGCACTGGGGACCGCTCAGTGCTCAGCAGAGACACCCAGCCGAGTCTTTTTTTTTTCCAGCATTCCTCCTCCTTTTTTTTCTTCTTTCTTTTCTCCTTGAGTAACTGGATCATGACCATTCCTTGACTCTAAGCCGCACACTGTGTCCGTCCTTTCTGATAAGTGTGTACGTGTTTTGAGACTCCATTATGGCCAACACACCGGGGGAGGGGGAGGGGAGCACCCAGGTCTCCCAGGTAACCAAATTAGACACTTTCAGGGAGTCGCATCCGGGTGTCTGTCCACCTGGAGTGACCGCCATGCCCAGACAAGGGGACACTGGCCCTGAGAGGAGGCAGAGGGGCCCCTGGCCCCATTGTCTGACCCATGGGCCCAAGGTCCTGGCTGCCCACACATGCCTGAAGCTGATCTCTCACCCAGGGTCTTGGAGCACCCACCACCTCCCAAGGACCCCCAGAGCCTCTCCTCTCTTCCCTCCCCCAGAGATGCTTCCCCAGTCCCATCTCACATCCCCATCTCCCCAAGACCCCTGGACATGCCTCTCCATTGTTTACAGTGGGCAGGCGGGCCGCAGCTGGACCCCTGGACGATGGCACACAGACGCAGGCTGTGCACGCTGCCTTCGCGGGGCCTGGGGTGGGCAGGCACCATGGCAGCTGGGTGGGGGTGCATGCTGGCCATGGGGGCAGGAGCCTCCTGGACACCCTGTAGTCCTCTGCCCTGGAATCTCCCTTGGCACTCAAGGACAGACGCTCTGTTCCAACTCACCCTCTGGAAGTTTGAGGGTGGCCATTACAAATGGCCCCCTGCCTTCCCACAGCGATGTACTCCACGGTCGCCCTCCCCGTCCACCCGGCCTGCCCTCTGTCCACGTTCTTACTCCCCGCAGTGTCGTCCCCCCCCCCCCCCCCCCCCCCCCCCCCCCCCCCCCCCCCCCCCCCCCCCCCCCCCCCCCGCCTCTCCCACTCGGCACTTACCTCCCCAGTCCACAGCAGCAGTACAGGAGGCAAACCCATGCCGGCTCCTGCCCTCCCTCCTGGCCTTTCCCTCCAGTCTCTGCTGGAAGGGATGTGTGTACACCAGGGAGGGAGGAGGAGCCCTTCCCATCCTGGAGCTGGGGGAGAAAGCCCTTCCTGGTAGGCATGGAGCACATACCTGTAATCTGGGAGGCTGAGGCAGGAGGATCGCCAGGTTCAGGCCCAACCTGAGACTGTCTTGAAATAAGGCTGTGTATGTAGATCCCCGCAGAGCCCTGGGTTCAATATCCACTACTGAAAAAAGTACCAGCAAGAACTGGAGGAATGGCACAGCGCTTAAAGCACTTGCCTTAAGGCCCTGAGTTCAATTCCCCCAGCACCACTTACAGCTGGGCGTGGTGGTACACGCCTATAATCCCAGCACTTGGGAGACTGAGGCAGGCTGATTGTCCTGAGTCCAAGGCCAGCCTGGACTATAGAGCAAGACCCTGTCTGGAAAAAGTAATAAGTGCCAGTGATGGAGACCTGTGGTCCCAGCACTGAGAGAGGATGAGGCAGGAGGATCTTAAGTTTGAACCTGGCCTGGACAACTTCATGACTGGCTGAAACCTTGTCTCAATAAAAAATATCACACGCTGGGGCATAGATCAGTGGCTAGAGTACTTGCCTAGTATACACCAGGTCCTAGGATCGACCCCCTAGCACTACATAAAAATTGGCCAGGTGCCTGTAATCCCAGTACTCAGAAAGCTGAGGCAGGAGGATTGCTGTGAGTTCGAGGCCAGCCTGGACTACAGAGAAGGACCAAGTGTTTTTTGTTTGTTTGTTTGTTTTGTTTTGTTTTTAAGGGTTAGGAATGTATTAATAGCCAGACCAGGGCCCTTTGTTCCATCCCTAGAATAGAAAAAGAGGAGAGAAGCCATTTCCGCAGAACGCTTTATCTACTGGATGTTTGCAGTCTGGTCAAGGGGGAGAGCCAGACACTCCCCGCAAGCTGTCCTCTCCCCGGCACAGACCCCCAGTCAGGGCGCTTCTCTCCCCCCCCCAACCCCCCCCCCCGTCCTCTCTGCCCACTCCATACTCTGCTCGGTCCCCACCCTGTCCTCGGCCCCTGTGTATCCCAGCGCCCCAGTGAACCCCGAAGTCGCCCCACCCCGCTCCCATGCCGCCTCATCCGGGGCTGGCACCCCCACCACGCCATGGAGCACAGGGGACAGAGCCCCGCCGGGGGCCAGGGAAGCTTTTCTTCCCTGCGCCACGGGGTCGCCGCCCTGCTGCCGCACAGAGAGCCGAGGTCCGGACACGGCCCCGAGATTCACGTCCCACGGAGCTATGAATGAGTCTCGAGATGCTGTCCGCATGCGCCCTGTCTGTGCCGCCCCGTGTGTCCCGCCCTGCATGCCCGCCGGGGCCGCCTGCCCGCGCTTCCGCCGGATCAGGGTGACCGCGGCGCCCGCGGCACGGGGTGGGGGTGGGCGCGCCGCGGGACCCTCTGCCTGGCTGCCGCACGCTCCTTCCCGCCACCGGCTTCTGCTCTTTCTCTTGGGGATCAGGACGGGCCGGAGCCACTGGAAGAACTCTGCGGCACCCTGGGGAGGGTGGTGACCCAGGTCCCCGATCCCAGACCTGAGAGCCCTGCCGAGCACCCTAGTGACAGACAGGGGCCTTGTCTCAATCAAAACCGAGCCCAGGGGTTCAAGAACTTGCCTGGCGTGTGGAAGGCCCTGGGCACCTCCCCCAGCACCATGTAAGAAGTGGCCATGCTGGAGGCCCCCGCCTGTGTACCAGCGCTCAGCACATTGAGGCAGGAGGATTGCCCTGAGTGTGAGCCTGGGGCTACACAGGGAGTCCGGGACCAGCCTAGACTCCACAGCTGGACCCTGTCTAAAACAAATGTGAAAGTACCGGGTTCCATCCCCAGCACCACAGTCAGTCAGTCAAACTCGGCAGCGGCGGTTGGGCACAGCGGCAGGCGCCTGTAATCCCGCGCTTTTGGGAGGCGGAGACAAAAGGATCGAAAACTCTAGGCCAACTTAGTGATACCACATCTCAAAAATGCTTTTTTAAAAAGAGCTGGGATGTAACTCAGGGGCAGAGCTTGCCTGGCATGTGCAAGGCCCTGGGCTTCATCCCCAGCACGCGTGTGCGCACACACACACACGCACAAGGCAAGGACGCAGACAGAGGCGCCCTGAGTGCCCTCCAGCCAGCTGCCAAGGAAATTGGGGAATTTCACACTGAGACGGGCGGGTTGGGCCAGAGTTTGCACAGCACCTTCAGAGTTCTTCCTGGGGCTCCTTGGGCTGGCCGGGGGGCTCGCTGGGGACCGTGGCAGGGTCCACAGAATGACCGTGCTCCCTTGCGGTTCCCCGTAGAGGCTCCTGCGCATGGACCTGCCTGTCGCAGATGACAACACTGTCCACTTCAATTCCACCCTCATGGCTCTGATCCGCACAGCCCTGGACATCAAAATCGCCAAGGGTAAGGGCGGGGGCCCCCAGCTGGGGGAAGTGGGGCACAGGGAGGAAACTTAGGGAAGCCCCGGATCCCCTCCTTTGCCCAAAACCAGAGGGGCTGGGCGCACTCAGAAGCATGAAGGTAGCGCAGCTTACAGCCGCCATGGGGAAGGCCCCCCTCAAGAAAGTTCTGAAGGTGGGGAGATGCACACCAAGAAGGAAGGTGCCCAAGCAGAGGGAACAGTATGTGCCAAGGCCCTGAGGTAGGGGGAAATGTGGAGCACAGGCTAGGGGGCCACACAGACAAACCCAAGTGACTTGGGCTGTTAGGGAAAGAAAGAAGACGAGGACAGCCTCTTGAGCTGAGTGTGGTGATGGATGCCCATAATCCCAATACTCTTGGAGGATGAGGCCGGAGAACTGCAAGTTCCAGGACAGCCTGGGCACCTGAGTACTTTAGCAAGACTGTTTCCTCACCCCCACCCCAAAAGAAGCCCGGGATGTAGCTGAGTGAAAAGGCCCTGGATTCAGTCACCAGAACTGAGAGAGGTGAAGAAGAGTTCCCAGAAACCCAGCCCAGGGCTCACTCCGCCAGAGTCCCCGGGCAGCGGCAGAGCAGCTGCAGGGACGGACAACCTGGGTGACAGGAGGCGCCCAGACGAAGCAGTGGATAAGGAACCGGGGGCCAGCACCTCCCCTGCCTAGTGTGGGGTTCGGAGGCCAGAGAGCAGGTGTGACGTGGCGTCTCGGAGCGGAAAAGGGCTTGTGAGCAGACAGCTGGGAGAAGGAGCGGAGGCGGGCTCCGGCGGAGGGCAGGTGGACACTCAGCTGTCCCAGAGGGCGCCAAGCCCAGGAGCGAGGTCAGGGTGTCGGCTGCCGAAGCTGCGGAACCTCAGGAGGCTGGAGCCATCTGAGGGGACCCCTGCTCCTTCCAGGGTGGCCGAGTCCAGTGTCTGCTGCTAGCACAAATATCGTGGACCAGGTATTTGTAAAGAACAGAGCTTAAAACCATGTGCAGTGCTGTAGGTTTGTAATCCCAGTCCTTTGGGAAACTGAGGCAGGAGGATTGCCGTGAGTCCAAGGCCAGCCTGGGCTACACAGTGAGACCCTACCTCAAAAAAAAAAGAAAGAGAAAGAAAGAAAGAAAGGAAGGAAGGAAGGAAATGAAAAATGCCTGAAGAAAACAACTTCAAGGAAGAAAGGTTTAGGGCTGGAGAAATAGCACCGCCGTTAGAGCGCTCGCCCAGCAAGCACAAGGGCTTGAGTTCAATTTCCCAGCAGCACATAACTGGGCTGATGGTGCGCACCTGTAATCTGTAGCACTCGGGAGGAGGCTGAGGCGGGAGGATTGCCTTGAGTTTGCGATCAGCCTGGGCTAGTGAGTTCAGGACCAGCCTGGATACAGAGCAAGACCCTGTTTCAATAAATAAATGTGAGCTAAAGGTACAGCTCAGTATGAAGACACTGTGTTTAATCGTCACTACCTGGGAGGCTGAGGCAGGAGGATCACAAGCTTAAGCCCAGCCTGGACAACTTAAACCCTGTCTCAAGGTTAAATAAAAAGCTGGGGGAAGAGCTCAGTGGTGGAGCCCTTGCCTGGCATGCAGAAGACCCTGGGTTCATCTCCCCATATCGGAAAAAAAAAAAAATGGTGAGACCAGAAGGAACAGCCACTGTCCCTAACATCACAAGAGAAACTCAGGAGACCCCAGCACTGGCAGTGAAATGCCCTGGCCCCCAGGTGGCAGATCTCTCCGCCACCACTCATTACTGAGACCAGCAGGGGCCAGCAGGGTCTGATGCTCGCTCCGTCCTGGGTACTCAGGTAGGACAGGAAACCCAACACAGGGCCCACTGACCTCCTCAGCTGGGGTGGGGGGGGTGGGGGGCCAGGCACCAACTCTGCCCAATGTCACATCCAGGACTGGGGCAGGGCAGAAGAGGGCAGTTTCCCCGGGAGGCTCTGACATCCCCACAGTGATCCCAGTTGGACCACTGTGAGTCTGAGTCTGTTTCCTCTTGCATCAATAATGATACAAGTTTTTTTGGTTTTGAGGTTTTTTGTATTGTTTTTTGAGGCAGGATCTCGCTATGGAGCCCAGGCTGGCCTTGGACTCACGGGAATCCTCCTGTCTCAGCCTCCTGAGTGCTAGGATGACAGGCGTGCGCCACCACGCCAGGCTTATACGGTGCTGGGGGATCAGACTCAGGTACTTAGCGCTTGACATAGCGCTGAGCCATTCCTCCTGCCATTGTTTTTTTGTATTTTCAAGATGATTTTAGCCTACAGTTCCAGAGGTTGAGAGTCAAAGGGCCACATCTTGTGACAACCTCCTCATTGGCAGAGTCCTGAGTGATATGGGGCAAGAGGCAGGCAGTGTGCACACTTGTGCCGCTCCTCCTCCTGCTTGGTTCCGGTTGGTGGGTTGGTTTCTTTGTTCTTGGAGATGGGGCTTCCCTCCGTAGTCCAGAGTGATCCTGAAGTAGCAATGTAGCCCAGACTGGCTTCCAACTCACCGCCCAGCTCTCCTGCCTCAGCTTCCTGAGTGCTGGGGTTGCAAGGATAAGCCATCACACCCAGCTATTCCTTACGTAGTGCTGCGGGATCAAACCCAGGTCCTTGTGCACTAGGCCAGCCCTCGCGCCACGGGCTACTCTTCAGTCCTGACGTGGGATAATCGAGTGAGACCTTGTCTCAAAATAATATTTTTCTTTTTTGAGACAGGGTCTTGCACTGTAGCCCAGGCTGGTCCCGAACTAGCAATGGAGCCCAGGCTGGGCTTGAACTCATGGCAATCCTCCTGCCTCAGCTTCTTGAGCCCTGGGATTAGAGGCCTCGGCAACCGCCCCTTAATTATTCAAGATAAAATTTTGTAAAAAGGCTCCCAGTGCCCTTGCCCCTCCTCCTGCTGTCAGGGGAGTTCCTACTTTTCATCTCACTTTTCCCTTTGCACTTCTACCAATAAAGCTATTTTTGTACTTCAATAATAATAATAGAGACAGAAAAAGAAAAGGGCTCCAGGCCCTGTGTGGCGGCACACACGCCTGTCGGCCCAAGCTCCAGAGGCTGAGGTGGCCTGGGTCACCCCCGGCTGTGTCCTTGCCGCAGGTGGGGCAGACAAGCAGCAGATGGATGCCGAGCTGAGGAAGGAGATGATGGCGATTTGGCCCAACCTGTCCCAGAAGACGCTGGACCTGCTGGTGACACCTCACAAGTGTAAGAGCTGAGCCTGCCCAGGTTGGGCCGGCGAGGATGGACACAGGGGGAAGGGAAGACAAGGCCTGAGCGGGGTACCAGGGCGGCGCGGTCCCACGCGCACTCCTCTGCTCTCCCCAGCCACAGACCTGACAGTGGGGAAGATCTACGCGGCCATGATGATCATGGAGTACTACCGGCAGAGCAAGGCCAAGAAGCTGCAGGCCATGCGCGAGGAGCAGGTACGAGGGCGGCCCGCGGCCAGGTGAGGGCGTCCTGCACCAACAGAACGTCTCCCGTATACACGGTCACCTCCCAGACCTTCCACAGCCGCAAATGACGTGGAGTATAATGAGGAGGGCCAGGAGGTGCTGCCTCAAATGCCAGCACACTGGGAAGGTGGAGCAGGAGGATCGCAAGTTCAGGATCAGCCCAGACAATTTAGGGAGAGTCTGTCTCAAATTTAAAAAAAGAAAAAAAAATAAAAGGCTGCAGTAGTAGCACAGGGGTTAGAGCGCTTGCCCAGCAGCGCAAGGCTCTGAGTTTGATTCCCTATGTAAGCCAGGTGCGGTGGCACTTGCCTGTAATCCCAGCCCTGGGGAAGCTGAGGCAGGAGGATTGCCATGAGCCTAAGGCCAGCCTGGACAATATAATGAGTTAAGGACAGCCTAGACTACTGAGCAAGACCCTGTCTCAAGAAAGAAAGAAAAAAAAGGCCTTTATCAGGGCAGAAGGATTGCAAGGTAGGGGTGTAGCTCAGTGGCTAAAGCACTTGCCTAGCATGCACAAGGCCCTGGGTTTGAATCTCTAGCACCACATAAAGATTAGCTGGGTGTGGTGGTGCAAGCCTGTAATCCCAGCATTTGAGAGCCTGAGGCAGGAGAAGATTGCCATGAGTTGAGTTCAAAGCCAGCCTGGACCACAGAGCAAGACCCTGCCTCAGGAAAAACAAAACAAAACAAAACAAAAAAAAAAAAAAAACAGGCATGGTGGTATATGCCTGTAATCCCAGCACCTGGGAGGCACCAGCCTGGGCTACAGAACTTGCCTATAAATAAATAAATAGAATAAGGGGGTGGGAAAATAGCTCAGTCCCTAGTTCCAATTCTCAGGCCCAGAAAAAAATTATTGATTAGAAATAAATAAAAAGGGCTGGGATGGAGGTCAGCTGAAGGCCCTGAGTAGAGTCCCTAATGCAGAGGGACAGGAGAGGGGAGGGAGAGAGGAGGACAGACAGACGGTTGGGGAGGAGCTGTAAAACTTGGGCTTTCCTCCACGTGAAGTGGGAGGGCTCTGAGCAGGAGCCGGGCCTGGCGTGGGTACCCGCGGGCGCCCTCTGGTGGCTGTGGCGCTGGGGAACCTGGAAGCGCCCGCCCTGGACCCCGGAGGCGATGAGCAGCTCTCCATTTCTGGAAGGATTCGAAGGAGGAGTACCGCACGGATTAAACCCGAGTGTGCGTGGCAGGCCTGCAGTCGCAGCTGCCCAGCAGGCTGAGGCGGGATGATCACAGCGCTAATCCGGCTCGGCGCAACTCCAGCCCGAGGAAAAAAAAGGGCCAAAGCCTGAGCGGGGGGCAGCCACACGTCCCCCGCCCTCGTGCGCTACAGCTGAGGCAGCGTCACAGCGCCGCCGAGAAATCGGGGGTCCCCCTGAGAGCAGGCTCAAGCCCCCGGGGCTCTCCGTGCCAAGTGTGGGGCGAGGGGCGCGAAGGGAAGGGAGGGAGGGGCACAGCAGGTCGCAGTAAACTAACAAGGACAGTAATCCAGCAGGGACGGGGGGGGGGGGGGGGGGGGTGTCCCTAGAGTTAGCGGGCACGAGGCAGCTGCCCTGGAGAGGCGACCAGGCAGAGGACCGCAGGGAGAACCTCGCGTGGCGGCGCGCTGGTCCCTGCGGTCTCCTGTGCGCGGGAGCCGGAGCGTGACCCTGCCCTCGCTCCGCAGAACCGCACGCCGCTCATGTTCCAGCGCATGGAGCCCCCGTCCCCGACGCAGGAAGGCGGGCCCGGCCCGCACGCGCTCCCCGCCGCCCAGCTGGACCCCGCAGGAGGCCTGTGAGTCTCGCCGCGGCCCGAGGCCGGGACCGGGCGCCCGCCGCCGCCGCCGCCGCCCCCGCCGCCCCCCTGACCCCCGGCCGTCCCCTTGCAGGGCGGCGCCCGACGGCAGGATGAAGGAGAGCCCCTCCTGGGTGACGCAGCGGGCCCAGGAGATGTTCCAGAAGACGGGCACGTGGAGCCCGGAGCGAGGGCCGCCCGCCGCCACGCCCAACAGCCAGCCCAACTCGCAGGTGCGTGTCCCGCGCGCTCGCGACGGCGATCCGCCGGGCTGGCCGCGCGCTCACCGCCGTCCTCTACCCACAGTCCGTGGAGATGCGGGAGATGGGCACCGACGGCTACTCGGACAGCGAGCACTACCTCCCTATGGAGGGCCAGGCCCGGGCCGCCTCCATGCCGCGCCTGCCCGCCGAGAACCAGGTGAGGGCTCGCGCCGCGCGCCCGGGCCCCGCTGGGCGGGGCCAGGACGGGGGCGGGGCCCGGTGCTGGGCGGAGCGGCGGGGGCCGCCTCGGAGGCCCCGCCCCCTCCTGGCCCCCGTCTGAAGAACGTGGTCGGGGAGGTCTGGAGCTCCTGGGCGGGGCGTAGTGGCCGCTGCCAAGTGACTCCTCTGCCTAATTTGGGAGTCCTGAGTGGATACGGTGGGAGATGGGGGGACTGAGGGGAAATGGAATCAAGAATGCTGGGCCAGCCTGGTGCCCACTCAGTGGCTAAAGCGTTGGTCTAGAACAAGACCCTGGGTTCGAGTCCCCAGCACCACCTAAGCCAGGCGTGGTGGCGCATGCCTGTAATCACAGCACTTGGGAGGCTGAGACAGGATGATTGTAGTGAGTTGAAGGCCAACCTGGGCTACAGAGTGAGTTCAGGACCAACCTGGAATACAGTGAGACCCTGTCTCCAAAAAAGAGGACTGGAGTTGTAGCTGAGTGGTTAAGGCACTAGCCTAGCATGTGCAAGGTCCTGGGTTCAATTCTCATAAAAGATTAGCTCCGTGTGGCGGTGCACACCGGTGAGCCCTGCACCCAGGGCAAGCTGAGGCAGGAGGGTTACCCCGGGTTGGACACCAGCCTGGATTACATGAGTTCAGGACCTACCTGGACTACAGAGCAAGACCTATCTCAGAAAAAAGGGGGTGGGGTCTGAAGGAATGACTCAGTGGTTAAAGTGCTTGCCTGGCTTGTCAAACAAAAGCGTAACTACCCGAGTTCGATTCCCAGCACCACATAAACCGGGCATGGTGGTGCACACCTGTAATCCCAGCACTTGGGAGGCTGAGGCAGGCAGATTTTCCTGAATCCAAGGCCAGCCCGGGCTATAGAGCATGACCCTGTCTCAAAAAAAAGAAAATAAAACAAAAATCAGAAATAAAAAAAAAACCTGGGCACAGAGTTCAGTGCAAAGCCCTGGGTTCAATCCCCAGTACTGAAAAACATCCACATGCAGTATATACATATCCATGCATGTGTGCCATTACACAAGCACACACATGCTGTGTAAGTGCACTTGGCCTTATGCCTGTGCACCATGTGCACCAACGAATGGGTGTGCCCAGGAGAACAGGGCGGGGCCTGGGCCCCAGGCGGGTCTACGGTGGGTCTCAGGAGGGCAGGTAGGGTATTTTCTGTGTGGTCTCTGTGGGGGCTGCTGGGCAGCGGCTGGGGCGCGTGACTGATGTGTGTCTGTGTGGCTGCTTTTCCCAGTTGCTGGCAGAGAGGGAGGCAGGGGGGTCCCACTGCCCTAGCCGGGGACAGAAGGGTCGGAAACCGGGGCATGGCCCATGCCCGCGGGGCTGGAGAGGTGGGGACTCAGGCCCAGCCTGCTCCCCAAGGAGCCCCTGAGGACAAAGGAGGAAACCCTGGTGGCCGTGGGGTGCCGTGGCGAGGCCGCAGCGCCTGGTCCTGGCAGGGTGGCATGGCTGGCTGGCTTGAGCTTCTGTGTGCTGTGCGTGGTGTCTGCACGAAGCAGAGGCTGCACTGTGCAGGGGACAGTCACCCCAGAGCCTGGCCTCTGGCTGCTGGGAACTTGGGGCGGGGACACCCTGGGTGCATGTGGCTCCCAGTCCCATTCACCAGGACTGAGCTGCTTGCTGGGCCCCAAGAGAGGGACGGAGCAAGCCTGGCTAGTGGCCCTGATGCTTGGTGCCTCCGCTGGAGCCAGGGCTGGGGCCATCGCATGCGGCAAGGGCCTGTGGCCGTGCCATCCCCTGTCTCGTGCCTCTGCCATCTGTCCGTGAGTCTCCTGTCTGTCTCCACTGTACCCCCGCGAGAGGGACAGCAAGCCAGGTCCTGAGGCACACTCATCCGGCAGGGACTGTAACCTCTCTCTTTCTCTCTTTCCCGCACACCCCTCTGTGCACCGCCCACCGGCCTCTCTCCCCTTGCCTTTTATATTTATTTTCTTCTTTCTGTTTTTTCTGTGTGCACCATCCCGTGGGGCTGTGACAGAGGAGAAGGGGCCGGCCACGTGGGAATAACCTCAGTGTAGGTACCGCGCCAGCCCGGCCGGCTCGGCCCCTCGTCCTCCCGCCTCCGCGGGGGTGCAGCCATCGCCCTCCACCTGCCCCGCCTCTGTGCAGACCCCACACCCCCACGGAGCCCATCCTCGTGTGTTGTGTCTTGTGTGAGGGGCAGGGGGAGGAGGGGGGCACATCCCCCCCGTCGGGGAGCCCCTAGCCAGGAGGCCTCTCCTCCCCCACTCTGCCCCTCTAACTCCATCCCGAACCCCTGGCCCCACCACCTTGGGCCCTCTGCTGCCTGTGGCACCAACTGGCCGGGCCAGCCGTGGCTGGGGGCGGGGGTCAGCGTCTCCCCCCTATCCCGTCACTCCCTGGCTGCCACAGGCCCTCCGTGTCGTGGCCAGACTCCAGGAGGTGGAGGGTGGGTCCGGGTCAGGACGGGCCGTCCCCAACCCCAGGACAGGGGCCTGCAGAGAGTCCCTGGCCAAGACAGTGTGGCCCAGCTGGCAAGGGAAGTTCCTGCCAGGACTCCTGCCGCAGGGCAAGGATGAGGCCAGTCCGAGCCTCTTGGAGCAGGGAACCCCAAGAAAATGGAGGCTCCCATACGGGCTCCTGCTGACGACCAGAATGGATCCAAGGAGCCCTCCGACCTCCACTGCGGCGTCAGGCTGCACGGGGCTCCGTCCCTGGGCAGCCACCCACCGTCACGGCGGCTCCACGGGGTTGGAGGACAGGGTGTCTGGGGTCGGGCGCTGACTCGAGCCCACGCTGTCCCCAGACCATCTCCGACACCAGCCCCATGAAGCGCTCGGCCTCCGTGCTCGGCCCCAAGGCGCGGCGCCTGGACGAGTACTCGCTGGAGCGGGTCCCGCCCGAGGATGAGAGCCAGCGGCACCGCCAGCGCCGCCGGGACCGCGGCCACCGGGCCTCGGAGCGCTCGCTCGGGCGCTACACAGACGTGGACACAGGTGGGCCACTGCCCGGGCCGGGACAGGGGCTCTGCGGGGGCACCGCAGGGGTTGGGGGAGGGAGAAGAGACAGGCAGGCGGGTCATCCCAGCCCTCCGGGCAGGAAGGCAGGGGGATCCTGAGTTTGAGCCTCGCCTGGGCAACTCTGCAAGACCCGGTCCCAAAATCAAAACTAAAAAGAGACTGGGATGTAGCTCCATGTGGAAGTCCCGGCTGCAATCGCCAGTACCACACACACGACGAAAAAAGTCGGGCCTGGGGGTGCAGGCCTGTCCTCCTAGCCTCCTAGAAGGCTGAGGCGGGAAAGTCACAGTTAAGGCAAATCTTGAAATCAAAAAAAAGCTGGGGATGTAGGCCAGTGTGAAGGCCCTGGGTCAATCTCCAGTCCCACAGAGAGGACCGAGCGGAGCGGCCATCCTATATGCACCGTCACCGAACAGGACTCAGACCAAGCTAAGCTCCCTGGTCCCCGGCCCCGCCATCGGCCTCGGTCCCCTTTCTGGGCCCCCGACGCCCATGGCGGCTTCGGCGTGCCCACCCCACCCTTCCCAGCCCTCCTCCCTCACTTGCACAGGCCTGGGGACGGACCTGAGCATGACCACCCAATCCGGGGACCTGCCACCCAGAGAGCGAGACCAGGAGCGGGGCCGGCCCAAGGACCGGAAGCACCGGCACCGGCACCACCACCACCACGCCCCGCCGCCCCCCGACAGGGAGCGCTACGCCCCAGAGCGGCCGGAACACAGCCGCGCCCGGGCCAGGGACCAGCGCTGGTCCCGGTCCCCCAGCGAGGGCCGCGAGCAGATGGCACACCGGCAGGTGGGTGTGGCGCTGGGCACCGCGGGCGGGACCTCGGGGCTGGGACCGAGGGAGGGGACGGCCAGAGCCCGCGCGCCCTCCCCCGCAGGGCCCCAGCCTCCGCAGCGCGGCGGGCGCGTGCCTTGCCCTTCCCAGGCCTGCCCGGCGGGGCCGCCTCCTGCCCGGCCCCCATCCCACGCCCGCGCCCTCCCTGCCCACGCCCGCGCCCTCCTGTGGCCCTTCGCTTCCCTTTAACCCAGCTCCCTTTTCTGTTTCAACTCTGATTTCTGTCCCATGGACGCCTGTGAGTAAATTTTTGAAACTTCTGCTACTTTTAACCCCGAAACTTACAAAACTCCATCTCTCATCTCTCTTTTCACTTTGTGTTGGTTTTTGGCCTCTCCCTCCCTCCCTCCCTCCTCCCGCCCTTCCTGTGGCTGTTGCTTTTCTCCTGTTTTTCCATTCAAATGTCCTGTGGCCCCGCCCCCCTTGTCTCTTCTCCCGTCCCTGCGATTGTCCTGCGCCCCCTACTCCCTCTCCTCTGTGCGTCCTCTTGTCTCCTTCCGGTTGATTTGGTTGTATCTTTTGTTTTGATTCCCTTTGTTTCAATTTTCGTGTAGGGCAGTAGTTCCGTAAGTGGAAGCCCAGCCCCCTCAACATCTGGTACCAGCACTCCGCGGCGGGGCCGCCGCCAGCTCCCCCAGACCCCCTCCACCCCCCGGCCGCACGTGTCCTACTCCCCCGTGATCCGTAAGGCCGGCACCTCGGGGCCCCCACCGCAGCCGCAGGCGGTGGCCAGGCCGGGCCGGGCAGCCACCAGCGGTCCTCGGAGGTACCCGGGTCCCACGGCTGAGCCTGTGGCCGCAGATCGGCCACCCACGGGGACCCACGGCAGCAGCCGCTCACCCGGGATGGAGCGGCGAGGCCCGGGCCCAGCCCGGAGCGAGTCCCCCAGGGCCTGTCGCCACGGAGGGGGCCGGTGGCCGGCGTCCGGTCTACATATGTCCGAAGGTCCCCCGGGGCCCTGGCATCACGGCTACTACCGGGGATCCGACTATGACGAGGCCGATGGCCCTGGAAGCGGTGGCCTCAGCGAGGAGGCCATGGCCGGGCCCTATGACATGCCACCCCCCACGCGACACCCATCCTCAGGCACCGCCGGGCGATCGCCCAGGACTCCCCGGGCCGCGGGCCCGGCCTGCGTGTCGCCGCCGTCCCGGCCAGGCCGCAGACTCCCCAACGGCTACTACCCGGTCCACGGACTGGCCCGGCCCCGAGGGCCCGGGACCCGCAAAGGCCCGCACGAAGCCTACAGCGAGAGCGAGGACGACTGGTGCTAAGCCCGGGCAGGGGCGCTGCGCCCTGCCCGCCCCCGCACACCGCACCCCGGAGGCGGCCGCGCCCACGCCCGAGGAGCCAGGGCGGGGCTGCCGGCTCCTCGGACCCTCCTGGGCGTTGTCTGGGCGAGGGCACCCTGCTTCTCCCGTCTGGCCACGACCCCCCAAGACGGGCTGGAGCGGGGCGAGGGCACACCGGCCACGGCCACGCAGCCAAGGGATTCGTATTCACCCAGCCCTTTTTGGAGAACTCTGGGGAAAACAAACAAACAAAAAAAAACAACATTTTTAAAAGAAAAACGGGGAGAAAAAAATAGCTTCTATTGATGAGTTTTATCATCTCAATTGAATCTTTCCTTTCCCTGGTTCACAAAAGCTGGTGGTTGCGCACCCGGCGCCCGCACGGACACGTCCCGCGGCGTCTCACACACCAGGAGTGCTTGCTGGTGACACAACCCTACTATTACTGCCTGCAGAAATCAACTTAAAAGAAAAAATAATAACACATAAACAATTTTAAAATGGACAAAAAAATTAACGATTGAGAAAAAAGAAGCATTTTTTCTGACATTTGGTCCTGCTTGAAATAACAAAAGAAGAGGAAAAAAAAAGACCACCACCAATTCCCCCAGCTGCTTTTTTTTTAATTTTTTTCTTTTTCTTTTTTTTTTTCCTACCTTGTTTGAAAACTGTGGGCTTGGGACTGTGAATTATTGCATGACATTAAAAAAAGAAAAGAAAAAAGAATTAAAAAAAAGTTGAATCCAAGGGTTTCTGGATTGGAGTAATGGTTGTCCCTCAAGGCAGTGCTAGCCAGGCCTCTGTGGGGGAGGGGGCGAGGGAGGAGCTTTGGTAGCCCCGGAACTGGGGTTCAGTGCTCTGAAAGGGCTGGGGGCACAGCTCACTGGTGAAAGGATTGCCTTGCACGTGCTCGACCCTGGCCAGCACCCCTAACACCAAAATATCTGGGCTCGGTGCTCTAAGCTTGTAATAATCCCAACACTTGGGGTTCTTTTTCTTTTAAGACAGGGTCTCACTCTGTAGGCCAGGCTGGCCTTAGACTCATGATAATCCTCCTCCCTCAGCCTCCCAAGTGCTGCGATTACAGGTGTGCACCTTATATGGTGCTGCGGAACTCAATTCGGGGCCTTGGACTTGCAAGACAAGCACTTTAACCACTGCTATTTCTCCAGCCCATCTAGTTTTTTTTGTTTGGTTGGTTGGTTGGCTTTGTTTTTTGGTGTTGGAACCCTGGGCCTTTGTACTGTGCCACATCCCCAGCCCATAATTTGGTTTTGGTTTTGAGACAGGATCTCTCTAAATCACTAAACTGCCCAAGCTGCACTCAAAACCTGCAATCCTCCTGCCTCAGCCTCTCAGAGTGCTAGGATTCCAGGCCTGCGCCAACAGGCTCTGCAGCACTTTGATTTTGGGGTTCTCTTTTCTTTTGCTTTAATCCTAGCACTTTAGGAGAATTAGGCAGGAGGATCACAAGTTTGAGCTCAGTCTCAGCAGCTCAGTCAGAAATAAGGAGCTGGCATTGTAAACCTTGAATTTTGCATGTGTACATATCAGTAAAATGTGGGGGAAAAAAGAAAGAAAGGAGCTGGGTATGCAGCTCAATGCGAAACTTCAGAGCTTGATCCTCAGTGCCCACACACAAAAAGGCACGGGCACACCAGGAATTTCATCTCTGGAAGCGGAAGCAAGAGGATCACAAACTCAAGGTCATCCATTTTTCAGTGAGAACCTGTCTCAAAAAGTAGGGAGCTGGAGTTCAGTGGTAGGCCCTGAGCTGGATTCCAGAGCACCACCCATAAACTAGGCATGGTGGTGCATACCTGTAATCTCAACATTCAGGAGGCTGAGGCAGGAGAATTGCCAAGAGTTCGAGGCCAGCCTGGGCTACATAATGAGCTCAGAACCAGTCTGGGCTACAGAGCGAGACCCTACCTCAAAAAAAAAGGAAAAAGGGCTCAGGGCGAAGCTCAGAGGTGGAGCAGGTTATCTAACACACGCGAGGCCCTGGATTCTATCCCCAGCACTACAAAAATCAACTATAATGAGGCTGGGTAATTATCTCAGAGGTTAGAGTGCTTCAGTATGCTGAAGGCCCCGGGGTTCAATTCCACAGCAGCACATAAATCTGGCATGCCTCCCAATATTTGGGAGGCTGAGGCAGGACTGCTATGTGTGCAAGGCCAGCCTGGACTACACATAGTGATTTAGAACCAGCCTGGACTACAGAGACCGACCCTACATCAAAAAAAAAAAAAAAAAAAAAAAAAAAAAAAAAAAAAAAAAAGGCAAAGCCCCTAAGGGACTGGGGTGTGACTGTGGTAGAATGCTAGCCTATGGTGCTCAACCTCCTGGGTCTGATCCCCAGCCCTGAAAAAGTAAATAAGTAAACAGAGGCTGGTGGCACAGGCCTGTAATCCCAGAATCGTTGGGCCTGAGACAGGAGGACTGCAAATTTGAGTCAGGCTGGGCAATTCAGTGACCTTAACCAGACTCTGTCTCAAACAATAAAAAAGAGCTGGCGATGTAGCTCAGTGTGAAGGACCTTCATTCAATTGACAGTATCAAAAATGTAGATTAAAAATAAATTCCGCAAACCTCGATAAGACTCACTTTCCACATTGCGTTGCAGTCCCGGAACCCAGTCCTCAGCAAGCCCCTCCCCTTGGAAGCCAGCCTCAGGAGCCCTCCCCTAACCCCTTTGAAGCGAGCAACAAGCCCCACCCCTTGGAAGTCAGCCACAGGCCCCTCCCCAGGAAGCCAGCTGCAAGCCCCTCCCTCGGAAGCCAGGCACAGGCCCCATACCTTGGAAGTCAGGTGCAGGCCCCTCTCCCGGAAGCCAGCCACAAGCCCCTCCCCGGAAGCTAGCCACAAGCCCCGCCCCTCGGAGGTCAGTCGCAGGCCCCACCCCTTGAAAGTCCGCCACAGGCCCCTCTCCAGGAAGCCAGCCGCAAGCCCCTCCCCAGAGGCCAGCCGCAGGACCCTCCCCGGAAGCCGGCCACAGGGACCCCACCCCTGGAAACCAGCCGCAAGTCCCTCCCCGGAAGCCATCCACAAGCCCCGCCCCTCGGAAGTCAGTCGCAGGCCCCTCCCCTTGGAAGCCAGCCACAAGCCCCACCCCTTGGAAGTCAGCCACAGGGCCCTCCCCAGGAAGCCAGCTGCAAGCCCCTCCCTCGGAAGCCAGGCACAGGCCCCATAGCCTGGAAGTCAGGTGCAGGCCCCTCCCCCGGAAGCCAGCTACAAGCCCCTCCCCGGAAGCCGGCCACAGAGACCCCTCCCCCGGAAGCCAGACACAAGCCCCGCCCCTCAAATCAGCCGCAGGCCCCGCCCCTTGGAGGCCAGCCGCAAGCACCTCCCTCGGAAGTCAGTCACAGGCCCTTCCCCCGGAAGCCAGCCACAAGCCCCGCCCCTCAGAAGTCAGCCGCCGGGTCCCTCCCCCTAGAAGTCAGCCGCAAGCCCTTCCCCGGAAGCCAGCCACAAGCCCCTCCCCTTGGAAACATGGGGCTGGAAGGGGGGGGGAATCTTTGTTGCCTGAGGCTCATGAGTAAACCCAAAACCAGAGTCTCGCCAGGCAGCTCGCCCACCGTCCTCCACCCCAAGGGCCCCGGTACTCACCTCAGCGCAAGCATCGGATGGGCCCTGCCCAGGCCTGGAGTGGGCAGGGCTGTCCCGGCTGGTCCAATCTGTCAAGCTGTGGTCCACCATTGTTCTGGCCTTGATTCTTTTAGTCATAATAAAAAAAAAAATTAAGTTTAGTACTTACATAGCGTACATTAGCCATATCGTATTTCCTTTCTTTTTTGAGATAGGGTCTGGCTCAGTAATCCAGGTTGGCTTTGAACTCACTGCAGAAAGTGAATCCCTCTGCCTCAGCCTCCCAAGTGCTGGGATCGTGCTACCACACCAGCGTTAATTATGTGGTGGTGGGGCCCGAGGGGTGGCTCAGTGGTGAACGCTCTCGCCTAGCAAGCTCTAAATCAAGCGCTAAGTACCTGAGTTTGGTTCCCCAGCACCACATAATCCCGGAGTGGTGGTGAACGCCTGTCATCCCAGCCCTCGGGAGGCTGAGGCAGGAAGAGGATTACTCGGGCTTCGATGGTAGCCTGGGCTTCATATTGAAGTGGTTAAAGTAAGTGCCCAGAGTAGACAGGGAGAGACCCTGTCTCGGAAAAGGCTGGAGATCACGCCTGTCCTGCAGGGCGCTGGCCCCTCCCACCACCCACGGCTGTGACACAGCTCTGCCCTGACCTGTGTCCTGCCCCTGAAAGGTTTTCCAGCGAGGTCCCTAAATGACCAACAGCCAGTGAGGTGTTCCTGAGGTCGATGGGCAGAGCGGGCTGCGGTGCAGGACGGGACACGTTGCTGGGGGGTGGGGGGCTCCCGCAGTCAGGGACAACCCCCCCATGGCTACCCGGCATCAGCTCCCTGCCTGCTACCCATCTGGAATCAGACAGCTACGCTTCTAGGGGGCTGGAGAGATAGCACAGCAGTTAAACGCTTGCCGAGCAAGCTTAAGGTCTTGGGTTCGATTCCCGTACCACACAAACTGGGTGTGGTGGAACACATCTAATCCCAGCACTCGGGAGGCTGAGGCAGGAGGATTGATGTGTATTCGAGGCCAGCCTGGGCTCCACACTGAAGTCAGGACCAGCCTGGGCTGCAGAGTGACAGTGACACTCTGTCTCAAAAAACGAAGTAAGGGCTGGGCCATGGCTCAGTGGTTAGACCGCCTGCCTAGGAAACAGAACGCCCTGGGTTCAACTCCCCAGCTCCATGCATGCAGGGCATGGTGGACTGAGGTGAGCTGGGTCTGGCCTTGGGCTCCACAGTGAGTTCAAGACCAGCCTGGACTACAGAGCAAGAGCCTGTCTCAAAAAAAAAAAAAAAAAAAGGAAAAGTGCAAACGGACCAACGTCGCCACCTCGTGGCCACACGGTGAACTGCGAGGGCCTAGGCTCCTGGCTTGAACTAGTTGGAGAAGCCAGAAGTTTGGCGAGGCTTTCTTTTTGTCTGGTTTTGGGATTTTTTTCTTTTTCTTTTTCTTTTTTCTTTTCTTTCTTTCTTTCTTTTTTTTTTTGAGACAGGGTCTCGCTCTATAGTCCAGGCGGGTCCTGAACTCACTGTGCAGCCCAGGCTGGCCTCAAATGTGGCAATCCTCCTGCCGCAGCCTCCAGAGTGCTGGGATGACAGGCGTGCGCCACCACGCCCGGCTTATGTGGTGCCGGGAATCGAACCCAGGGCCTTGCGCTTGCTGGTCAAGTGCTTTAACCGCTGAGCTAGTCCTTCAGTCCCTGTTTTTGTTTTTGAGGCAGGGTCTCACTCTGTAGTCCAGGCTGGTTCTGAACTGTGTGGCCCAGGCTGGCCTCGGACATCCAGCAATCCTCCTGCCGCAGCCTCCAGACTGCTGGGTAATCAAACTCAAGGCCTTGCGCTTGGTACTCCAGAGCTTTAACCACTGACCAATGCAGAAATTCGGGTGCAGAAGAAACAAGAGGGCTGGAGGATTGGCTCAGCGGTTAAAGCACTTGCCCTGCAAATGCAAGGCCCTGAGTTCGATTCCCCAGCACCACATAAGCTGGGCGGGGTGGCACATGCCTGTAACCCTAGCACTCGGGAGGCCGAGGCAGGAGGATTACCGTCGGGGTGTCACCGTGGGGATCAGGGGTGCACCAGCCAGTTGCTGCTTTGTAACCCTGCCTCCCAGCGACGTCTCCGTTCCTACCTGCCACCCCCGTCCCTTGGCACGCTAGGCCAGCACTGCGGCCCCTGTGCTGTCCCCGGCCCCTCTTCTAAGGTCCTGGGGTCGGGCCCAGGCTGCCTGCCACCGTCATCCTCAGGCACCGACTGAGGACTCGTGGGCGCCACCTCGCGGCAGCAGTGCTCACGGCGAAGAGGGTGGATATTTAAATCTTGGCGCGCTTGACCTCACCCGGTGACTAGGTAAAGGCGGAAGGGGGAGGGATCAAGGTCATAGTGACGAACTTGGCCCCGAGCCAATGCCTTGGGTGTTATCGGGCAGACTGCGCCAATAGGAGAAGGCGCGGGCGGGGCCACCCGCCACGTTTTCCGTGTGCCTCCCTCCACCTGCGCGCGGGGAGTCGCCCTTTTTGCTAAAAGATGATTAGCGCCTCACGTCCTCCGGGCCGCCCAGTCCATCCTTTGTGTGGACCGGTGAACTCCCGCGAGCCGCTTCTAGCGGCCTGAGCCCCGGGGTTCCGCCCGAGCCACGTCCCCGCCTCCTGGGCTCCCTAAGCTGCCCAGGTTAGGCTCGAGCTTGGGGTCCTCCTGTCTCAGCTTCCCAGAGTGCTGCATGATCGGCGTGTGCCGCCACAGCTGGCCACGCGGCCCCACGGTGTGTGCAAGCGTGTGCTCGCCCCAGCGCCTCGGCACAGGCGCCCCCCGCGCCTCCACTGAGCTGCGTACGAACAAACCAACCCAACTCTGCCCTCATCGGAGCCTTGGGCTAAGCTGCAAATTGGTCCCCAAGGCAAGATTTCAAGGCACAGAAAATTAGACAGTCACCCCTCAATAAATGTAAGCCCCTCAATAAATGTAAGAAGAGACCTGGACAGTGGGAGGAGGGAGAGAAAAAGCCGGAGGGGGCGAGCCCAGCCCGGGACCCGGCTCCATCCTCGTCTCAGAATCAGATGAGACCCAAGCAAAGTCCACCTGTCACACAGGTCGCAGCTTGGCCCTGCCCTTCAACCCCGAAGAGGGAAAGCAGTGAACTTGAAGGTGCTAGGTGCTAGGCACAGGGCCCTGGACGTGTTGCCTAATCATACCGCGCCTCAGTTTCCTCGTCTGTAAAACAGGGCGAACAAAAGCAGCTACCCACTTTGAGCAGGCCCTGTGGAGTCGGCCGCAATCCCAGCACTCTGCGAGGCTGGCACAAGGGGACTGCGAGTTTGTGCCCAACCTGGGCAATTTAGCAACTTGGTGGGGCTGAAGGAACGGCTCAACGGTGAAAGCACTACTACCGAAGTTCAATTCCGCACAGCACCACATTATCCGGGCGTGGTGGCGCACACCTGTAATCCCAGCACTTGGGAGGCCGAGGCAGGAGGATTGCCGTGAGTCCAAGGCCAGCCTGGGCTACACAGTGAATTCAGGACCAGCCTGGGCTGCAGAGTGAGACCCTGTCTCAAAAATAAGTAAGTAAAACAGCAAAAAACAGGCTGGGGGCACAACTCAATGATTGAAGCGTTTTACACATGCCTAGCAATCACAGGAACCTGGGTTTGATTCCCCAGCACCACATAAATTGAGTGTGGTGCACACAGGTGATTCCAGCACTTAGGAAGATCATCACCAATCCAAGGCCAGCCTGAGCTATGGAGCAAACCCTGTCACAGAAACAAAACAAAACAGCTGGGGATGTAGCTCGGTAGGAAGGTCACGCGATCCATCTTCTGTACCAAAAAATAAAAGACTACAGGAGCCTTCTGAGCCTTTAAGGTCTCCTGAGAGGACTTCTCGCCCTGGCCTTGTAAACAGGGACTGTGCCGAGAGCCAGGAAACACAACAGCCAGACTTCTCCCTCCCCCCAGGACTCCCCAGGGCACCAAGGAAGAGCCTGTTGTTTCCAGGGCTCTGGGCCGCCTCTTCCCCTTAGGGAGGTGCTAGTGTCTCCAGGCAAGATTTCCCTCGGGGAAATATTCTCAACTCTCAACCCGAGGAAACTGAGGCTTCTTTCGGCTGCCCAGCAACTGGCCCAGGGCTAATCTACAGGGTCTCTCTATAGCCCAGCCTGGTCCTAAACACTATGTAGCGCAGGCTGACCTTGAACTCATGGCGATCCTCCTGCCTTATAGCCTCTCGAGGGCTGGGATGACAGGTGTGCACCCGATTTATATGGTGCTGGGGAATTGAAGTCAGGGCCTTGCACTTGCTAGGCAAGTGCTCTCACTGCTGTGCTATTCCTCCAGCCTGAGCTAACCTTAACAAAGCATCCAGAACAGTATTTCACAAGCTTGGATGTCTCTGCCAGGCAAGGTAACCACATGCCTGTAACGACTGTGGGAGGCTGAGGCAGGAAGATTGCAAGCTGGAGTCCAGCCCGCATGATTCAGCAAAACTTAGTCTCAAAAATACTTTAAAAAAAAAAAAAAAAGGCTGGGCACGGTAGCACACTCCTCTAATCCCAGCACTTGGGAAGTTGAGGCAGGATGATTGCTGAGTTCAAGGCCAGCCTAGGCTACAGAGTGAGGCTCTGCCTCAAAAAAAAAAAAAAAATACACCCTAAAAACAGGGCTGGAGGAATGGCACAGTGGTTAAAGTCCTTGCCTGGCAACTGCACTCCTGAGTTCCATGCCCCACCAGCACACACTGGTGTCACGTGCCTATAATCCCAGCACTCGGGAGGCCCAGCACTCGGGAGGCCGAGGCAGGTAGATTGCTATGAGTCCAAGGCCAGCCTGGGCTAAACAGTAAGTTCATGACCAGCCTGGGCTACAGAGCGAAGTCCTATCTCAAAATATAATAATAACATAATAAAAACAGGCCGGGGGCTGGAGGCTCAGTGTGTAGAGTTCTTGCTTAACTCGTGCCTTGTGTGTATAAGGCCTGGATTCAATCCCCTAACGCTGCATATAAACCACCCACACCTGCACTCCCAGCACCCAGGCCGTTGAGGCAGGAGCACTGCTGCGAGGTCGAGGCCAATCTGGACTATATAGTGAGTTCAGGATCCTCCTGGACTCAGAGCAGGACTCAGTCTCACAAAAAGGGGGCCTGGGACTGCGGGTGTAGCTTGGTGTGATGGCCCTAGGTTCAATCTCCGGTATCACAAACCAAGTAAGAATAGCCAGGCCTGGTGGTGGAGACTTACAATCCTAACACTTTAGGAGGCTGAAGCAGGGGGATGGCAAATTCTAGCCTAGCCTGGGTAACTCGGCAACTTACAGAGACTCTGTGTCAAAAAAATAAATAAATAAATAGATAAATAAAAATTGGCTGAGGATGTAGCTCAGTGTGAAGGTCCAGGGTTCAATCCCCAGGACCACAGAGAGAGAGAAAAAAAAAAAAAACTGGGGTTGGGGATGTAATTCAGTGAGTTTCAATCCCCAGCACTGTCACTTTCACAAGCAAGCCCGGGGGACCGTGGCAAAGGCCAGCTCCCGCGTTCTAGGTGAAGCGCCTCACTCTTTCCCCGGAAGGCCAGGCCTTGGGGTGCTCCCCACAGCTGCACCCCGAGGCACGGGTTGACAGGAAGCTTCTGCGTCCCGCAGCCACAGAAGCCCCATTGTTCTCGGGCGGCCCCATGCCGGACCAGGAAGACCCTCCCGGG
Organism: Ctenodactylus gundi; assembly: GCA_004027205.1. Classification (NCBI taxonomy): domain Eukaryota; kingdom Metazoa; phylum Chordata; class Mammalia; order Rodentia; family Ctenodactylidae; genus Ctenodactylus; species Ctenodactylus gundi. Next base: position 177,482 of record PVKB01001667.1, on the reverse strand, counting down.
GCCCTTTCAAAGGGCCCGCGCCCTCGGCCGCCCGCGGCCCTGCGGGCAGGGAGAGGAAACGCCGGAAGAGGAAACCGGCGGGGCGGGCGCGCGCTGGCGAGCCGCAGCTGTCGCCGCGCAGTCTCAGGGGGTTTCCGAAGGAGGGTCCCGCTTTGCTGGCCTCTGGCGCGGGGTGCAGCCCGCCCTGCAGGCCCCATCTGGAAACCAGAAACCTTTGATCTGGGGCGTAGGTGTCCCCGTCCTGGCCGCCCCGCCCCTGGCCTACGCGCCCCCGGGTCAGAGCTCCACCGCCGCCCTGCCCCCACCCGACTTCGGATCTCTCCTCCCGGTCCTCACAGCCAGCTTTTTCTGATTAGCCAACTCGGGCGAGGTGGCTCAGACTTGGGGGGGGCGCAGGGACGAGGATCCGGGCGGCGGGTAGACGGGGGATGAGCAGCTGGCAACCAGATGTGGTGGGCAGGCCGGGGGGACTTCACTGGTGCCAGTGGAGTGGGGACCCAAGGACCCCGGGGGCCAGCACCCAAGTGAACGTGCTGGTTGGGGGGGGAGGGCGGGGGGGGGTTGTTCGTGTGCGCGCGCGTGCTGGGGGTCGGACCCAAGGCCTCCACACTGAGTTAAACCCCTGACCATTTTTTAGTTTTGATTTTAAGACTTGCTAAATTGCCCAGCTTGAGATCCTCCTGCCTCAGCCTCTCAGAGTGCTGGCTGAGATTAAACGATAGTCAGCAGGGGGCCGACTGGGCTCAGCTGGAAGGCCAGATAGGGCCCGGCTGGAGGATTTCTGCCGGGGTGGGGGGCCCCGGATCCTGGGCTCGGCCCTCCTGGACACAACTCTGAGAGAGACCTAAGCTCTCCTTAATAGAGAGCTGAGTGGGAAACGTGAGTATGGCCTTGGGCTTGACGCAAGGCCCCCCAACAACCATGTGTTTTCCCGACGCAGGCGCCACGCTGGGTGCCCCCCAACGTAAGTGCGTTGGGCTCCGCGTCCCCTCAGACACAGATGTGGGAGTGCGGGTGTCCAACCCCGGTGCAGCATCCCAGTCTCTCCCCACACAGGCAGGGGTGCACCAGCTTCCACATTCGCTTGAGCGGCGCGGGGAGGAGGAACAGCACGACGGTTACAGCGCCTGCCTAGCAAACGCGAGGCCCTGGGATCGATTCCCCAGCACCACATGAAGCACGCGTCATTCCAACACTCGGGAGACTGAGGCAGGAGGCCTGCCAGGAGTCCAAGGCCCGCCGGGGCTACGTAGTGAGTTCAGGACCTGGACTGTAAAGAGACCGAGTCTCCAAAAAAAACAGGGCCCAGGCGGAGCTCGGAGGCCACAGTGCTTGCCTAGTACGCGCAAGGCCCTGGGTTCAACTCCCAGCACCACAAAACAACAACACAACATAAAATGAGTAGTACAAACCCTAAACTCTGGCAAGCGCCCGTCCTCTTCTATCCGCAGCCTCCCCCCTGGTCCTTCCACCTCCAGTCCCGAGGCCCCGCCCACACGCCTCGGCGTCCCGAGGCCCCGCCCACAGCCCGCACCGCCCGCAGGCCCCGCCCACATGCCTCGGCGCCCCCGAGGCCCCGCCCACACGCCCGCGCCTCCCGCAGGCCCCACCTCGTGGCCCCTGGCGCGCGCTCAGGGGTGGAGCTCGCTTGGCGGGGAGGGAGTTGCCCCGAGGTTCGGGTCAGTCGGAAGCGGGAAGGGGCCGCCCTGGGGCAAGGGTCGAGGTCCGGATACTGACTCCTGTGAGTGTTCGTGGAAGCAGCGGGAGACCGTGAACCGAGGCGAGGTCTGCGCACCCGCGCCCTGGGGATGATTGACCCAGATCGCCCCGGCCCGGGAGCCCGTTCGCCACCACCCCTGAGCGCCCGATCCCCGCCTCAGATCTCCACTCTGAGATCGGACCCTGCCCCAGCTGGTAACTAGGTCAGTTCTGGCTCGGTACCGGCCTCCGGGCCGGTGGACCTCGCCCTGGATCCTGGAACTGGTTTATCAGGTCTGGGCGCTCCTTCTGGGCCGGTTTCCACCTGCTGCCCGGCGCTTTCTCAGCCTCGCCCTGGCTGACCCGGACCGTGGGGCCAGAGCCGGGGTCTTCAGCATGGAGGACAGGATCGGGCTTGGCTCCCACTTGCTCTTTTGCAGAGAGGCCCTCTCTGGACGACAGTTTCCCCCACCTATTAAATAGACGTTAACTGGTGGTGCCGGCCTGTAATCCCAGCATGTGGCGAAGCTGGGGCAGGAGGATTGAGAGTTCTAATTCAGGCTGAGAAATTTGGCGATTCCCAGCACTCTGGGAGGCTGAGTCAGGAGGATTGCAAGTTCAGGGGGGGACGGTCACTGTCTCCAAGTAAAAATAAAAAGCAGAGCCTCTGACTGCAGTCCCCAGCACCATAAATAAATAACAATAAACAATAAAAGGGCCAGGGGATGTGGCTCAGTATGGAGGCCCTGGGCTCACCTCCCAAACCACAGAAAAAGTCCTGCGCCAGAATGGGGGCGTGGGGAGTGCAGATGAGGGCCAGTTCCCAAAGACTTGCCTTCTGGGCGGAGCTCAACTGACAGAGAAGGGATAGGTCTAGGAGCGTGGGTCACACTGTGTGGAAGATTGTGTGGCTGGGGAGACTGAGGACATTTAGGCTTAAAAAGCAGGTCCCAGTGGCCTCAGGGTGACTCAGATTAGGCCGGAGATGGGCTGGGCCCTGTCCAGATCAAACAGGGTGGCTTAGTTACTTTTCCGTTGCTGTGACTCAATACCCGACATCCACAAATTCAGGGGAGGAAAGGTTTATTTTAGCTCACAGTTTCAGAAGGTCATGGCCCACGCCGCAGCAGCCGGCAGTCATGGCAGTACACGGCAGAGGCCGAGGTGGAGACAGCTTCTCAGGACATCACACACAGGAAGCCAAGTCAAGGCGAGTTGGGACTCGTCCCCCAAGGAAGGCAGGAAGCGGCTTATACATCCTTCCAGGTCTCCTCCCAGGGATCAGCCCCACCTGGACCCAGGTATGGAAGATGTGATAAAATCCTTGCTCTGTAGCCCAGGCTGGTCCTAAACTCACTATGGCACCCCAGCCAGTCTTGAACTCAACGGCAGTCCTCCTGCCTCAGCCTCCTGAGGGCCAGGATCACTGGCGTGTGCCACCACACCCAGCTTATGTGGTGCTGGGAAATCCAACTTAGACACTTAGTGCTTAGCACTTGGTAAGCAAGTGCTTCACCTGCTGAGCCATTTCTTCAGCCCCTGTTTTGATGGTTTTTGTTTTTGAGACAGAGTCCTACTCACTAAGAGCCCGAGTTTGATTCTCCAGCACCTTATAAGCCGGGCATGGTGGCACACACCAGTAGTCCCAGCACTCAGGAGGCTGAAGCAGGAGGATTGCCGTGAGTCTAAGGCCCAGGACTTTGAGCTTGTTAACTGCAGTGCCATTCCTCCAGCCCCTGTTTTCATTATAACTTTAACTGTTACCTTTCAAGTATAGTGAGTGATTAACAAATGGGTTAATCTCCAGTCCTGTGGGAGGAATAGCTCAGAGGTCAGAGGGCTTGCTCGCGGGACCAGGTGTGGCTCCAGGCCCCAATTCCGTTGGGTCTCTGTGCTGGGTTCACGTCTCCAAGGGCTTGAAGAATAAATCTCTAAATCGTGGAAGATGGAAGCAGGTTGTGCAGAGAACACCTTATTGGGAAAATCACAGACAGGGAAAGAGCGAGTAAAGCTTTTGGTAGTCAGAAGGGGGACCCGAAAACGTGGCTGCCCGTGTGGCTAGCTGTCTAGGGGTTTGTATAGTTGAGCTGGGTAAGGGGCTGTCCTGTGCCAAGCAGCCTGGTCGCTAGGTTCTCCACCCTTAAGTATAGAAATACTGGTCCCTAAAGATGCTTCGCTCTGTTGTCTTTTAACTAGTTCTGGGGAGTGGTTAGGAGTGTCAGGAGTTGTCCTATAATTCTGTTTTCCATTAACTTCTCAGTTTCTGGGGAACTGTGTATCCCTTACTGCCCAACACCACCGCCTCCTGTCACACTCGGCAAGCTCAAGGCCCCAGCTTTGATTCCCTAACACCACGCCAGCACATAAGCTGGGCATGGTGGTGCACACCTGTGATCCCAGCACTTGGTAAGTTGAGGTAGGAGGATTGCTGTGTATTTAAGGCCAGCCAGGGCTACATAGTGAGTTCAGGATCAACTTCGACTGCAGGGCAAGACCCTGTCTCAAAAAAAAAAAAAAGGACTGAGGAATTAGCTCAGTATGAATGCCTAGGGTTAAATCCTCAGTGCCCCCCCAACAAATAAAAGTACAGTGGGCTGAGGTTATAGGATGAGAAGGCTGTGACCTCCCAGTCTGACCAGCTCTGCAGTGTCTTCGCCCCGTCCCAGACACAGGTGAATTCCATAAGCACCTCGGCTTGGAAAAGGGAGGGTGTGATCCAGGATGCCTTTGGGCTGGGTGTAAATCCCAAGCTAAGGATTCTGGCTAAGGCTGGGGGTGCAGCTCAGTGGTTAGGGCGCTTGCCTACCATGCGCTCAAGGCCCTGGATTCATTCCCCCAAACCACATAAAAATCAGCAAGGCGTGGTGGCGCACGCCTGTAATCCCAGCACTCGAGAGGCTGAGGCAGGATGAGTTCAAAGCCAGCCGCGATTTCACTGTGAGTGAGGGGCCACCCCCAACTACAGAGCGCGGCCTTCTCTCAATAAATAAAAAACTAGTTTCACAGATATGACAAAAGTCCTGAGTTTCAATGCTCCTACATTTGGTCAATCTATTCTTTTTTCTGCAGTACTGGGGACCGACCGGGATCTTCACACTGAGTGACATCCCCGGCCCATTTTTATTGTTGATTTTGAGACAGGATCTCGCTCAACTGCGCAGGCTCCCCCCTTCCAAGTGCAGGTCTGCCCCAGCCTCGCAGAGTGCTGGGGTTACAAGGGTGCGCCACCATATCCGGCCATAGTGAGGCGCACATCCTAAAAGGATGCTGGCGTGGGGGTCCCGCCCCATTATCTCCAATCCCCCACCTTCAGAAGCACGGCTCCGGAAACGCCCCCGCCGCTTCCCCCGGAAGGAAGGGCCTGGAGGTTCCTGCGACAGGATGCGCGGCGAGGCCCCCTACCCAGCCGCCAGGGACTTCCCTGGGTGGGTCGCGCTCAGGGCTGCGGAGGCTGGAGACCCGATCGTCGCCTAGGGAGTTGCCGGTGGCGCTGAAAGTCCCTCACCCTCCCCGGAAATACCAGGAGGCGGTGGAGCGGGGAGCCGGGCTGCCGAGACCTGGGGGCGCGCTCCCCTCCCTTCCAGGGGGCCCATCTCGCCACCAATCCGCTTCCTACCCTCCGGCCTCGTGGTCAGGAAAGGCTTGCAGGGCGGAGCCAGCCGTCGGGGGGCGGAGCTGGGGCTCTTGGAGAGTCTCCGCCTCCCCCACTTGGCGCACCTGCGGCTTCTTTGTCCTTCCGATCTCACCCCTCCCGTCAGCGCGCGCCCCGGGGCGACGCCTACAGCCGGTGTCCTAACCAACCGGGAAGAAAGTGCGTTCTCTTGGAATGGCAATCCTGGACCTGGGACGAGGCCGTGACATTTCTAAACCTTAAGTGTAATGGAGCCTCTGTTTAGAGACACACATTTTTATTTTGAGGTTCTGGGAATTTGGGCGCCCGAGGGCTTTCAGGCTAAGCTATATTGTAAAAATTTGTGGGGGGGGGGACGCTCGAGGAATAGCAGAGGTTAAAGCGCTTGCCATGCAAGCACAAGGCCCTGAGTTCAATTCCCCAACACCGCATAGAGCTAGACGTGGTGGCGCACGCCTGTAATCCCAGCATTTGGGAAGTTGAGGCAGGATTGTCATTCCAAGGACAGTCTGGGGCTACAGGATGAGATATAGACCAGCCTTGGCTGCAGACCAAGATCCTGTCTCAAAAAGAAAAAAAATGTTTTGTATTGAGACAGGCCCTCACGAAGCCACTGAATTGCCCAGGAGAGGGGCAGGTTTGGCATCCTGTCTCAGCCTCGCCGAGTGCTGCAGTTTCAGGCCTGTGCCCACCGGTCCGGCCCTTTGGCACTGAGCTAAATACAACCTAGTCCTTTTTATTCGGGAACAACGTGTCCCGCTGGGCTGGAGCTTGTGAACTTGCAACCTCCCAGGACCCAGATGACAGCAATGGGCGGTGGCAAAACCCTGCCACAGCACTGCAGTGGGTGGGGGGCCGAAAGGGCGAGTCACAGCTCAGCTCTGTCCTACCAGGGGAGGGAACAAGATGTGCCAACATTCAGGGCTTTAAAGTAGGGCCCCTGGGGCTGGGGACTTGATTCCGTCCTTACACCTTGTACAGGGAAGGCCCTGGACTCGACCTCCCAGCAGCACATAAAAATTAGCTGTGGTAGTGCACACCAGTAATCGCAGCACTCGATGAGGTAGGCGGATTGCCTTGAGTTCGAAACCAGCCTAGATTAAAACAAGAGCCTGACTCCAAAAGTCGGGGGGGTGGGGTCTAAGTCCGCTTAGGGTGCTTAGTTGGGAGTAACTCCTCAAAGGCTTCAACTTGGTAGGCCCCCTTGCCCTGCCCTGAAAGGTTTTGAGATAGGGTCTCGCTCTGTAGTCCAGGCTGGTGCTGAACTGTGTCGCCTAGGTTGGCCTTAAACCCCCAGCAATCCTCCAGCCTCAGCCTCTGGAGTGCTGGGATTAAAAAACGTGCCCCACGGGAATTAAACCCAGGCCCAGGAGGGTGCTGGGCGAGCGCCTTAAACGCTGCACTAATGCTTCAGTCCCTTACCCTCAAATTTAGGGGAAGCCCTAAACCTAGGCTAGAGCAGAGCACTACCACAGCACCGCGATTTGGGAGCAGAAGAAAGCCGCCCAGCGAGCTCCTGCCCGCCCTCGCGGTAACCGGCCAGACTGGTTCCGGCAGCCCCAGCGAGCCAACTCCTAACCACTTAACCCTGCCCCTCCCCTACTACGGAAGAAAACCAGAAGGCAGCGCGTTTTACCCAAATGGTCTTTATTTCCATGACATTTCCAGTGAAACGCCAGGTCGATGGTGCTTACCACTATCCGCCACAAGAAAGGTAAACAGACCCTACAAACTCCGTCGCAAGAAGTTTATTCCTCGCCAAGCTGGCCCAGTCCCGCCGGCAACCACAGCTCCCAGCTCCGGCCGACACGCGTCTGCCCTCCCCCACGGCTCAGACCGGGCTGATCCGTCGTCCCCACGCCAGGAGGGTCACGCCTCAAACTGGCAAAACACTAGCCACCTCTGATCGCACCCAATGAGGGAAGAGAAAAAAGCTTGACGTGGGGAATTTGGCTGCTCCTCGCACCCAAAGGGCACAGAGCACTAGCCGGCAGCAGCAACGCGGCAGCGAAGTGAGTTAGGCCGCACCCCCGCTCCCCAGGGTAGGTCCACACCCAGACCCTCCTCCCCGGCCGCACACCCACGCCAGGCAACAGGAAGCTCCCCAAGTCGGCCCCGTGACGCAGCCATGACTGCTGGCACAAGTATGTCACTGAAGGGGGACAGGGAGTGCCTGGAATTCTGAGGTTCGAAACGCACACACCAACCTTGGGAAAGCCCTGGCAGGGGTGGCAGAACCCCTAAATAACGTCCAGCCGGGCCCTTCAAGGCTCAGTCCTGTAATGCCAGGACTCTGGAAGGCTGAGGCAGAAGCCCCCAAATTCGAGCTCAGCCAACCTGGACAACCCAGCGACACTGTCTCAAAAATGAAAAAAAGTAAAAACATAAAGTCCGACCCTGAGAAGATTAAAGAACCGAGACTCCGTCTTCCCGGTGTAGGGAAGCAAACGTCCACGTCGTAGCCCACGAAGATAGCACCTGGGGGCGCCGCAAGGCTCGCGGAAGGCGCCTGCGCCCCGACCCCGGCTCCTCCGGGCCATCGTCTCGGCGGACGCGGCACCGGCGAGGACTCCCCCGGGGCGGATCCTCTCCGGGCCTCTCAGCAGCCCGGGCGGCGGCTCTGCACGGTTCCCGCCGGCGGTGCTCCGGAAGGAGGGCTGGACCCGGCTCTGCGCACTCTGGGCTCCCGTAGCGCCGCTCCGAGTTCTCAGAAAGCCACCACGGCCCGCACGACCACGCTGAGCACGCTGTCCGCGGGGCGGCAGGCCGGCGTGGCCTCGCGAGCGGGCGGCGCCGTCGGGGCACCGGCGGGGCTGCAGTTCAGGAGGCCGGAGAAGCGCCGCTGGAGGACGCGGGCCAGGTTGGGGAAGGCGCCCTCCGTCGCGGCGGGGCAGGAGTGCGCGCGATCGGGGCCCTCCGACGCCGGCGGCGCCTTCTCCTCCTCTTCTTCCAGGCGGGCCTTCTTGCTTGGGACCAGCCCCGCGTCGCCGCCGTCGCTCAGGGTGCTGCTCCGTCGCTTGCGGCTGACTTTGGCAGGGCGCGTGGCACAGGGCGCGGGGGCCTCGCCGGCCACCGGCGTCGCGTCCTGTGTGTCTGTGTCCATGGGCTCGGAGGACGGCTGCTCACCCTCGAGGGGCGCTGCCTCGGCCGTGGCTTCCGCTTCTCTCCGCAGCTCCAGGCGAGGGTCGGGCGACCCGGCGGGAGGCGAGGGGACCTCAAGCTCGTGGGCCTCCACCTTGGCCGATAGGTAAAGCTCCCGGGCGCTGCGCATGACCAGGGAGAGCTGCAGACTCCGGTGAAGGCGGAGGCCACCGCGCTGCATGCGCGAGTGGTACATCTTCCACACGGACAGGGTCATGATCCGCTGTGCCTCCTTCTGAACCTCCATGGCGCCCGACGGTGAGGGCGGCAGGGACCCACAGGATAAACCGGAGAGGTAGCTGGGGTGCTCCGCGAGAGGCGCCGACCACCCGGCCCCGAATCGCTGCCAAGACGCTGTGCTCGGGAACCGGCCTCTCGAGCCCTTTTATACCCAGATGACATCAGCGCCGCCCCGCCCAATAAGAGGGCCGCCTCACCGCTTTCCAGCGCGCGGTGGCTGGAGACTTCTTAAAGCGAGAGTAGGATTTGCTTACGGGGGACTGGGGAAGAGAGCTCCGACTAGGAGGCCGTTCCCCACTGCGTGTTGATCTCTCGGGTGGGCTTTAGAATCTGCTGACACCCTCCAGCACAGGACCCGAGGAGGGAGGCAGCCATGTGCTCACGGCGGGGAGACGCTGGCTGTCGTGGGCTACAAGTTTCCCTGCGCACTTGGGAAGGACCCCTAACTGTCCCGCAGGCACTGCTCCCAGGATTTGCCAGCTGTCGCAATAACGACACCACTTCCTGAAGCACTTACTCGGGCCAGGTTAACGGCAGCCTGCCTCTTTCACAAATGTCTGAGCCTTCACCTTCCGTCCGCGGAAAAATACGAACGCCCGGACTCGGGTGCGAAAACTGCGCTCATCGGGCGTCTACCACCAACTGAAGCCGGGCTTTGCGGCTTGGGATCGGAGTCCCAGCCCTCTGGGAGACTGAGGCAGGAGGATCGCAAGTTCGAGCCTGGTCATGGCAGCTGAGTGATTTAACGAGACCCTGTCTGAAACGATTAAAAAAGGGCCAGGGGTGAGGCCGTGGGCTCCATCTCCACAAGCGTGGCCCGGGGAGGAGGTAGGAAGCCACATCGCAGCGGCGGGTGTCCGCAGAGCCCAGGGTCAAGGCTAGGGTGTTTTCTCACCCGTCGCAGTGAGCATTCCCCGTCATGTGAGTGATAACGCCCGCGAAGGTGAGTCTGGCTCTCGGAGGCGGCGGACCCAGTGGGAAGGCAGTGCCAAGGCCTACGTGGCTGTGCCCATCCCACTGGACGGGGCGGAACTCGGGGCGAGGTCTGAGGAGGCGGAGCTGGGGGTTGGAAACTAAATGCATTAATGCACAGAGAACATCAGCCCCAACTCTGCCTCGCGCAGAAAACCGGATTCCAGTCACGCAATGGAAGAGAAAAAAGCAAACTTGCTTCAGTAGTCTCATTTGTGACTCGGGCCCTTTAAAAGGGATTCCCCTCCCTCCTATCCCTCCGCCCCGGCGAGCCCAGCTTTCCCGCCACAGGAAACCGCTGAGTTCCACGGCTAAATTTGGAAGCGGTGACGAAGGGCCGGCGAGCTGCTTCCGGCTGCCCATATAAGGATAAGGGCCGGGATCGCCACAGGGGGTGAGGGCGGGCTTCCGGGGCAGAGCTCGGGCCTCTGGACACGCCCCAGCCTCTGCTACGGCCTGGGCGGGGACTTCCGGAACCGCGAGCCGCCGGGCTGGTGGGAGGTTTGGCCTCGTGGGGGAGGGCCGGGAAGGCGGGAAGGGAAAACTTCGCTCGCCGTCAGTGCGACCTGAGCGCTCCCACCGACGCCGCCTCCCACGGACTTTACCTAACGGCTCCTGCCCATCAGGCCGACCTGCATAGTGCTTCCCCTCCCCGCGGAGGTCCCGGCTATTTCCCCACCGGGGCCCCCAGGGTTCCTCCTTCTCGGTGATCTGGTCAAGCCCTCCACCACCCTCCTGTCAAGTCCTTAGTCGCACGTGGGAACTTATTCCTTCCTAAAAGACCTCCCCGAAAGGTACCCATCCAGTGCCCCGCCACGCACTGCAGCGCCGCTTCCTACTGTCCCGCTAAGAACAGGCGCATTCCCCTGCCGGCGCCGTCTCAGACCCCCACGCAGCGACCAAGTGGCGGTTCCAACAGGACCACCGCGACGTCCCGCCCTTTACCCTTCCAGGGGAAGACAGCGCGCCCCCACTCAGGCGATGGCGTCCACCGGCCAGGAATGTTCTCCCGGAGACTTCTCGTGGCTGGTCGCTCCTTAGGCGAGTCTCACACGCAGAGATCTCGAGACCATCTTCTCGGCCGCCGCAACCCCCTCCCCCGGCTCGCATTCGGAAAGACTGCGCTTCCGGACGAGCAGGTGTCAGGAACCGGCCGGCGTACAGCTCCGGCCGGCATTCTCGGAGGACCTCCCTCATGGCCAACGCTTGCCCGGGCCTCCTCGGCTCGAGGAGGGGAGAACATAGCTAAGACCCTGCCCCCGCGAGCAGAGGGCGGGTAGGGAGGGGCAGCTCGCCCCTGGCCCCGTCGCAGCCGGCCACTCGGGACCGTGGGCGGGGACGATCACCCGGGAAAGACACTGGGAGCCAGGTCAGCGGGTCCATTAAGGTCGTTTAAACCGGGCCTGGGAGCGGAGGCCTCTGGGGATAGTAAGGCTGGAAGATCGCAAGTTCGAGTCCAGCCAGGGCTGACAGCGATTTTGCGAGACCCTGTGTCAAAATGTAAAGGGAAAAAAGGAACGCGGACGTGGCTCTGGGGAAGCCTTGGGCTGAAACTCCAGTCCCGCAGGTAAATATAAAATTAAGCGAATCAAAAGAGCCCCTCGCACAGGCATAACCTCGTCTGAATCACAGGAAACAAAGGGAAACAGGCTGGACAGCAACAGCCCACAGAACCTGTTCTGGAACCGAGATTCCACGTTTCAAGCAGAATCTACAGGACACTGCCTCCGCCGTGGAGAACGCTAAAGGGCGCGGAGCGGACAGAAAGCGGCTCTGCCCGCAACAAAGATGGCTGCGGAGGGGGCGGAAGTTCCCACAACTTAAGCCTCCGTGGCCGCTCTCTCTTGGAGGCCCGTTCTCGATGGTAGCGTGACGGGTGACTGGGGGCGCGTGTTCTCAGCGCCGCAAGGAAAAAGTTGCCGGCTTCAGCCAGGGCGGAAGGTGATCAGGGGCCCCGCCAGGCCGTGCCCCCGTGACTGCCAGAGCGTGCTGGGCTGTCTGGGCACGGCCCTCGGGGTGCACTAGTGGTGCAGTGGGGAGATACGCAGGGAGCTGTGGGGGTCTCTGTCCTCCACCTTCTGGGGCACAACAGGAGGCAGAAGGACTACCTGCCCCAGGCGCGCCCTGGCCCGGTGCAAGGTGCAGGAGGCACCGCGAGCTGCGCCAGCGCTGCTGAAAGCTTCTGCGGGACGGAGCTCCCCTGGGACGCGGGGAGCTGGACTGGACAGCCAGCGAGCTGCGAATGGCCTGTGCTTCAGAGTGGGATACGGAGCACCTGGAGGATACCACTCATTTCCTGGGGCTTTAGAGGGGTGGCGTGGGAGAGTCCATTGCTGGGAGGGAGGTTGGGGTAAGGGCTCAGGGAGTAGGCGCACAGGAGTTACTATATGGCTCTGACCATTTTTAGTTTGTTTTTTGATACTGGGCATTGAAGCGAGAGCCTATTTTGAGACAAGGGATGATTGTCAAATCACCAGGCTGAGCTCAAACTTGCCATCAGCGTACCATAGTGCTAGAATTACAGGCGTTGGGTGGTTGCTTTCCCCCATTGCTCAGGATGGGACCCCGGGTATGCTCGCTACCACTAACTGCCCCTGCAGCCCTAATTTAGGATGTTCAGCTGCATTCCTGGTCACAGTCCACTAGGACCTAGTTCCAAATCCATCTCCCATTGAGAGAAAAAATAATGTGTCAGGTGTTGCCTGATGCTCAGGTGGAGGTCTATCTCAGGTCAGCTACTTTTTCCTTTTTTTTTTGACAGGGCCTCACTTTGTAGCCCAGGCTGCCCTCAAAACATGGTAATCCTCTTGCCTCAGCCTCCGAGTTCTGGGATTACAGGCGTGCACCACCAGGCCCAGTGTGCTGCTAAGGAGTCAAACTCAGGTTCTTGCAGTTATTAGGCAAGTGCTCTGTTAAACTCTTACTTCTGCCCCAGGCTATATAGCCCGTCTCTACACACACATCCCACAACCCAGAGTACTGTTAATTGTTCTCCAAGCTTGGGCCAGGCTTGAGTCCTGGTGGGAGACACTCTAGTGTTTTAGGGACAGGTCAATAAGGCAGAGCCACAAACCTGGATTAAGTCTTTATATGAGTGTGTTCATGGTACTGGGAATTGAACTTGGGTTTCTCCTGAGGCCACATGCCCAACCCTCTATTTTGAGACTATCTTGCTAAGGTCACAAAATTTTCTGGGTTAAACTCCAACTCTCTATCCTGGCTCAGCCTCCCACAGTGCTGGGGTTGCAGGCTTGTGCCCTGGGCACATCTTGGCTTTGATCTCTGAGCCTCGGCCCACACACAGTGGGAAGCTAACCCAGGGGAGTTCAAGCTACAAAAGCAAGACCCTAACAACAACAACAACAAAAAAAAGGTTTTTGGGTTTTTTTTTTTTTTTTTTTTTTTGGTGAGACAGAGTCCCTCTAGTCTATGCTGGTTTGAACTCAATGTGGAGCCTAGGCTGGCATGAAACTTGGCAACTGTTCTGCCTCAGCCTCCCAAGTGCTGGGATTATAAACACGTACCACCACCATTCCAAGCTTATGTGGTCCTGGGGAACTGAACTCAGGACCTTGCTATCAGTAGCCAAGTGCTGAAACTGCTGTGCTCTTGAGGTCAGTTGCTCCAACTGAACTCCAATTTGTGCTCATCCTTCCTCAATCTCCAGAGTGCTAGGATTACAGGTATCCACCACTGTGCCTAGCCACTGAAGCATTTTAAAGTGACAACACATGCCTGCAATCCCAGCAGCACTTGGGAGGCAAAGCCAGGAAGATTGTGAATTTGAGGCCAGCCTGGATTATGAAGTGAGATCCTGTATCAGAAAAACCAAGTACTTCAGCGGTACTGCAAATGTTAACGTACAGATTCAACCTTCAGTACTTAACAACCACCTCCCCCCGCCCCAAAACCAAACCCAACCCGTGCACAGTGGTACACACATGCAATCCTAGCACTCTGAGAGGCTGAGCTCTAAGATTCAAGTTCATGCCCTGCCTGGGCAGCACAATGAAATCAAAAATAAAAATGAGCCGATGCAGCTCCGCATGAATGGATGCACTATGGTGGGTCCCCACTAACAAAACTAAAAGTAAAAAAGGGCTTCGAATGCAGCTAGGTACTACCACAACCTGTGAGGCCGCGGTTACAGTCCTTGCTACTAAAAAAAAAGAAAAAGAAAAAAAGAAAAAACTAATGGCAAACATAGTACATCATTCTTGCTCTCTTGTGGAACAGGACACAATGCAGGGCCTCTGCAGGGAGCTACACTGAATTTGAGAAAGGGTCTAAGTTGCCCAGGCTGGGCTTCAACTTGCAATCTTTCTGCCTCAGTCTCCCAGGGTGCTGGATTCCAAGCCTGTACCACTGGACCCAGCACCTTTTCTTTCAAGGGACCCTGGCTCAGAATGGACAGGTGCAAAGAGGCTAGGTGCTCACAGGGTGGAATGGAGGAATTGTGCAGGAGCCTGTGGACTGAGCGGGCAGACACTGAGCAGAAGCTGCTGAGCTGAAGTCAGACTGCCCCGGGACCCCCCAATGAGCAGCATGCCTCAGGGCTGTTACAAAGGCGTTTAGTTTATTCTCATATCAGTATCTCTGATATTCCATGGTTCACATTTCCCAATGCCTCTCCTCTCCTTACAGTAGTTAATGTGCAATCTCACTTATGGGCCAGGGAGGGGGCTCGGCCCAGGGCAGGGTGGGCGTTGGCACTTCAACGCAGTGGGCAGCCTGTCCCCCGTGGTGAGCAAGTATGAGTGGGGGGTAGGCGGCCAGGGAGAGGGAGGGCCCTAGAGTCCTTTCCTCCTCTTCTAGCAGGTGGCTGCTCTTTGCTGCTTTTCATTCCTGTTCTGTCCTGGCTGCAGGGGGGAAGGGGGGGCGACCATGCAGCTAAGAGAATAGGGCAGGGTGGGAGGTGGCACAGGGGTGGCTCCTGGGCTAAGGCACAACCCTGTCTTTGGCTCTCCTAGTAAGGAGTTTCCTCCCCTGCACCCCCTGCCTAGCCTCTCTTTCCTGGCACCCCCACACCCATGGGAGCCAGGAGCACATCCTGGAGTCCCTGAAATAAGTAGGCTCTGCTGCCCAACCCAGCTCTGCAGGGGATGGGGGTGATGGGCAGGGGAGGGGGTGGGCAGATATGCCCAGGGGAGAGGCAGGGCAGGCAGGCAGAAGACCCCACTCCCCCAAGAGCTGCCCCCTGGCTGAGCACGGAGGGAGGAGACCCACTTCTTGCTGGGGATCTGGCCAGAGCCCCCGGCCTTAGTGGGCCCCGGCTTCTTGCCAAGTGGGTAGGATATTGTGCTTTGGGATTGACGCTGGGGTGGGGGAGGGGGAGGGGGAGGGCGACTAAGGTGCTTGTGCTTTAGCTGGGGTGTCGACTCCCCCTCCCTACACTCAGGCCACCAGGGGCTAAGGTGCTGGGGTGGGCCATCAAAGCAGGGCCCTGGACCTTATCAGACCTGACAGCCCTGAGACCCCCCACCCCCACAGTAAGATGTTAGGAGGGATCCCCAGCCAACCTGGGAGGGGCACTGGCAGGCTGGGGCAGGTGTCCAAATCCAATTCAAAAGGCCCAGTCTGGGCTGGTTCCCACCTAACCCCTGGCTCCTGAAACACCCCACCCACCTCCAACAGAGGATACTGGGAGCAGGCCGGAGCTGGGGAGGGTAAGAAGAGGCAGGGAGGACAGGGCTAGAAAAGAAAGCACAAGATGGTGAAATGACAGTTTTGAGAGGGTAGGGGAGCCCTCCTCTTAAACTCAGAAAAACCAAAAACACTCGCTCTGGGCAAGGAAAAAAGGAATGGTGAAAGAGAAAGTTCCACAAATAACTGCTAACAATGAATGTGGGCCCTGCCCTGCCCCCGGGGACTAGGGCTCAGCCGAGCAGTCCAGGCCTAGGACACCATTAAGCTGTTGCCCTGGGGTGGGGGACTGAGGGAGATGCTGGGGGGACCCCACAGCCCAGTCCACAGCTGGGATTGGGGCCCCCTTTCAGAAACAGGCACCCACACTCCACGCACGCACATCCTCAGCCTGTCCCCATCCTGCTGCTACAGCCCTCCTGGCACCCAGGTGGACTTCAGACACAGTCCTGTTGGTTTGAAAAATAAAAGGAAATCTTATACTTCAATAGTTCATTAGCTAAAAAAATTCTTAAAAAGTATGTACAGGAGTGGGGGCCAGGAGCCCTGCCATGGGGCGGAGTGGGGAAGGAGAGCACCCTCCAACCTGGTCCCTGGTGTTCCAACCCTGGTCTTATCACCTCTCAAATATCCATTTGTTTCTGAAAGCAAACCTGTGCATACACACAAGCACAGCCATGCACTGAAGCCAAGTCCCATCTCCCTGTCCTCTGAAACACTGTCTCTCTCTCTCTTCTCCCCAAAGACCCCCTCACACAGGACCTGCCTCTGATCCCAGGGAACCCATAGGGGTTAGAGGCTGAGCACAATGGCCGGGAAGAGGGGCACTGGATTCCCCCACTGGCCACCTCTCATGAGTCCTGGGACTTTGGAGGCTTCTCCAAGTCTCATTCCCTAGCTATTCAGTGGACAGTCCCTCTTAGCCTCACCACACCTCTAGCCCCCAGGCACAGGGACAGGAAAGAGAGACAGGAAGGCGCTTTTGGAGAAGTGGAAGCACTGGGAGATGGTGGGAGAGGTCCTGAGTGCCCCTGACACCCTGAGAGTCCCCAGAGCTGCAGTTGAGAGGCCAGTTGAGGGGCCTTGGCCAGGGGGCCCAGCAGGAAGAGGCCTTCTCCAGCATCCCCAGGCTACCCCTCCCAGCTGGGCCTGGGGAAGGGGAGAACTAAGAGTTGGGGAGAACCAGACAGAGCACCCCAACTGCACAAATGTGTTAAAGGTGCACAGGCCTGGGTCCCCTGCCTGTCCTCTCCTGGCTGGCCCACTCTGTATTGGGTGAAGGGGTGGGACAGGGAGGTGGAGGGGCCCAGAGCATGCAGTGCCCCCCCTTGGGTCCTAGGGAGGGGCAGACAGTAGCTCGTGACCAAGATGGTGGGCGGGTATGTGACAGGAGGGGGGAGTGTGAGGGCCCACAGGGAGGGTCCCGGCAGTTACTGCAGGACCTCAGCTGAGGGGCCAGCCTCGCCATCGTGACTGGCCGTCTCAAAGCTGTGCTCCATGCCCATCATGTCCGGCTCCATCTTGCCTGTGTCGCTGATGAAGGAGGTGTAGGCGTCACCCTCTGCCAGGGGTGGCTTGGCCTTGGGCATCCAGCTTTTGCGCACCACGCGGCGGGCATTGGTGCACATGTCGGCTGCAATCGCGTTCATCTCGCTCTCCTTGAAATTTGGGGCGAAGTTCTGGCAGTAGTCTGTGCGGCAGAGAGGGCAGCTCAAGCCCGGCGTGACGCTGCTGCGGCTCTTCCCACCACCTCCCTCCAGGCTTCTGTGAGTCACCAAAGACCACCCCCTAAACACTACCATATGGCCTAACTGAGCTGCCAGGAGTCGGCCCGTGTGGGGTTTGAGAGGATGGCCTGGGTATCCTAAAAAGCTAGCATCGCTTCCAAAAATCAGGAACTGGTAAGCCCCACGGGAAACCCGGACCCCCTTCCCTCTTGACAACAGGGTTGTCATGACTTCGTGGTCACCCCTTCACCTGATTGCTTCAACCCTTCCCGACTTCCCCCAATGTGAGACACTCCTGCCCGTCACACATCCCCTTCAGCACTGTCCCCCAACTACAAAGAAATCCTCTAGTTACAGCCCTCTATCCAACAAGCCTAGACTGAGTCCTCAGAGCTGGGCTTGGTAACCTAGGCCTGTAATCCCAGCACTCTGGGAGGCTGAGGCAGAAGGATTACAACTTCCAGCCCAGCACGGGCAACTTTGCAATTCAGGGAGACCCTATCTCAAAATCAAAACCAATAAGCAGTCTGGGGATGTAGCAGAATATCAAAGTCCTGGGTTGCATTCTCAGCATGGTGGGAAGGAGCAGGGGAGGGAGAAACCCCCTTTGCAGGAACAACACGAGAGAGACACATGTTTGCCCCAGCCCCTAGCCTACACTCAGAAGACCTGACACTCACACTTGACGGCATGGAGGACGCGACTGTCCAGTGGTTTGCGTCTGGGGTCATTGGTGGAAGATCGGATGCCAGTGCCACAGCTGTTGGCCAGTGTGTTCCTGGTGGTGGGGCAGTATGTGCAGGGAGTCAGCACTCCTTTATGGGAGGAGAAGGGATGGGATGGGACCAACAAGACCACCACTCCCCCACCCTGGGGCTCTGGGAAGGGCCTCACCGGTCAAAGAAGGAGGCCAAGAGCCGCCGCAGCAGGACCTTGTGCCGTGTGCCTGCACTGACGTGGCAGTTCATGAGCTGTGCCCTTGTGATGTACACATTGGTGCCTAGTGAGGAGGGAAGCAGCCAAGGAATGGCTCAGGGTGCCCCCAACTCCTCCTCAGAAGTCACCCACTCTCCCCACAGGGTCCTAGGTCCCATCAACTGGTCAGAGAGCCCAGGACACTCAAGTGAGACTCCTCAGGACTCTCCCTGCTCTGTCTGCGCTCAGTATGGGACAGAAGTAGGAGCAACTGCTTCGTGCTGGGCCCTCTGACCGCCCTAGGCCAAGACAAGGGCGTCAAAGCCTAGAGAGACGGAGAGGAGGCGCCCAGACCTCACGGTAGTTAGTCCTAGCTGCTCACCAACCCAGGCTGCATCACCACCACACAATCCAGAAACTGAGCGGAAAGTCAGACCTTGTCCCTGACCTCAGCCCAGATGGGGTAACTGAGGGGGAGAGGGTGTCAGCTGCCCAGGACAGCCCAGCTCCTAGCTCACACGTGACAAGAAACCCAAGGTGGTGAAAGCCGGTGGCGGGTGGGGGGGGGAGAAGACAGTGGGAAGGCATGAAGTTATGACCAGCGTACCTGTTACCAGCTCCAGCTTCTCTGAGGGGTCACCCTCATCGTAGAGCTTGGGGTGGCAGCGGTTGCCAATCTGGTTGATGAGCTCAGCTGGGAGAGATGCCAGGTCTTGCCTTACCCGGATGCGACTACGAGACTCTGGAGCCACCTGCTCGGGGAGCGCCTCTACCTTCTCAGCTATGGAGAGAAGACAGCGTATGTGCACGCGCACTGGGGCATGAGCACGCATGGGGTGGGGCCTGCGGGTGGCCAGGGCATCTCACCTGTCTGGCCAACGTTCATCATACTGTACATGGTGTACATGTTGCAGATCTGCCGGTACTGCTCGTCCGTCCCCTCCTCACCTGCATCCTCCTCCTCATCCTCCTCATTGTGGTAAGAGCCGGGGCTGTCACTGGTATAGGCGCTGGAGGTGCCTGGGCTGGTCCGCTCCGATGTGCTGGGGCCACTAATCATGCCTCCTGCCGCCACAGCCGCTGTTACCACTGGAGGTGGCTGGGGCGTCCGGTTGGCAGCCAGGTCCGGAGTAGAGAATTTGGCCATCTTGCGGCTGCCATTGCCACCACCACTGCCCCCAGCTTCCTTCTGGCTGCTGTCCCACAGCCTCTTGGCCACAGGCGTGCACTGCACAGAGTCTGACTCCTGCTGCTCCGTTTTGACCCGTGACACCAGGGGCAGCGGTGTGCTACAGACTGGCCAGCCTGACGTCTGTGCCACAGGGCTCTGGGGCTCGGACGAAGGGGCCTCCTCAGCGTGCAGGCCCTGGGAGTCGCAGCTGGGGGAGCTCACCTTGAGGAAGAACTCAGTGCCCTTCTCCATGATCTCCTGGATCTGCAGGAAGCCAGCTGTGTAGATGAGCAGGAACTGATCGCCCATGTTCATGCTCAGCCGGCCTGTGTAGCAGAAGGTTAGGATCTGCTGGAAAGACTGGGGCTGCACGGCTGCTGGCAGCTCCACAACAGCACTCCGGCTGCTGTTGAACAGGTCCCGGAAGTAGGAGCTGCTGGCAGCCAGCACAGCCCGATGGGCTTTGAAGGCGTGGCCCTTGACCACCACGGACACATCACAGTACAGGCCCTGCAGCCGCTGCTCATTGAGGCACTCAAGGATGCTGTTGCCAAAGTTTGGGATCTCCATCTGCAGAGTCTGGGCCATGATGGCAGCTGTACAGGAGGAGACAGAAGACACAGAGGGACGGGATCAGGAGGTGCCATTTCAGGCTGGCCCAGTCTAATTATACACCTTGCCTACGGAGCCCAGATATCCACATGGTCCGATTGTCAAACCTACAAGAACTGCACAGGGCCACTCACCTCCTGTGCCCTGGCAGACTTGATTTTATGGTAGACAGTCATCCTGCAACCCCAAAATCTACAGATGCTCAAGCGCCTTAGATCAAATGGCACAGAAATTGCATACAACCAATGCAGCTCCCCTGGTGCTGGTGACCGAGAACAGGGTGGCATGCATGAGGCAAGAGCTCTACCTGAGCTATATCCCCAGCGACATCCGAGCCAGCACACACTTTGAATCATCTCTAGAAGTTGGGCCAGTGGCTCAGGCCTATCAGCCTAGCACTTCTGGAGGCTGAGGCAGGAGAATCTCCGGCTCAAGCCCGTCCTGGGCAATTTAGCTACAGCCTGTCTCAAAATCAAAAATGAAAATGGGCTGGAGATATAGCTCAGTATGAAGGCCTTGGGTTCCACTCCAGTATGATGGGGGGGGGGGGGGGACCAACAAGGCCCAGCCTCGTGGCACAATGGAAATGCTGTACATGCACTGCTGAGAGAGTAAGACAGCTGTGCTCACGTTTAGTAAAGAGGCCCTGGGGAATAAAACTAGGGCCATCCCACTGAGCTACAGCCTTTTAAATTTTTGTCGGTTTCTCTTTTGGTTCCCCTGGGGACTGAACCTAGGGCCTTTGCACCGACCTGCAATTCTAGCCCTTTTTAAATTTTTCACACAGGGTCTCACTATACTGCCCAGGCTGGGCTCAAAATGATAATCCTCCTTCCTCACCTGCCCAAAGTGCTGTTACTACTTGCCCAGATCAGGTATTTTCTATGTTTTTAGTGAGAGTACTTTCTGAGTCTTTCTGATTTTCACTTGATTGAATCTGAAGATGTAGGTCGTGGAGACCAAGAGTGCTGTCTCTGTGGCATCTGAGAAGCCACCAACAGGCCAGAGCAGCTACTAAGGGTGCAGAGCCACAGACGGTAACAAGCACATAAACACCAAGAGCAAGGGCTGCCTGAGCTCTGGTGTCAGCCACGTAGAGCGCAGAACCCTCAAGTACCACTGACTGGAGACCACTTACAAACCACGCACAAACACTTGTAGTCGCAGGGAAACATAAACCCAGCCTACAGTGAGACCTGTCACACTCACAAGGCCAGTGCAGCAGGTCAGGTGGAGGGAAAGAGCAGCTATGGAGTGCCAGCCTGGCTGTGTCTGCATCCCTGGCTGCTCCCCACCTTGCTGCTTCCTTGGGGCCATGGGTTGTACAGCAGCTAGAGGCGCCACCCCACCCCCATTGAGCTCTCTTAAACAGTGAGTAACAATTAACTTTAAGATGAATATGTCCGAGGCTGAGGATGTAGCTCAGTGGCAGAGCACTTGCCTGGCACGCTCAAGGCCCTGGGTCCAATCCCCGGTACCAAAATGAAACACACACACACACACACACACACCCCAAAAAGATGAACATATCCAGTACTTTGTCCCAGCCAACAGCAAGCAGGAGAATGACTAGTATGACAGGAGTATCAGAAAACATGTAAATGCCTTGTATCAACAGCACAGCATTTGCATTACACCTCTGCACTACCTCCCATGCTTTCAAGATAATTGAGAACACATAATATAATCAATCTCAGCACTGAGGATACTGAGGCAGGAGGATTGCTGTTGAGCTTGATTCCCCAGCACCACATAAAACAGATATGGTGTCGTACACCAATAATCCCAGGACTCAGGAGGCTGAGGGAAAAGATAGATATTAGAGGTCAGCCTGGGCTACAGTGTAAGACCCTGCCTCAAAAAACAAGAGATAAGAAAATAAAATCTAAATATTCCACATAGATGCAATCTCCCCCCACGTTTGGGGGGTGGAGGTAGTGGGGACAAAACAGAGGGCCTTCACACTAAGCTACATCCCTAGTTCATTTCTTCTTTGAGACCAGGTATCACTCTAATCCAGGATGGTTTTGAGCTCACTGTGTAGCCCAGACTGGCCTCGAATTCACAGCAATCCTGCCTCACCCTTCAGAGTGCTGGGTTTATAGGCATGCGCCGCCACCCTTGCTTATGTGTTGTGGGGAACCACACTCAGGTACTCAGCGCTTTCATGAGCTACTTTAACTCAGTGTTGAGCTACTTCTCCAGCCTCCCACCTCATTTCTTATTTTTGATTCTGAGATAGGGCCTTGCCAAGTTGCCCGGGCTGGGCTCAGATCCTGCCTCAGCCTCTTAATAGTGCAGGGACTTCAGACCTGTGCTCCAGGCCCCGGCCGTGAGTCCATGTGGCCACCACCTACCAGGAATAGGGGAGAGAAGGGCCATGGGAAGTTCAGCCCTGGGCACCCCTCACTGCCACTGGCCACACAAGGAGAAACAAAGCCACAGCAACTGGTACCTGGCTGAGTCACATGACAGGATGGAGTAGGAGGTCAAGGCCTCTACACCAGCCAATGAGCCTGTCCCTAGAAGCTAAGCAGCCACCCAGGGAGGGCGGGCTCCAAGTGCCTAGGGAGGGGCCTCCTCACTCCCATCTGTCCCTGATCAGCCACACCACTTCCCCATCCTGGAGTATTTTTTCACCTTGAGCTCCCCAAGGAGAGGACACCCCTCTTCTGCCTCCACTTCCACAACAGTGCCTTTGTTCACCCCAGATAACACTCACCCTACAGGTAGCTCTGTTCAATGTAACCTTCCCCAGGGCAGAGAACCACAACAGATTCATCAGTCCTCAAAACTCAGCTAGTCCTGGCCTCAGGCCTAAGGGAGGCTCCCAAATTGACCCAAGGCACCACGGGACAGACTTCCAGGTGGGCCCCACGGGCCTCCACTCAGCATCTCCTCAGCCAGGCTCCAATTCTCTTCCAAACTTGTCCCCCTAGAGCTTCCAAAGGCTCCAGCTCTTGGTCTGACCCTGCCTCCTTCAGAACTGCTCTGCACGGTTCTGCCTGCCCTCAGCCTGCCTGGAAGCTGTTCCCGGCGCCACCTCCTGTTTCCCTTTCCCCTTGGCACCACCACGGCCTTTTCTCTGCAGACCACTTAAGCAGCCTCTCCCTGCCTAAGTTTTCCTCACTAGCAGACTTCCCATATTTGAGTAAATCAGCACCCCCCCCCACCCGCCTCGGTCCTTTATTTTACTTTTGGGTACAGAGTTGGACTAAGCTGTCCAAGCTGGCTCGAATTTAGGATTTGCCCGCCTCAGCTAAACTAGGTCTTTCCTTTGTTTCAGGTCCTCAGAGAGGAAGCAAGTTCTCTGGTGCAGTCCCCAGCTATGCCCTAGGACAAAGGGAACATGCGCTCAATAACGATTTGCGGACTTACAAGAGTGACCCTTTCCATCTCCTCTTTCCTTCCACACTAACTATCAAGCCCAGGAGCAGTGTGACTAGGAAGCACTAACATGGTTAAGCACCCACGTTGCCCTGACCGTTGCCCGGGGGTGGGCTGCAGCACAGTCCCCGCTGGAGCCAGTGCCACAGAACTCCGGCCTCTCAGCCGCTGCTCACACTGTTACTGAATCACACCACCTGCTGGAAGGAGGTCAACAGGACTACCCCCGGGAACGCACCCCGCTAGCCATCTGGGAAGAGTGTCAAGAATTCCCTGGCTAAACCAGGCTGGGTGGTGCAGGACTGCAATCCCAGCACACTGGGAGGCCGAGTAGCAGGATAGTAAGTTCATGCCTTGTCTGGGCAATTTAGCAACTTGGTGAGACCCTGACGCAAAATAAAAAACAGCAGCCTGGGACACAGCTCAGGGGGAAGGTCCTTGATTCCCAAAACTATGGAAACAAAATCCCCAGGGGATTTGGGGTACAGCTAAGTGCTAGAGCACTGGCCCAGCACACAGGAAGCTCCAGGTTTGATGCCCAGGCACAGTCAAATAAAGAAATAAACTTGTTTGTCTGTAACGCTGAGGATTAAACACAGGGCTTTGTGCCTGCTGGCCACAGGCAACCACCAAGCTACCCTCGCAGCTTAATAGAATCTGTATGTAAGCCTGTCTCCACCAGGTGCAGTGGTAAACGCCTACAGTTCCAGCATCTGAGAAGCAGAAGCGGGAGTGAAAGGAACCAAGGAGTAAAGACACAGACCACCAAAGCTTAAATAATTAAACTAGTCTGGAGTTTGACTCTGTTCTCACAATGGAGACAGGTATCTTTGTCTGGCCCCCTGGGATGAAGAGACCTTGCCTGCACACAGGAAGGGCTTGGAATCTGGGGTAGTCCTTTGTTTTACAGTCTGAGGTGATGGGCCCTTGCCTGCAAACAGGAAGGGCTTGGGGTCTCAAACAATCCTTGTTTTGCCATCCAAGGTGAGCCACTGCCTGCACACGGGAGGGGCTGGAGAGCTCTCACAAATGAGGGCCTCTCCTGGCTTGTGGCAAACAAATGCAAGCAGACTATGGCAGACTTTGAGGCTCCTTGACTAGATAACAAAGGTAGGTGGTCTAATAAGAGATGCAAGACAGAATTTGGGTAAAGGTCAGCGAGTAAGAGAGAGAGCTGGATTAGGGACCTATAAAGAGCACAGTCTCTCCTGGCTGCAGTCTTCGTGTGCGTGCGTGCGTTTTGTCTGCATCTTTTTGTTCATTCCTCCCTTGTAGGTCAAGAGGACCGCAACACAGGAGAACAGCAGTGTGAGCCCAGCCTGGGCAACTCAGCAACGTGGTAAGACTTTGCCTCAAAATAAGAAAGGCTGAGGCTAGCTCAGTGAGAAGACTCTGGGTTCAATCCCCAGCACAGCCCTACCCCCAAAAGAAAACTATGTCCAGCACAATAATATGAAAAGGCAGGTAAGTGATTCGTTTGTGATGATTCGGTCCCGAGTGGGATTAATGTCCTTATAAATGCGGCCTCAGGAAGCTCACTGACCCCTCCCACCATGGGAGGACATGGACTCCCTTACCAGACACAGAACCTGTCGGTGTCTGTGTCCTGGACTTCCAAGTCTCCAGATCTAGGAGTGCACTTCAGGAGTAGAGTGCTTATCTAGCACACGGGAGGTAAGCAATGAACAGAAAGTGCCTGTAATACTGGCAAGTAGGAGGCAGAGGCAGCAGGGTCACAAATTCAAGTCCCACCTGGGCAAATCAGCAAGATCCTCAAAATAAAAAAGAGTTGGGCTGTATGTATATTTATCAATGGTATAGTGCTTCTGGGTTTGGTCCCCAGTACTGCAGAAAACAAAACCTCAACAGCCTTTTGTTTTAAAATTACCTGGTTTGGGCTGGAAAAACGGCTCAGCAGTTAAAGCCTTTCCTTAGCAAGTGCTAAGTACTCAAGCTGATTACCCAGCACCACAAACTGGGTGTGGTGGTGCACCCCTGCAATCCCAGAACTTGGGAGGCTGAGGCAGGAGGGTTGTGGTGAGTCCCCGGGCATCCTGGACTCCGTAGTCAGTTCAAGACCAGCCTGGGCTATAGAGTGAGATGCTGTCTCAAAAAATAACCTGGGATAAGGCATTTTATTCCAGCAGGTCAAAAGGAGTAAGACAAAATATGAAACAGTGAAGGGTAAGCATCAAGTTTACCAGGGAGCCAAGGATTTGGAAAGTCCCACAACTCTATCCAGCCCAGGAGGAGGTGGCCGATCCAGGTGGTTGCTCTGGGTGTCTGCCAGGCCCGGAGCCATTCAGACTCTCCACAGGGGCTGAGCATGAAAGGGGCACAGGCAAATGACCTTTGGCTGCAGTGACATCCAACTACACGGATCCTACTGCTGCTAACTGCTACTTTCTGTATGCGCACATCTAATTCAAGTTCTTTTCCCCTGAAAAGCTGTCATTAAATCCACGGCGGAGGATGAGGTAGGATGACTGCCATGTGCTGGAGACCAGCCTGGACTTCAGAGCAAGAACCTGCCCCCCCCCCCCCATAACCCACAGCAAGTAATAGGATTAGTAACCTCGGCTCCCACTCACACTGGATCTACTGCCTGAGAGTGAGGGCTCAGACAGGGCGGGTCCTTAGGAAGAACTGAGCCTTCCTGCCATTTGTAGGATGAGAACAAGATGGAGAGAGGTGAAGCCAAGGGCCAGGACCCCACAGCTAGCTGTTCAAGAACAAACCCAATTCTGCACCAGGAATACTGTCTGAGAAATGGGCAATCTGAGGCAGCTGGTAGTTGTCTCACAGGTGGGCTTGCTAGAACAGCGTTTAACCACTGAGCTCTTCCTTTTAAGACAGATTTCATTCCACAGTGCAGGCCAGTCCTTAACTCACTCACTCTGCAGCCCAGGCTGGCCCAGACAGATCTCATGGCAGTCCTTCTGCTTGTCTCCAGAGTGCTGGTACTATAGGCATGCACCAAGCCTGGCTTATGTGGTACTGGGGACCTTGAGCTTGCTAGGACAACATTTAGCCGCTGAGCTATTCCTCCAGCCCGGTTTCAGATAGGAATGTGGGGACTCAGAAAAGCCAGAGGCTGAGCAGGAACTCCCAGCTGGGGTTCTTCACCCTCCAGAAAGGACTGCCGGGTGCTCAGGCCTCACTCACCTCAGCCCTTTGAAGGTTAGAGTGGCATGCTCTCCCTTCTGTCCTTTAAAAGCAGCCCCCCCATTCTCCAGCCTTCCCTCCCTCTCCCACCCCTCCATCTCCAGGAATGAGCAGTCTGCCTGCTGCCTCTAGCTCCTCCCACTTGCTCCTCACAGTCCTCCACAATCTGGCCTGTGCCAGTTCCAGCTCCAAAAGGAGCCCAGCAGCAGCTCTGCCCCATCCTCATGGAGACTCATTTCCACATGGCCAAACTGACCGTGCAATCAACCATCTTTCTGATTCCAGCTCACTTCCTTAGTGCACTCAGACCCAAGATAGGACATGGCACAAAGAGCAAGTACAAAGGCCCTGAGGTGACCGCCACACAGCGAACATGAGGGGACCAGCAGCAAGGCTGCAGGAACAGTAGCTCTACTGGGGACAGGGCTTCTTGGGATCATGTAGGGCAGGAGGTGAGCATTTGAATGTTATGGGGCAATACTGGCACAAAACTCTATCACACCACCCCTAAACTTTAAATAATCTCTAGTTGATTTTTAATACCCAATGCTACACAGAATTGCTACACTGTATTGACTAGACAATAAGGAGGAACAAAATTTCCTAATTCTCAGTATAAACATAATTTTTTCCCCAATACTTCAATCTGAGATTGGCAGAATTTGTACTAGGCTTGAGTCCTTATAAAGCTTCTCACTCACAATGAATCTCCAGGAAAACACTGATCTACAATACTGCTGGCCTCCTGACATCTGTGTCCCTAACTGTAACGACGTGGCTGATTCAAGAACTAAATAACCAAATACCACAGGCAGGCTGGAGCTCAGCTCACAGTGGGTGCCCAGGAACATCAACTGTTTTTAGCCCCTGGAATAGAAACTTCCAGAGAACAGGGGCATCTTAGGCGCCCTACTAGCACTCTGGTAACTGACGAACACCCACTCCTGGCAGTGTGGCCATGTGCCCTCTCATCACCCACGGAGGGGCTGCCCAACACTGTGCTCCATGTTCAAGTACACTTCTGGCCTCCTACATACCAGCAGCACCACACCCCTACCCGAGACAACCAAAAATGTCTCCAGACATTTCCAAGTGTGGGGTGGGGTGGGGGGAGCTGCCCAGTTAAGAACCACCACAGGATACGCTTGGCTTGTTTGTTCTCATTTTAACAGGTGTGCACCACTATGCCCAGCTTTATATAGTGCTGGGGAATCGAACTCAGGACCTTGGGTTGCAAGACAAGCACTTTAACTGTTGTACCATTCCTCCAAACCATTTGTCCTCATCTGTCAAGACCAGGAAACTGAGGCCCAACAGGTCAAGTCCTCTGGCCATAACTGAGGAAGGTGGCGCTAGGCAGGCCTTGGTATAACCTGCTGACCCTTCCCCATCCTCAGCTACTTTCAAAAAACACAATTCTCAGCAGGGTGTACTGACAGAGGCCTGCCTGCAAACAGGAGCCCATTCTGGGCAACTTAGCAAAAATGTCTCAAAGAACTTTTCAAAGAGGCTGTAGACATAGACCGTGTGAAGGATCTGGGCCTGGTCACTAATAGAGGGTAAAAGAGAAACTGACTACGATGGAAGAACATTAGGGAAAACCTCTGGGTGTTTAAGGAGCCCTTTGCTGAGGGAGGGACAGAAGAGGATGACAGGCACATTGAACACACCTGACAAGTCACCTCCCCGACTCACTAGATCCTTATCCCGTTCCGGAACCAGGCCAAGTTCACTGTGGCTCTGCGAGTTCTCCAGGGACGACATTCTTGGCCAGGGAGACACAGCCACAATGCAGGGGGGTGAGGGTCAACACAGCAGGCCCTGAAGAAAGGGCAGTAGTGCAAGCTGCAGGGGGGGGGGGGGTTCAGAATAAAGGACTTGAGTGCCTCAGTTTCCCTGCATTATCAACTGGTGATGACAATGTACGTGAAGGACCTGCCAGTCATGAGCTTAAGTGAGTTTTATGTGGAAAAATACTCAAACCCACCCAGGAGAGATCACAGAACTTGAGAGGCTGAGGCAGGAGGATGGCCATGAATTCGAGGACCACCTGGACTACAGAGACCCTGTCTCAAAACAAAAACAAACCTCTCCAAAACTCAACACTTTTCTTTTTGGGGGCTGGGGATCAAGCTCAAGGCCTTCACAAAGAACTATGTCCTCAAACTAATTTAGATTATTTATATATATGTGTGTGTGTGTGTGTGTATATATATATATATATATTTTTTCTTCTTCTTCTTCTTTGTTGTCCAGGCTAGCCTTGAACTCAGGGTAATATCCTGCCTGAATCTCCCAAGTACTGGGGAATCAAACTTGGGGCACTGAGCTTGCTAGGCAAGTGGTAATTGCTGTGCAAATCCTCCAGCCCTTGACTTTTATTTTTGAGGCAGGGTCTCATTAAGTTGCTAAGTTGCCCAGGATAGGCCTAAACCTGTGACCCTCCCGTTTCAGCTTCTGAGTCCTGGCATCAATGGCCTGCGTCACTAGCCCAGTTGGGCATCCTGTAAGACTGACCAAAATTCAGTTCTCCTTTAAGGTTCTTGAGATCCCACTATCTGGCCAGCAAGGTGGTTTTAAATTACCTTGGAAACAGGCCAAGGGGTCTAAACTTTCTTCTAGGAGTCCTGGGGAGACACAGGGAACCATGAAACAGGGCTTTTCCTTCTTGTCGATGGCACTAAGGAACCGTCTCCATACCAGGGTGATTCCTCACTCCTCTCCTCCAGAAGACAAAATGTTTCAAGCATTTAGTGGGAGCCTGGCACGCCCTCAATAAAAGCTTTGAATGTGTGCTCCTCCCCCCACAGTGTCTGGCTAATTCCTTATTATTCACATCAGCCTCTTCAGGAAGCCTTTCCTGACCTCCCAATGGAAATCACTCCTCCCCTTAGTCTGCTCACTCTTCCATATATCAAGTTCTCTTGGCCAGTTCCTTGTCTGCGGCTGGTCACCTCCAGCAGAACAGAAGTTGCTAGAGAGCCAGCTGCTCCCAGATCTATTACTCAAGGCTACTCTCCCAACCCCCAGCAGTGAAATCAAGTGACCATGTGGGACATCACTTGTTGCATTCGTTTCTGCTGAGTCTGTGCACCCCAAGTTCTTAATTATTAGTGCTTTCTCCTCTAGTCACAGGCCAAAGCCCTGTAGGGCCACCTCCGTTTCTGCCCTCCATACATCAGGCCCAACTCCCAGGCTCTGTCCTCCTTTTAGCTTACTAGATGGTCCCTGTCCTTGGAACTCTACCCAGCAGCAAGCCCAGTCCCAACTAGGCCCAACTATAATCACTCCTGGACATAGTGGTGGCAGCAAGAGGTGGGAGGAATAAACAGCAAGTGTAAAGGCCCCGAAGGGACAGTTGGAATGGGGGATGTAAGGTTCCAGTAGTGACAGGGCTCACTAGGATGTGCACGCAGACACAGAAGACAAGGCTGCCACACCAGGACTGCAAATGATGGAAGGGTCACCGGAAGTGCAGTTCTTTATGGGGCAGCGGGCCCCTCCTCCCAGAAGGAGAGAACTCAAGCTGGTGGTGGTAGCTTGCCCTAAGAAACTACAACGAGATTGGAGAACATGGAGGAATTAGGACAGTAAGACATCATCAAGCCCAGAAAAACCAGATACCTCCTGACCCAGCAGCTGGTAAGTCGGCCTAAGGTGCAGTGGCCCCCAAATCCAAATCCCCAGGACACTCTGGTAAGAGGCTGCGACTGGCACGGTAAGAGCAGCTGGGGCAGTTTGACAAGGACCCAAAGCGGGGAAAAACTGCCCACGAGAGAAAAACAAAACTCAGTGCTGAAGCCAGCAACGCGCCAGGGAATCACTTCGCTCGGCTGGCAAGGCCCCTGACCTGGCTCTGGGCAAGAGTGGGGGGAGGAGGTGTGCGCAGGCTTCTGAGAAGAAGCTTCCACTGTCCCAGACCCTTGGGACACCAGGGTGTCCGCAAGAGGGCTGAGCCATCCACAAGGATGGGCACTAGGGGAGAACCCCCACCCCCGGAATCCCGAACAGCAGGGATCTCCTCTCTCAGGTCCCGGCAAGACCAATTTGGAAAACTGTAAGACTGAGAGGGGAGGGTGAGCCAACCCCACATTGGCCACTGCCTCCTCACGTGGCCAGGAGAAGCCACGCCTCCTCCTCTGGACCACAGGGGGAAAAAAAGCTTTGAGGACCCAGTGCAAAGGGCTTATCAGAGCAGGGAGCCCAGCACAGGGCTGCTCCTTCAGCCTCTGCTCTGTGGCCGGCCTGCACCCATCAAAAGCTTCCATGACACAAAAAACCGAACTTTATACGGACACCTCCCCAATTATCCCCTCCGTAACTGTATGGAAAGCCCTGACACACTCATTACGACGGCGTACGAAGTCCTACTCCCTCTAGGCTCCAATATCCCCGAATGGAAATCAATTCAGGATCCCAAGCAAGAGGGACTAGCGGCTGGGATGCCTCCATGCCGGGAGCTGGGGGGTGGGGGTGGGCGAGGACCACCCACGTGGCAAACAAGATGCCTGAGCTAGGTGTTCCAGACCGTGTCCGCAACTGCCCACACACCCACCCACCCGCTGGCCTGCGCCGCAGGAGCAGCTGGCTAAGACTTAAGGGATGGGGTGCGGGAGAGAGGAACGCGCCCTGGGTTTGAGCCTGATCAAACACTTGGGGGAGGCAAGTAAGCGGGGGTACATCTAGCCATATCCCTTCTGGCCGCACTAGTTTCTCCTGCCCTGCCCTGGAATCTCCAGCAGCCTGGACCGCAGGCCCTACCTCTTCCAGCTCCCAGAGCTCCGGCGGCAGTCCCTCAGCTTACCTGATCGACCCTCCCCCTAAATTTCTCAGCTCTGACCTCATGTGACCCTCCCCCGCCCCCAAACGAAACATCTCAGGGATCTCCTATCCACCCCCACCTGAGCTAACTCCGCCCACACTCCCGCGCCCCACTTCCTGGGCAGCTCCTCCCCGCCGCCCCCAAGCATGTAACTTGACCCACCCACCGCCCCCGACGCGCAGACAGTACCTGCAGGCCGGCCCCGGCCCCGGCCCCTCCGGCCGCTCCCCCAGCCCCCCCGCGGCGGCCGGCCGGAACCGAGCTCCTCCCCCACCCCTCGGCCTCCAGCTGCCTCCCCACTTTCCCAACTTCCCGGGAACCCCGGCACCTGCCCCCCCAGCCTCGCCGGAAGTGGCGAGATCCAGGCCTAAGGCCGCCACCCCCGAGCCCCGCCGCCCGGCCCGGGGCTGGACGCTCGGGGCTGCCCGCACTCGGCTGCGCCGACGCGGCGCGGGCTGCACGCGTTAGCGCTCCGGCGTCCGCGGGCCCGCCGGCCGTTCACGCTCAGCCCTCCACCCCCCCGAGCCGGCCCAGCGGGAGGAGGCCGGAACTGGGCCTGCGGCGGACCGCCTCACCTGCGCCGCGGGCCGCGCTCCGGGGGCTCCCGGCGGGCTCCTCAGCGGCAGCTGGGGCCGGGCCTGGGCCCGGGGCGCGCCCCCCTGCGCGGGGGCCTCGGCCTCCGCCTCCGCGGCTTCCGCGGCCTCCGCCTCAGCAGCAGCGGTAGCCGCGGCGGCCATTCATTGTGGGCCAGGCCGCCCCAGCCGAGCGCCGAGCGAGCGCAAGCCGCGCCGCCGCGGCAGCCGGGCCGGAAAGAAACGGCCTGGGCCCCGCCCGTCGGCCCCGCCCCCTAGGCGCGGCCAGTAGAGCGCCGAGCGCGCCCCTTCTTACCCGCCCTTCCTGCGCCCTCCGCTCCTTCGGGGTCCTCGTCAGTACCTCGACTCTGCAGACTAACTGGTTCGAATTCAGGTCCCGCCATTCTCTGGTCCCGCGACCTTGGTGCGAGTCGCTCTCCCGAACGTTAGTTTGCTGTGAAATGAAAACGATTTCTATGCGTTGCGCCAAACACTGTCTTAGGCTCTTTGTGGGAAGTGGCTCACTGCACAGAGATGAAACAAACCTCAGGATTGCTCAGCAAGAGAGCGATGGTGGATGGCAAGGTTTAAAGCTAGGCTTAAGAATCGGCAAGAAAAGCGAGGGTATTAAGATGTTAGGCCATGCCACATTTTACCGGCGCGAATTTGTCTGTTTCCCACCACAACCCATACCAAACCTTAAACACTTCTGCTCATTTTGCATGAGAATAGCCAGCAGAGCTGGCTTCGGAGCCTGGGCAGCCGAAGGCGTTCACGTTCTCCTGCTCTCCTGCACCGATCAGAACCTACTTAGCAGTTCTCTGTCAGAACGGCTGCGTTGTGCTTTCCAGGTAGCCTGTCCTTTAATCTTGGCTCGTCCATTGGACGCTGAGAAAGATTCGGATTTAACAGCTAAGGAAAGTGAGTGTCTGCCAGTGTAATTTGCTTGCCAAGAGCATGTGGTGGGAATGGGATTCAAACCCAGCAAATCCGATTCCAGAGCCGGAGCTCCTCCTGCATGGCACTTTGAAATATGTGTACAACACCCAGCACGTGGGAGGAGTCAACAGGTGTTTTCTTCGCTAACTGCTCTAAGACACAATATCCTCTTCTGTGAAATGGGACTAGTGACGCGTTTCCTTCCAGGAGAGCGGCTCTAAGGCCACTCGAACCGGGCGCACACCGCGCTTCCTTTCTTCGAGGAAGTTTGATTCCGGTCGCCCACCGTGAGCAGCCTCACTGGTTGGCGAGCTCCTGTCACGTGATTGGCCCTCCCACCGTGCCAACATGGCGGCGCCCAAGTTCTAATCTGGGAAACGTGTACCGAGACTAGTTCTGATCTCTAGGCTGAGAAAGGTGAGGAGGACATGGGTGGTGCCGGGAGGTATCTGGACAGGTGGCGGTTCCGCCCGAGGGCTTCCAGCTCCGCAAAGGTCAGAGCCTCTGAAAATGGGGAATGTAAGCTTACTGGGCCCGATCAGTTCACTTAATCCCTATTTCATAGATGTGTAGGCCTCCCCCGCTCCGGAATGAGGTTCTCTCATCCTCTCTCTCTCTGCCCTCCCCCGCCGTCAGGATCGGGCTTGGAGGGCCGAGGCAACCTCGATGCTCCATACGAGGATTTTTCTGTGGCTAAGCCTCACTCTTCGCTCCGCCCGCAGCCTCTCAAGAATCCGATCTATGGAAGAGCCTTCCCAAGGGCCGCCGAGTCCCGGAGCGGTGGAGAATGGCACCGGGCCCTGTAGAGAAGAGCGCCCACCTGCGGCCCAGGAGACAGCTGTCACAGAGGGGGCCGCCAAGATCGCCTTCCCTAGCGCCAACGAAGTCTTCTACAATCCGGTGCAGGAGTTCAACCGGGACTTGACGTGAGCAAGGGTCAGGGAGTCAGCCTAGCAGAGAGGAGTGGGGTTGGTGAGGCTGAAAGGGTTGACGGAATAAATAGGCAGCCGGCGGTTGGAAGGTCAGCGTTAGAGAGGTGAGTTAGTAGGAAGGAATTGGCTTTGTTCAAGAGCCAGCAGTTTAGAAACCAGGAAGGGCTCAGCCTCAAAGCTCCATTCCGGAGGACTTGAGGGCTTTTGTAGGGAGAGAAAGGATAAGTGGATAGGCAAGGCGGGAAAGGTACATACGCAGCATCTTCATCATCCAGGGTTTGTGTCTCTTCTTTCAGCGGTCCTCGACCAGCGGCTAGCTCCTGTAGTCCTAACTAGACGTACCACTCTTCTGCAAGTTCGTTGGTGGTTTGTCTGTCTTGAGACAGGGGCTTACTCTGTAATGCAGGCTAGTTTTGAACTGACAGCGTAGCCCAGGGTGGCCTCAGATTCACAAGACAATCCTCCAATCCTCCTGCCACAGCCACCAGAGTGCTGACTGCAGGTGTGCGCCGCCGCACCTTGTTTATATGGTGATAAGGAATCACTTGCTAGGCAAGTGCTTTGTCTCAGAGTCTCACTGTGTAGTCCAGGCCGGTCCTGAACTCACTGTGTGGCCCACTTTGGCCTAATACAGCGATATTCCTGCCTCTGCCTTGTGAGTGCTAGGAGTACAGGCATGCGCCACCATACTGCGTTTATGTGGTGCTGGGGAATGGAACCCTGGGCCTGTGTGCTTGCGAGTTAACCACTGAGCTACGCTCCCAGCCCTGCAAGTTTAAACATCACAGCAATTGACATTCTTTGTGTTGCTTGTTACATAGAACGAAAAGGAGTTACAAAGGTCACCAGATGTTCTGAGTTTTGTAAATCTGAAAATTTTAGCATCTTAAC
Source organism: Ctenodactylus gundi (assembly GCA_004027205.1). Classification (NCBI taxonomy): domain Eukaryota; kingdom Metazoa; phylum Chordata; class Mammalia; order Rodentia; family Ctenodactylidae; genus Ctenodactylus; species Ctenodactylus gundi. Next base: position 143,024 of record PVKB01001667.1, on the reverse strand, counting down.
TGTTTAGGTGGGGCTATTCTTTAGAATTTAGAAAACTGGGTAAAAGGAAGGTTAGGGTGGGATAACGTCCTTGAGGATAGGCAATTGGAATACCTACGCCAAGGACAAGTTGAAGGAATTATCTGGGTATGAGCTGATCACCATCTCCCCTCCAGAATTGCTGTGATCACCGAGTTTGCCCGCCTTCAGCTTGGAGCCAAAGGAATCCCAAGTGAGTGAGTGGCAGTCCAGACTCCTGGGGGGAGTGAACAGAAACCTTGTGTACCTCGTCCCCTCTCCCCTGGAGTCCTGGGGAAGACTGTCATGAGTCTTCAGTGTGCTGGAGATTAAGGGGAGGATTCTTGAGGGGCACTGATAGTCCTTAACTTGTGCCTCTGGTGGCTACAGTCAAGGTGCCAGGAGAGAAGGACGTGCAGAAGGTGGTCGTGTACTTGTCAGAGCAAGAGGAGGAAAAGGTAGAAGCAAAAGAAGGTGAAAACCTGGCTCCGAGAGAACAACCTCGAACAGCCGCTGTTGGGGAGATCTGTGAGGTAGGCCTGAGGAGAGGAGTTGGTAGCCTGGCATCCAATGGGTGACGGGACAGAGGGCTCCTGGAGTGGGGAGAGGAGGAGGAGGTGGGTAGTGGGACTCGGGCTCAGCAGAGCATGGAAGTATGGATGTGAGGGTCCTTTCTCGTTTCTTTTTCTTCTTTCTTCATTTATTGGTAGGACTGAGGATCAAGCCCCAGGCTTTCACACTGAGCTACATCCCCAGACCCTGTTTAATTTTGAGATAGGGTCTTACTAAGTTGCCCAGACTACACTTGAAGTTACAGTCCTGCTTCTGCCCCCCAGAATGTTGGAATTACAGGTCCAGCTGAGGGTTCCTTTCTTATCCCCAACAGGAAGGCCTGCGGGTACTGGAGGGCCTGGCGGCTTCCGGCCTGCGCTCCATTCGATTCGCTCGTGAGGTGCCTGGGCTTCGATCTGTGGTTGCCAATGATGCCTCAGCCCAGGCTGTGGATCTCATACGCCGTAACGTCCAACTCAATGATGTGGCTCATCTGGTACAGCCCAGTCAGGCAGATGCCCGGTATGTTCTCTAGCTGTAAGCTACACCTTGGAGTAAAGCTGTTTAGGGCAACTCTGGGTTCTGCCATAGTTTTGAAATATGACCTTGGGAGAGTAATATAACTGGGTTGAACCATAGTTTTCTTATATAGCAAAGAGCAGTAGTTTTGTAGGAGTTGCAATGATGATACTTAAATAGTACATAAAAAATTATCCAGGCCCATGGGTGCACACCTGTAACCCCAGCACTCTGGGAGGCTGAGGCAGGAGGACTGCAAATTCAGGCCCAGCCTGGGTAACTTAGCACTTTAGGGAGACTCTGTCTTCGAAAATTAAAGGTCAGGGCCAGTGGCGTAGGCCTGTAATCTCAGCACTTTGGGAGGCTGAGGTAGGAGGATCACCAGTTTGTGACCAGCCTGGGCAATTTGGCAACTTAGTGAGACCCTTTCTCTAAATCAGAACTAAAAATAGCCTGGAGAGTGTAGTTCACTGTAAAGGCCCTGGGCTCTGCCTCTGTCCATAGTACCCACCCCCACTCCCACCAAAAAAATAAATAAAAAATTGGGCTGGGGGTGGGTAGCTTAGTGTGGTATCTGACTTCTAATAACAGAAAGAAAATTTCATATATATATATATATATATATATATATATATATATATATATAGTTTAGTCCAACTCTCAAAATTTGCCAGAAATAAAATATAGTCATATATTGATTGAAAAGATGGGGACATGCTCTGAGAACTGTGCCCTTCCATAGGCAGTTTTGCTGTGGGGTATCCTGGAGTGTACTGGCAGACCGAGGTAGCTGCAGTGACAGAGGATGACTCTAATGAGACCACAGTTGTGACCCAAAGGAAGTCACCGTACCATGATGATTTCTTTGGCCTTTTTAAAACTTTCCATTAAAATTTTTTGTGTTTATTTCTTTGTTTATGTATTTGCGGTACTACATTTGAACCCAGTCCTTTGCATTGAAGTACATCCCAACTTTTATTTATTTTTATTTTTTATAATTTAAGAACGGTTCTCAGGGTTTGAGGCATTCACAGTACCGCATAAGCTGGGCTTGGTGATGCACTCCTGTAATCTCAGCACTTGAGAGGCTGAGACAGAAGGGTTGCCTTGTGTTCGAGGTCATCCTGGGCTACATAGTGGTAACTTAAGGACCAGCCTGAGCTACAGAGCAAGCCCCTGTTTCAAAAAAAAAAAAGGTGGGGGTGGTCTTACTAAGTTGCCTAAGCTAGGCTCAGCCTTGTGAGGCCCTACCTCGGCCTCCCGGAGCACTGGGGCACCAGGACAGGTGTGTGACTCTGTGCCTCAGCTTAAGATTTTTCTGAAACATTTTTCCCCCCACTGTATGGATACGTGCAAGTGTAATACTCACTGATCATGAGTATTTTGTGCACATACATACTGTGGGGAAGTTACAAATCCTTCCCCTCCTTTCGACCCTCCCACTCCCTTCAGTTCCCATGATTCCCCACAATAAGTTCTATGAAATAATTGTGATCTGGGTTTCTCTTATCAGAGAGACAATTAGATATTTCACCTTCTGCTTCTGACTCACTTCACTAAGCATGGTCTTAAGTTGCCTCCATTTGCCTACAAAAGCCTCTAACCTGTCTTTATAGATGAGTAGCATTCCATTGTGTATAAATACCACAGTTTGTGTGTCCACTGGTCTGTTGACGGGTATTTTGGTGACTTCCATATTTTAGCTATTGTTAGTTGTGCTGCTGTGAACACAGGTGTACATGTATCTCTGTTACACATTGCCTTTTACTCTTTCGAAAAAATTCCCAGAAGAGGTATTGCGGGATTGAAGGCGATATTTATTTCCAGTCTTTTGAGAGACTTCCATACTGCTTTCCGTAGTGGTTGTACCAGTTTACATTCCCACCAGCAGTGTGGGAGGGTTCCTTTTTTCCCCCACAGCCTTGCCGGCACTGATTGCTGTTTTTGTTCTTGATATACACCACTCCCTCTGGAGTTAGATGGTATCTTAGTGATGTTTTGATTTACGTTTCTCCTACGGCTAAACATGTTGAACATCTTTTCATGTATTTACTGGCCATTTGAACTTCTGCCTCTGAGAACTGCCTCTTCATTTCTTTTGCCCATTTTTCAGTAAGGTCTTTGATTTTGAAGGGTGTAAACATTTTTTTTGACACTGGGCATAGAAATGAAGGCTCGTGTATGCCAGGCAGATGCCCCACCACTGAGCTATACCTCCAGCCCTGTTCTTTTTATTCATCCCAAAGAACCATTGTACGTGCAGTGACCACCATGTTAGGCATCATTCTCAGTGCCCAGCATGGATCAGTAAACAGCATAGGCAGAATCTATGACCTCTGCAAAAGCAGACATTCTACAGCCTGCATGGGTGACAGCCCAGCCTTTTATGGACAGAAAGGGTCAAGTATATACTCGATCAGTGCTGGCTGTTACTGTTGTCATGGTTATAGACAGATAGGCTGATGGTCTTTTTTTCTTTTTTTCCTTTTTCTTTTTTCTTTTTTCTTTTTTTTTTGCAGTGCTGGGGATTGAACTCAAGGACTTCAGTATAATAGACAAGTTTATTTTGAGGGGATTGAGGGCATAGCTTGCTGGTGATAGCGCTTGCCTAGAGTGTGCAGGGCCCTGGGTTTGATCCCCCAGCACCACATAAAAATTAGCCAGGTGTGGTGGCACATGCCTCTCATCCCAGCACTTGGGAGGCTGAGGGAGGAGAATTGCCACGAGTTTGAGACCCACATGGGCTACACAGTGAGTTTAAGACCGGCCTGGACTGCACAGCAAGACTCAGTCTCATAAATATTTTGGGACAGGGTCTTGCTAAGTTTCCCAGGCTGCCCTTGAACTTACCTGTCATCCTGCCTTGGCCTCCCAAGTACATGGTATTATAGGCGCTTGCACCCTGTCTGGCAGACAGACTCAACTAAGGAAGAAAATCACGTAGCTGACAACTAGGAACAGGCCCCCACAGTTCGAGACCAGAAGTGCCCTGCCGTGGGAGTTCACGTGTGTGGGGCAGAGCGGGTGTCCGGGCAGGAGGCTGAGGAGCTGCTCGCTGTCTCCTCCCTAGGATGCTGATGTACCAGCACCAGAAGCTGTCTGAGCGCTTTGATATCATTGATCTGGACCCCTACGGCAGCCCTGCCCCTTTCCTCGACGCAGCAGTGCAGGCTGTGAGTGAAGGAGGTGAGGCAGGCGGGCAAGGGCGGGTGGGAGTGGGCTGGCTCTGGACGGGTCCTCACTGCCTGCCCCCTCCCCACAGGGCTGCTGTGCGTCACCTGCACGGACATGGCGGTGCTGGCAGGGCACAGTGGGGAGACTTGCTACAGCAAGTATGGGGCCATGGCCCTCAAGAGCCGGGCCTGCCACGAGATGGTGAGGGGCCCTTTCAGGTGGCAGGGGGGCTGGGCCGGGCTCTGAGTGCTGCACCCTCTGCCCAGCGCACCTGCCCGCCCTCCAAGTTGTGGCGGACAAGCAGGCCTTCAGGGGCCTGGGTGGGAGGAAGAAGTGGATGGTTACATGCTCTAGCTAGTATTCTCTGGTTTGTTTGGGGCCTGGGGTGGCGCCCAGGGCCCTTCTCTGAGCTGTATGTCCAGCCCATTCTTTACTTTTATCTCAAGGCAGGGTCCTGCCAAGTTGCTAAGTTAACCAGGCTAGGCTTGACTTGGTGATTGTCTTGCCTCAGCCACAGTACCAGGGTTATAGGTTTGTGCCACTGGCCCAGCGTCTGGTATTCTCTATTATAACAGTGTATCAGTTTTTCTTTTTTTTGAAACCAAGGTTTATTTTAGCTCCGTTTCAGAGATCTCAGTCCCTGCACGGTTGGCTGGTAGCGATGGGGAAGGCCTGGGGTGAAGGAGATCTGCTCACAGTGTGGCGGCCTGGAAGCAGAGTTTAAAAAATATTTTAAAAATTTTATTATTATTTGCCATACTGCCTTTAATGACTGAGCTACTCCCTGGCTTCCTTTTTAAAATTTTTTTTAGTTGAGACAAGGTCTAGCCATGTGACCTACGTTGGTCCTCCTGCCTCAGCCTCCCATGTAGTTAGGATTATAGACCCATACACTGCCGTGGTCGGCTTTAAAATAAAATTGCTGTGGCAACTCCACTAGGAACCCTCTGCCAGACAGTGGGAGCTCTCACTCCCCTGGCCTTTCTTTCTACATACTCTCTTTCTACATACTCTTTCTACACCTTGAAAAAAAAATTGCTAAGCAAACACTCTGCTGCTGACCTACACCCCCAGCCCTTTTTGTTCTGGGAGGAGGTTTTGCTACATTGTCCAGGTTGTGGCTGGTTCCCAGCTCAGCCTCCTGAGTAGTTGGTGTTAGAGGGATGCGCTACCAAAATACTTTCCCCATGTGGTTCATGCAATAGTCTCACAACGTGGCCCAGCCTCAGCCTCCTGAGTAAATGGGATTCCAGACGTGAGCCCCATGCATAGCAAAAATTAAGCTTTTTTTTTTTTTTTCCCGATTTCACATCTTAGCTTTGCTGGTGGCTGTGAGTAATTTACTGCCACTTTCTGGGCCTCCAGTTTACTTATGTAAAATGGGCAGCATTGTGGCACCCAGGCTTTGCCGGAGGGACCATGGGGGGGGGGGGCTCTTCCCTAAGATCCCTGTCATCTGGTCAGTTTCAGAAATGCCACCTTCTCCCCATCTTCTCTGGTGGCCCTTGATGAAAGGGCCTGGCCTGTGTTGCAGTGCCTGCGCTTGCTCCCACAGGCCCTTGGGGCCCGGATGTGGCAGAGGGCACACCTGGTGCAAATGTCTGACCAGGCCTGTGTGTTCCTTGGTTAGATAGTGCCTCCGGATGGCCATAGAGAGGGGGACTGTTGAGATTTTGCAGATGGCAAAACTAAGGTGTGAAGGGGTAACGCTGGCTTGCCAAGGGTCACACAGCCAGGACGCGCGGCTGGGCTTGTAACCCTGGAGCCCCTCAGCTGTGTTCTGAGTGCTGTATAGCTCCCAGCGGGGCCTGCAGAGGCTGTGCTGATGGTCCCTCCCACCCCCAGGCCCTGAGAATTGTCCTGCACAGTTTGGACCTCCACGCCAACTGCTACCAGCGCTTCGTCATGCCTTTGCTCAGCGTTAGCGCAGACTTCTACGTGCGCGTTTTTGTGCGGGTCTTCACTGGCCAGGCCAAGGTCAAGGCCTCAGCCAGGTCAGCCTGGGGGAGGGGAGGATGAGCTGACTGGGGGAGGAGAGAAGACCAAGCCCTGGCGGGGGGGCCTGTGGGGTCCTAAAGGGACTGAGCCAGTGTCGGGGAGCAGGTGGGTGGTGACCTCAATGGGAACTCACGGCCACTCCCCTTTGCCCCCCACAGCAAGCAGGCTCTGGTGTTCCAGTGTGTGGGCTGTGGGGCCTTCCACCTGCAGCGCCTTGGAAAAGCCTCTGGATCCCACAGTGGCCAGTGAGTAGTGGAAAGGGAGAGGTGCCCCAGAGTCCCCACCCCGTAACTGTCTCTTCCCACGTCCCACAGGGTTAAGTTCTCAGCTGCCTGTGGTCCTCCGGTGACTCCCCAGTGTGAGCACTGTGGGCACCGACACCAGGTAGGATGAGGCCGGGGCGTGTGGTATCTCACGAGTTGCTCGTGGCCCCTGCTCATCTGCCCCTCTTGTGCCTGCAGCTTGGTGGCCCGGTATGGGCAGAGCCCATCCACGATCTCGAATTTGTGGGACGCATCCTCGAGGCTGTGAGAGCCAACCCCGGCCGCTTCCACACCTCGGATCGGATCCGAGGGGTCTTGAGCGTCGTGACTGAGGTGGGGCTGGGCTGCCACAGGGCAGGAGCACCATCTGGATCTGCCCGGCCCCTCCACTGGCTGCTCCTCACCTGTCCTGCCCTGTCCTGCCCCATCCCTGCCCAAACAGGAGCTCCCGGATGTGCCTCTCTACTACACGCTGGACCAGCTGAGCAGCACCATCCGCTGCAGTACGCCCAGCCTCCTGAAGCTGCGGTGAGGGCTAGAGACGGGTGGGCAGAGTCCAGGGCTTAGATCTGACCGCACCAGAAGGTGGTCATAGCTGTGAGAGGTGCATAGTCCAGTCCATGAAGGGGATAGCTGCGGCTAGACTTTGGGGGCCAGCCTTTTTCCCTGGAACTCAGGAGGAAACCCAAGGTCTTTGGACTGAACTGCATCCTCAGCCTTATTTTTCTTTTGAGTCAGGGTCTTGCAGAGTTGTCCAGGCTGGGCTTGAACTTTCAGTCCTCGTGCCTCAATCTCCAAGAGTGCTGGGGTTGCAGGTCTGGACTGCTGACCCAGCTCAGCCTCCCCTTCACGGTCCCTCCCGTCCCCAGGTCGGCCCTCCTCCACGCTGGCTTCCGAGTCTCACTCTCTCACGCCTGTAAGAACGCAGTGAAGACAGACGCTCCTTCCTCAGCTATCTGGGACATCATGCGCTGCTGGGTGAGGGCGGGGCTTACTGGATTGGCACAGTGGGAGGGCAGACAGTGGTCACCAGGACACCCCGTGGACCCAGCATCCCTGGCCTTTGCCCCCAGGAAAAGAAGTTCCCAGTAAAACGGGAGCGACTGTCAGAGATCAGCCCAGCATTCCGAATTCTCAGCGTGGAGCCCAGGTAGGGACTCACCTACAGCAGGGAACAGGGCTACTCATGGGCATAAGGGGCACATGTATGTGCAGGTGCGACGCTTCCCCACATAGGCCCAACTCACTTTCCAGTGGCATCCAGGTCCTGCCCACTTTCCCGGCCTTCTGCCCTCACCCTGACCTTTCTTTTTCCCACCTGTGTTCCCCACCATCTGTTCTCTAAGCAGCCAACAAGTGCATGTAAATATCTAAACTAGATCGTGCCCTTCTGTAGTCAGAATCCTTCCTGCCTCCCATCGCCTCACAGAAACCCAAATCCTAGCCAGGTGTGGTGGTGCACACCTGGAACGAGGCAGGAGGATCACAAGTTCAAGCCCAGCCGGGCAGTTTAGAAACTTAATGAGACCCTGTCTCAGAATATACATATATTATTTTTAAAGGTTGGGGATGGAGTTTAGTACAAAGGCTCTGGGTTCAATCCCCAATACTACAGACAAATAAAACCAAGAGAGGTGGGTTGGGTTGGAGGAATAGCACAGCTGTTAGAGGGCTTGCCTATTAAGTACAAGCCCGGAGTTTGATTTCCCCAGCACCACATAAACTGAGTGTGGTGGCATATGCCTGTAATTCCAACACTTGGGAGGCTTAGGCAGGAGAAAGGAATTTGAGGCCAACTTGGGCTACAGAGCAAGATCCTCTCCAAAAAAAAAAAAAAAAAAAACAGGAGGGAGAGAGAGCGCTAAGAGAGGTGGTTGCTTGGTGGTTAGAGCACTTGCCTAGTTTGTGAAAGGCTGTGGGCTCAATTCCCCAGCACTACATAAGAATTAGCCAGGTGTGGTAGCTCATACCTGTAATGTCAGTACTCTAGAGGCTGAGGCAGGAGGATCGCTGTGAGTCCAAGGCCAGCCTGGGCTACATATTGAGTTCAGGACCAGCCTTGACTACACAGCAAGACCCTCTCTCACAAAAATTTTCTTGTGCTGGGGATGGAGCCCAGGGCCTTGTGCATGGCCGAGGGAACAGTACACCGCTGAGCTGTATCCTGAGCCCTGCTGACTTCTGATTTATCCTGCCGCTTGTCTCTGGCCCACCTTACCAGAGGATGTCCACTTCATTTACATATATTCCCAGCATAGAGAATAATGTAGCTTTGATAGTAAAAGTAAAATACTTGATGAATGAAAGAAGCAGGTGAATAGATGAATATTTATAATCCCAGCACTCTGGGAAGCTGAGGCAGGAGGATGGGAAGTTAGAAGCCAGCCTGAACAATTTAATGATTTCAGGAGACCCGGTTTCAAAGTAAAAAGCTGGACCTGGTGGCACATGCCTATAAACCCAGCACTCAGGAGGCTGAGGCAGGAGGACTTAATGTGAGTTTCAGGCCAACCTAGGCTACATACTGAGTTCAGGATGAGCCCAGAATACTGAGTGAGACCTCTATCTCAAATAAATAAAGACTAGGGGGATATCAGTGTGAAGGTTCTGGGCCAGCCGCGCGGTCAGTCGACGAGCCCTCCCTCTCCCATTTGCCCAGACTGCAGGCCGACTTCACCATCCGGGAGGACGCCAATCCCAGCTCCCGACAGCAAGGACTGAAGCGCTTCCAGGCCAACCCTGAGGCCAACTGGGGTCCCCTACCCCGCGCCCGGCCAGGGTGAGTGGCCGTGGCGGTGTAGGGTGTGGCTCACCTGGGCCCAGATTTGGCCCCAGCTTCTGGTGTCTGTACAGGGGTAAGGTGTCGGGCAAAGCAATGGAGGAGAGACGCAGGCTCTTCCAGAATAAGCGGAAGGTGCCAGCTGAAGACCCGGCCCAGCGGGCTGCCCGCCTCAAAGCATTTCCTTGCAAAAGGTTCAAGGAGGTGAGGTCCCCCCCCACTCCCCTGCCCGGCACACTGCTGGGCCCTCCCAGGGAGGATGCCGGGGACTGGGATGGCTGGGACTGCTGCCCTCCTGACAGCACCCCTCCCTCCATCTGTCTTCCCACCAGGGCACCTGCGAACGAGGGGACCAGTGCTGCTACTCACATAGCTACTCTGGGCCTGGAGCCTCTGATGACGCCTCCCCAGCTGGCTGTCCAGTGAACCCCAGGCAGAGCCCCTCAGAACTCACGGCCACCCCTGGGCCAGGCGTGGGCTGAGCCAATAAAGAGATGTCACTTCCCAGAAACTGTTGTTCTGAATGGGGAGGCGGGCTGGGCCTGCTGGGGGCCGCACCTGTGTGTCGGTCAGCGTGGCTGCTCCTGCGTTATCTCTGCTCACCGGGGGGCGGGGAACGCGTGTCCTTGTGATTGTGGTTCACTCACCCTCACCGTCCTGCGGGCACTTGGCCGCGCTGGCTTCCCCTGGCTGTTCTCTAGGCGGCCACGGGGCGGCGACGGCGTGCTCGCAGCTTGGGGTTTTGCCCTTCCCTGGGTCGACTGAGGGGCACTGGCCCTCCTGCCACCGAGCGCCCACGTGACCTCCCGCCGCCTGGCGTCTTCTGGCCAGCCCCCCCTGGGCGTGGTGGCAGAAGCCGGACAGGAAGCAGGCGCCCCGTGCATCCGCTTCAGAGCAGGTGCTTCCTGCCTTGCGGCCCGAAGAGGCGCACTGCACACAGCCAGGGACCCAGAGGCTGCTGCTGTCCAACACCCAATGGCGAAGCCGCACGCCCTCTCCCAGAGCAGTAGGGCGGTAATGTGCAGGAGGCTGGGGCCAGAATTGCCACGTGCGCCTAACCCCCGGCTGCAAAATGAAGGCGATCTTATACTCCACCTTGTAGGGATATGAGGGAGAATCGTGAGTTTCTCAGGGTGGGAGATTGTGGGCGTCTGTGCATCATCCCCTTGGCGTCTGCTGGGTAGCTGCTGCAGGGAACTGTAGGGAACTCCTGCAATTAACCAGATAAGTCAGGTAAAACTTGGCTCATCGCGGTGCTAGACACTAGGAGTTAAGTCCTGTGGCCACTACGCAGTTGGGACTCCAGCCCCCGCCCTTGAACTTGCAGTGTGTCTAACTCACTGCGAGATAACACTTGCAATCCCAGCTCTACAGTAGCTTGAGGCGGAAGGCCCGGAAGCCTCAGCAACCTAGGGCAACCCTGTCTCAGAGAGGGTTGAACATAGCTCAGTGCGAAAGCCCTGGGTTTGCTCCCCAACAATGCGAAAAGCCAAGACTAACCAATCCTCTGCCTACCATAAGTGGCCTGTACTTAGGGGTGCCAATCAGGGACCCGCCAGGTTAGGCCTGTGCGGTCCAGAGACCCAGCATTGTAAGGTTTCGGGAAGCCCCGCTGATCTCCCCTTCCAGCCTTCCTGGGCCTGGAAACGGGTCGCGGGGTGGTGCAGGCCAGGGCTCGGGACACTCCTGCACGGCCTGGACGGCCGTCTGGGTGGAGAGAAGGCAGAAGGGGCCCTGCGAAAAGAGGAACTGGGCAGGGGGCAGGGAAGAGGAAGAGCGGCCCACCCGCCACGCGGCCCTAGCCGGCTGGAGAGCCCCCCCCCCCCCCCGCCCGCGTCGGCACGGACACCGGCGAGCGGGCAGGTGGCGACCGAGGCCTAGCCGTGCCTGCCTCGGTTTACCCGCGGGCGCCCTGCCTAGACCAGGCGCTTCGGCAGGTACCTCCCGAGGGCAGGGTCCTCCGGTGCCTGAGGGAGCGGAAGGAGAAGCAGCCCCGCGGGTGGCGGGCCAGCTCTGGCCCCGGCTGGCGGGGGCGGGGCGGGCGGCGCGCTCTCGGGATCTCCGCCCGCTGGTTTCCTCCGGGGTCAGACCGGCTCCTTATCAGGCGCGGCCAGGCAGCCAGGCCCTTATCTGTGCCGGCCCTGCATCCTCTGGCCGCCGCACCGGGGGTGAGAGGGAGGAAACCCGGCCGCCCGGAGCAGAAAGAGGGCGGTGCGTCCCAGAAGCCGCTCACTTTCCCTAGGGGAACCCACGCCGCGGGGCGCGCGGGCCCTCGGGAGCCCGGGGCGGCGGGGGCGCGGCCCGACTCTGTGCCCCGAGGGGAGCGTCCTGGAGCGCATGAGCCCGAGCGGACCGCATCCTGGCACCGACAGCCAGCCCTAGCGGGACAGAGCCAGGGGACTTGGCACGCTGCGGGAACGACACGGGGTAAGAGGGAAGCCGGCGCGAAAGTGGAGGTACCCCACCCCCACCGGCCTCGGACCCTGACTGCACCCCTGTGTCCCTTCCTTCCTTCACGAAAGGGGACCCACTAAGTGAGGGGCTAGGCCACTTCCCCAAGTGGGAAAGATAAGGGCGGAAGGCCGGGAGTTCCACAGCTTGCTGAGACACCCCAGGCCGCGGAGCCCGCAAGCAGGGACGTTGAAGCAGGGTGCAAAGGCGTGGATGTTAGCTGGGCCTACTAGAGCAGGTCTGTAACTCCAGCACTTGGGAGGCTGAGACAGGAGTATTCACCCTCAGGTTCAAGTTCAGCCTGAGCAATTTGGCAAGAACTTGTCTCAGAATAAAAAGGAAGGTTGGCTGGGAAGGTTCTGAGCTCCATCCCCAGGGCCCCCTGCCGCTCACGCCCCCTACAAAAAAGGTGACGAGGACTCCCAGTGGACTTCATGTTGGGGTTTGGGGGTCACAGTGTCACATAGGATTGGGGACATTTCCGGCAGGGGTGGGAAGCCCTTGAGCACTTAAGGAGAGCTCCCAATGTCAGACGTGGAACCTCGGGGTTCCACCTGAGGCCCCATAGCTAGGGGAGGAGGGATTCCAGAGTCACGTGGCAGCAGTCAATCTGCTTGGGCTCTGAGGATCAGAAATCCAGATCAGGGTTACAGGATCCATTTTGGCTTTCACAGGGGGTTCCATATTCAGCTCCCTTTAGGGTTAGGGGTGTATGCTCAGAGGCTGGGAACAGAGCCCCTTGCAAACAGCTTATAGTGGGGTCCTGCAGGGCCCAGTGTTGCCTAGCACCTGGCAGCCACCCTGCCTTGTGCTGGTAATTTCTGGGCCCACCTTCACCCATCTTTTGCCCGCTGCACCTCCTCTGATCCTCTTCCTTCCTCCTCTCTCCCCCTCCCATTCAAGGGCTAAGCAGGTGGGGTGAGGTGGGGCCTGGCCTTCCTCCCTACTGGGGTCCTTCTTCCTACAGGTGAGCACCCCCTCCTCGGGGTCCATGTGCCCGCCTCAGGCCCAGGCAGAGGTGGGCCCCACCATGATGGAGAAAGCCACCCAGATGGTGTGTGTCCCCAGCCCTGCACCCACCCCACCCCCAAAGTCCGCCTTGCCTGGGACCCCGCCCTCCGAGGAGGTGGGCCACCCTGGCGTCTGCCCTCCCAGGCTGCCCCCTGGTGTGCCAGTGATCAGCCTGGGTCACACCAGGCCCCCGGGGGCAGCCCTGCCTGCCACCGAGCTGAGCGGCCTGCGCCCCCCCTTGCTGCATATCTCAGCCCTGGGGACTGCCCCGCCCACTCTGGCTCTGCATTACCACCCTCACCCTTTCCTCAACAGGTCAGTGGGGGCCGAGGGCGGGGCAGGGGTCCGTGGCTGCGAGGCCAGCACTCACGTCCTGATCCCCTCACAGCGTCTACATTGGGCCTGCAGGACCTTTCGGCCTCTTTCCTAGCAGCCGGCTGAAGCGGCGACCGAGCCACTGTGAGCTGGAGCTGGCCGAGGGTGAGTGCGGGGGGCGGAAACGCGTGGGTGCACCGCAGGAGTGGCTGGCTGTGCCTGAGGTCCGCGTGCGCCCCACGCCCTTCCACAGGAAGAGGTGTTTCTTGTGCACACACACGTAGCGAGGAGAGCCAAGTGCAAGACCTTAGTGCAGTAGCCAGTGCCACTCAGTATTGCCACCCGCACGCCTAGCTTCCTAGCCACAGAGTCGCAGCAAGACTAGACAGGCCATGGCAGGGCCTGGGAGCTCAACTGCGAGGCACAGCCATGGAAGCCAGCCCCAGGACCACAGCCACCCCGCAGCCAGCCAGCCACATAGCCACAGCCACACGAGTCAGCCCCAGAACCACAGCCATCAGATGGAGCACGAGCCCCTCAGCTACGGAGGCAGCCAGCAGGCCCGGGCACCATGGCGCGAGGAGAGGACCTCTAGAAACCTCGCCTAGGGCACGCGGTCAGGAGCAGCGCAGGGGCAGCTTCCAGAGTGACAGCTAAGAGGAAGAAATTCTGCAGGGAATGCCAGCCACTGGCGTCCCGGTGCAGACAGGCCCAGCAGTCCCCGGGTGTCTGTGGTCTGTCTAGGGAGCCCTTGGGGCAAGGGGGCACCTCTGATCCTTTGGGCAGAAATCCCCCAGCACACTCCGGGGTCTAACACCGTGGGGTTGCGGGCCGCCGACGCTGAGGACGGCAGGGGCCCCCAACTGTGCCCCGCTCGTCTGCAGGACATCAGCCCCAGAAGGTGGCACGGCGCGTGTTCACCAACAGCCGCGAGCGCTGGCGGCAGCAGAACGTTAACGGCGCCTTCGCGGAGCTCAGGAAGCTGCTGCCGACTCACCCGCCGGACCGGAAGCTGAGCAAGAACGAGGTGCTGCGGCTGGCCATGAAGTACATCGGCTTCCTGGTGCGGCTGCTGCGCGACCAAGCGGCCGCGGTGGCCGCGGGCCCCGCCCCGCCCGGGCAGCGGAAGCGGCCGGCGCCCCGCGGCCCGGAGCCCGGCGCCCGCCTGGGGTCGTGTCACCGCGCGGAGGTAGCCGCGCGCGCCGAAGACTCCGACGGCGGCCCCGGGGGGGCGGCCCGGCCCATCAAAATGGAGCGGGCCGCCCTGAGCCCGGAGGTGCGGTGACCCCACGCGGCCTGGACTCTGGGCGGCGGGGACCGGAGACTCGGCCCAGGGCTGTGCAGCAAAGGGGAGGACCGAGCGCCGCGCCCGCTCCGGGCGGACTCCCCGGAGGACGGGCTAGTGCGGACACCTACGGGGACAGATCGTGGGGCTCTTTAGGCGTGGCCGGAGCCCTAGGGACCCTGAAGAGGGTTCCTTTTTAAAAATGGCCCGCTGCCCGCCGGGAAGCCGCCTTGCCCACGGCCCCTTCCCGGCGGCGAGGTCGTGGCACCAACGCGCAGTCACCAGACCCAAGCGCGGCTTCCGTTTTCCCAGGCGGGGGTCCTCGGGAGAGGCCGAGAAAGGAACGCGGGGGAGCGTCGCCTGCTCCCGGCGGGGTCCCGTCCCGCGCCCCGCGCCGGCGCCCCCCCCCCACCGCCCCCGCCACGGCCGGTCTCGCGCGATCGCACTAGCCGAGGCTCGGGAGCGGTTGCTTTTTCTTTATTTCTTTATTTCACGTACACATTAGCCATTCAATGGAGAAGCCGGAGAGAGTCAGGCAAAGATGGTACAACAGAAGCGCAGTGGCGGGGCGGGGCGGGGCGGGGCGGGGACGGGCGGGCTGGCTGCCTACTTGCATTCCGCTAGGACACTGAAAACCCAGAAAACAGAACAGACAGTAAACTACCCTTGTTTCTTATGTATCTCAGTGCGGAGACGGGGCGGAGGGCGGAGGGGACCAGGCTGAAGGAGAGGCGCGGAGGGGACGCTAAGGGGAGCACACCAAATCCATTAGTACTATATATAGATACTCGTATATACTGCGTTTCTTAGCCTAAGAAGAAACTTGTTTGACGGGACGGGCGGCCTCTGCGGTCCGCGATGCTGGTGCTGCTCGGGCGCACGGGTCTCCCGGGAGGGAGCGGAGCGGGGCTGGCCCAGGCTGGCTTACGGGGGGAGGGGGCGCCCCGAGAGTGGGTGGGGAAGCAGAGGCGGGGCTGGGGTGCCCCTTGGGCTCTCGATTGGGGGACAAAAAGTTCTCGTGACTTTATTGCTCCTGTATTTTTCTCTCGCGTGCGTGCGTGCGTGCGTGCGTGTGTGTGTGTGGAGGGGTGGGTGTCCGTGAAGCACGGTCGGGGTGGGGAAGGGGTGGGTCGTCTGAGCCACCCGGCCCCTCTGAGACCCAGAGCGCGGCGTCCGCTCCGCCAGCACGGGGGTGAGAACAAGGCACTAGGTCGGCCGGCCAGCGCGGGGGCGGGTGTGTAAGGCAGTCGACGGGGCTGGTCGCGGGGAGGGGGGCGTGTGCGGGGCCGTGTGCGTGCGTGCGTGCGGGCGCGGGCCTGGGCGAGTCGACCTGTCGGCTTGGCGGGGCCTGTCCCGGGCCGCGAGCCTTCCGGGCGCTCCCGGGCGCGGCCAGGGGTGGGAGGAACGATGTTGAGTCGGGGCGCCGGGGACAGGGGTCCGGGGGAAACTACCAACTTGCTGAGCGCGCTCCTGATAATGCTGGTGAGGGTCAAGTTGGCGTCTGGCTCAAAGAAGGGCGCTCGGGGCAGAGAGGAAGGGACGGGGGAATGCGGGGTGGAGGGGACATTTGTTCGTTGGCATTGACCTCTGCGGAGGAAGGGCCGGGGGCACCCCGCCGCGCCCCCGGGGCGGGGGTTGGGGAGGAGGGGGCGCCCGGGGAGACCCGCGGCCGAAGCAGCCCAGCAGCCGGGCGGGCGCGCGCCGCTGTCCCGTTCCGTTAAACTCAACAAAGAAGGGATATGCGTGTTCCTAACAAGTGCAGGATATTGAATTGATTCATAAACTTACGTATAATAGTTTGTGGGTTTTTTAAAACGTACTTTATAATGTAAGAAGCACCAGGGTTTTTATGTTTAATTATCTTAAAAATAATTTTCTCTCGTCCTTTTTCCTTTTTTTTTTTTTTTTTTGATCTTGTGTTGGTTGATTTTTAAAAAAACTGTCGAGGTGGTTTTTTAAAACTCCAAAATGTGAATGTTTCCTTCAGCCCTCCCACCGAAACCGAGAACGAACGACGAAACAAATAAAAACCCCAGATCATCCTCGTCAACGCAGGAAAACGACTTAAAAAAAGAAGAAGAAGAAGAAAAAAAAAAAACACTCAGCTTTCGTTATCCCCGCACAGGGCGGGACAGGCCCAGTTCTTTTAGCGTCCCCAGAGCCGCAAGGACATTACAACAAAAATAAATTTTTTTCTTAACAATCTCTTAACATACAAAGATAGGAAAACTCTCTGATGCATTGCACTTGGTTCAATGAAAAAAAAAAAGTTCATTTCCCCCATATATATTTTTGTGGGTTTTTTTTTTCCTCTTCCTAACACATCCCCACATCTCCGATCGCCCTCACCGCCCTCACCTGCCTCTCACACCACCTTTTGGGAAAGGAGCATAACCCGACAACCTGGGCAGCCCCGCCGGCCACCTCCGGCCCGGGCCCAGCTGGCCTGCAGCTTCCGACCTCGCCCGGGCGGGCACCCAGCAGGCCCACAGCGCCCGCGGCCCCCACTGTCTTCGACGGAAGGGGCGCACGCGGCCGGGCAAGGGGCCCCTTCCGCTTCGCTCTCAGCTCTGACCCTGTTTAGCCAACCGAACCGAAAAATCATTGCACTTTGACCGCGCGTCACGCCCGGCCCACCCGGCCCCCCACCCCCGGGCCTCACTCCCTTCCTCCCTCGACCCCGAGGCTCCCGCGGGATCCCCAGCCCCTCTATCCCAGGACCCCTCGGCGCAGTACGCCAAGGAGGGCCGGGAGGGCGTCGCCCAACTTCCAACAGAAGCCGCCGCAGGGGCCCGCCGCTCGAGGCTTTGCGCAGGTGACGACGCACCGCCCGTCGCCCCCGCGGCCCCAGATACTGGCCCTCCTTCCCTCCCTCCGCCTGCTCAGGGCCACAGCCTCACACACTAGATTCTCAATAAATAAAGCCCATAACCCACCCCTGCGTGGTGCAATGTTGGACTGACTTTCGGAGGATCCTGACCTGTGCTTTGTGTTTTCATACCAGTAAGAAAGAGGGAAAGACAGGCACGAGGACTGGAGAAGGGGCCGGGGAGGGGGACGCCGGGAGGAGGGAGTAAGGCACAGAGAGACAAGCCAGAGGGGCCGGTCCCACCCTGGGGGGCTGGGCGTGCTATGCTCCCCTCCCCTCCCAGGTGGGCTTCCGGAGAACCTCTGGACAGGCCCCCACCATCCCTTGGGGGAGGAGGGGGCTGGGGGAGCACTACTTCCTGTGATGTGTTACCAAATTGTTCCCAAGTTGCTCAAATGGAGTTCCCAATTGCGACGGCAGAAAGACCCAAACAATGACTGCCCCACCCCTAAATCAAGAGTACAGACATTACAGCTAAAATCCAGAGAGAAGTGGCCACGGAGGGTGAAGTTGATGGCGGGCGGGGGGGGGGGGGCACAGAAAGCTCCAAAAACACTTTCGAAAAGGACGACACCCAGCACCCTCCCGAGGAGCTTGCCGGCGGTGCGCAGGACGCCTACCTAAGCACAGGCGGCCGCTCAGGTGGCAGCAGCAGCTGCCCTCGTCCTCCTCCAGCTGGCTCAGGGTCCCCTTCCTGCTCCACTCTTGGCCGGCCCCAGCCGGTCTGTACGTGTAAGGGCAGGGGCCACCGGGCAGAGCAGGGGCGCCTGCACGCAGGGCTGGAGGGAGCACTCCCTTCACCTCCTGGCCGGGCTGTGCTGGGCGGCAACCCCCTGGCTGGCAGAGAGGAAAGAGCCTATCCCAGGCTGCATGGGGGACTGCAGAGAGCAATCTTTTTTCCTGTGGACTGTACAGAGGGGTACAGGGGCCCCTGGAACTGCCCCCGTGGCTTAGGATGGGGTGACAGAAAAGCCTCCACTCGGGGCTCACGCAACTAACTTCAGGGGTGCCCCTGCCCACCCGGGAGCCTCCCTTGCCTGGTCCAGAGCAGCTAGGGGGAGAATCCGGAGCTAAGGCTCGCAGGAGGGCGGGTGAGGGGGCGGTGGCCAAGTCTACACAGAGGAGAGAATTTATAGGACCGGCACCCCACCTCTACAAGCTGGTCCACGGGCTCCCTAGGGAGGCTCTGGCCTGAGTGGAGAGTGGGGTCCCTGGGGGTGGGGGAGGGCTGGGGCCAGGCGCCTTCGTCATGGTGCTGGTTGCTCTGTGTGGGGATTTTTACTCCTTCCCAGCTGCTAGGCTGGGCGTGGAGGAAGGCAGTCCCGCCGCATCCTTTCTGTCTGTCCTCT
This sequence comes from Ctenodactylus gundi, assembly GCA_004027205.1. Lineage (NCBI taxonomy): Eukaryota > Metazoa > Chordata > Mammalia > Rodentia > Ctenodactylidae > Ctenodactylus > Ctenodactylus gundi. The sequence goes on along the minus strand of PVKB01001667.1, from coordinate 124,462 downwards.
GCTGGGCAGAGTCCGGTTTGCATGTGTCTTTCTGCTTGGCTGCCAGTGCACAGCTCCGCTGAGCCCCTTTCCAAGGACTCTCAGAGAACTGGGCTGCTTCGGGGGCTGCAGGGGTCCCCGGGCTGGAGGAGAGAAGGGCTGAGTGGCTGACAACGTCTAATTTTTGCTTTTCGGTGGGGCTGGGTTGGGCTGGGGGATTTTTCCATGTCTCAAAATTTCTTCTCCCCCCGTTTGAGGAACCTCTTCTTTTCATTTTGCTGTTTCTTTGTCGATCTTATCAGAGGAACCAGGACTGAAATGGGACAAAAAAAGTGATGATAATGAGAATAGCCAGGGCAGGTCCCATCTCATTCTTGCCTGGCCCCCAGGTCCTTGCGGCCAATCCCTCCCCTGGGGGTCTAGCTTCTGAAGAGCCGGTGCTGGGTAGCTGACCCCCCATGAAGGAGGAAGTGCAACCCCACTCTCTCCACTGTCTACGAGAATCCCCCGCCCGACCCTGCCCCCCAGTGCTGGAGTCCAGCTGGCCTTCCCGTGGGCACAGTGCCCAGAGGGTGGGACCCCCATGGCTGGCGCTGGCACAAACCTGGGATCTGGCCATGTTTGCAATTGTTTAGGTTTTTGTGTGGGTCCTGGAGGGTGGGGAAGATGCCAGGCTGGGGCTTTTGTACCCAAAGGGGCTTGGGGAGTGGGGTGGGGGTGGCCCAGCTTCTTGCTGAGTTTTCTTTCTGTCTCTTTGGATTAAAAGCAGAAATTCCTGTCTGTACACCCCAGCCAAGGTCCCACAGGCTGAAAGATTGCGGGTTTGGGGGTGGGGGAGCCACATGGCTTCAGTCCCTAGCAGTGCCAGGCCCGGGGGAGGGGCCGTGGCCCACCAAGTGCGATTCCCTACCCTGGGGCACTAGACGCTGGGGAAAAACCTGTAGCACCGTGGGGTGGCGCCGCTTCCGTCATGGGGCCAGCAGAGGGCGCTGACTTCCCACACAAGGCCTTGTCCTGTGTCTCCCACACACAGTGCCCACAGTTTGGAGGCCAGGGGCTGGGCTGCCTGGCAACGCCCTTCATCAAAGACTCATCTTGCCTCAAGGTCAAGGGGCAGGTCAGGAGCGCTTCTCCAGGCACAGGTGTTTCTTTACTCTCAAGGAAAAAGGGGTCTCTGAAAATGCACCCAAGGGCCTCCCCCAGGCTCTGTGTTGTCGACTCCAGGCTGTGGGGGCCAAGCAGAGCCCATTACAGGGCATATTCCATCCTTGGCACAACCCGACACGGAAGCCAGGCATAGAGGGGAGGTGACATACCTTAGACCACAAAACCCCACCGCGACAAGATGAGACTCGAGTGTGGGGAGCATCTTGTTCTGTAGTCCAGGGTGGCCTTACACTCACAGCAAACCTGCCTCAGCTTCATGAGCACTGGGATTATAAACATGCTTCAAGATGCCCATCTGATGTGATACTGGGGAAATCAATTCAGGGCCTCGTGCTAGGCAAGTGCTCTAACCTGTACTATTCCTCCAGCCACCACCCCCCCCCCCCCGCCCCCGGCCCCTTTTTGAGACAGGGTCTCACTCTGAAGCCCAGGCTGGTCCTGAACTCACTATGGAGCCCAGACTGACCTTGGACTCACAGCAATCCTCCTGCCTCAGCCTCCCAAGTGCTGGGATTAAAGAGCATGCACCACTACACCCAGCTTTAGGTAGTGCTGGGGAATGGAACTCAAGAGTTTTGCACTTGCAAGGTAAGTGCTTAAACCATTGTGCCATTCCTCCAGCTCCCCTCCCCCATTTTTAAGACATTATCTCACTAAGTCACCAAGTTGCCTAGGTTGGGCTCAAACTTGTAATCCTCCTGCCTCAGGCTCCCAGGGTTACAGGCCTGCACCCCACCTAGAGTGAGGGTCAGGAGTAGATGGAGCTGCCAATGGAGCTTCACTCTAAAACAGTCAGAAATCCAGATACTATTTCATGTGAAACTTTGCAATATTTAAAACACTGTCATTCAAATATTGGTCAACTTACGTCTCAGGCCCTCTTTGGGATCTTAGGACTGTTTGCTGTGAAATGGGGACACAGTGTTAGAATCTGAAAGGGCTTCAGAAGCTGGGCAAGGTGGCAATCGCTTACAGTCCCAGCACTGAGAAGGCTGAAGTGGGAGAATTTTGAGCCCAGGAGTTCAAGACAAGCCTGTTCAACCCACCAAAACTCTATTTATTTTTTAAAAAGGTGAGAGCTAGGGACATAGATTAGTAATTAAAGTGCTTACCCAGCACATGCAAGGTTCTGGGTTCCAATCCTCATTACCACAATAAAGACTAGTGGAGTGTGGTAGTGCACACCTGTAATCCCAGTACTCAGGAGGCTGAGGCAGGAGGATTGAGGTGTGCCGTAAGTTCAGGGCCAGCCTGGATTATATGAGTTCAGGACCAGCCTGGACTACAGAGTAAGACCTTGTCTCAAAAAAAAAAAAAAAAAAACTTTCTGCGACAATGGAAATTTTATCTGTGCTTCCCAGTGCAGTAGCCAGCAGCACAAGAGGTTTCTGAGCACCTGCAATACGGCTCAGGTGACTAGGTCTACATTTTTCTTTAATTAATTTAAATGCACACAGGCCAACGGCCACCATAGTGGAAGGGACAGGTGAAAAGCATCTGGAAACAAGGAGTCTAGCATTGCTACAGTGATGGATACCGCCAGCTGACAGACTCTGACCTGTCTGCCACGCACGTGACAGCATGCACAAGGAAGGCCTGCCCTCCCTCTGTGAGCTCCCTGAGCACCTGTATGAAGCCTGGCCGAGCAATGGACGACAAGCCAAGCAGAGACCCCCTAGGGCCTGGTGAGCAGGCCCGAAACCCAGGCCTACAGTCTCTCCAAAGCAGGACCGGAAGGTAGTCATTAACCATCTCCTGGGCCTCCAGTCCCGGCCCACACAGGCTTGGGCCTCAGACCCTCTGGGTCCCCCTTTCTAAGGGGTAACTGCACAGGAGCCTTGCACCACTGGCCCCGGGGGCAGGGAGGCTGATTCTGGCTGGGAGCCTGCCATTTTTCCTCCCTCACAGGAAAAGAGGCTGTAGACAACAGGGACAGAGAGGGCCCCACTCCCCTGTCTGTTGGCAGACCATGCCAAGGCCCCACACTGGCCCTGTTGGGGTCTCCTGAACTCTAGAGCGGGGGGAACAACCATCAAGTCTAAGACTGAGGGCCTCTCTGCAGAGGAGGAAGACTCTGGTTCCAGACCTGGAGTTGGGCACAAAGGCAGCTCCACGTGGGCCCCCTAGCTCCTCCCCACAGGTCCCAGGAACAGGGGTCTGCTGCCAGGCACAGAGCAGCTTTTCCGGCTCACTCCTCCTTGCTTCCTGAGCCAGGTCCAAATTGATTAAAACTAAGTAAAAAGCTCTGCCCAGGGAATGACAAAATTGCTAAAATTCTCTTTTCTTTCCTCATTCTATTGTTCTCTCTCCATCTGGTACTCCAGGGATCAGCTAAAGTCACTGGTTACTGTGGAAACCACCCCAACTCTACCCGTGGGTGCCTGCCACAGCCGCTTGCCTGCCCCTCGGCCTGAGGGCTCCTGCTCCGTGGCAGGCCCGTCTCCAGCACCCCTGTCACTCCCCAGACACACCTGCCTGCTTAGGGGCACAGGGCCCCAGCAGGGACACTTCCCTACCACCCGGGGCCCAAGACATGGAACACGGGGGAGAGAAAACGTTTCCCTAACTTGCCTTACACTCTGACTTGGCCCCAAAACATCCAAGCGAAGTGAACAGAGAAAGTGAAGAAGGCAGCAAAATGGGCGGGCGAGTGGGGAGGGCTGGAGGCAGCGGCTAAGCACGCGCACTGCAGAGCCACTGGCGCTGGCGGCAGAGGGAGGGATCGACTGAGCCCTGCCCCTGGTGCCAGCCCAGAGCTGGAGGGGAGGCCCGCCTGCTGTCCCTTCCCCTGGCACTCCATCCCACCCTCTGCCAGCAGGGCTCTCTTGGCCTCCCTGGCACAGAGCAGAGGGGCTGGCTCCAGCCCCTGCTCGGAGCCATTGTTTTTCTTCTCAACACCCCCAAGTTCAAGTTCATCTGGGTGTTACATCATGTCTGGTTGCTCCTGGAAACCAGACGGGTCAGACGTGACTCTGGAGAAAGGGGGTGGGAAGCTGGAGGGGGCTGAAGTTCCCTTTCCCTCCCCTCCTTGCCACTAGGGAGCTCTGAAGTTTGAAGTTGACAAAGTTTTTTTGGCTTTTTTTTTTTAAGGGAAGGAAAGGAAAAGAAAGAAAAAGAAAGAAAATGCTTAAACCACACACACAACACCCCATCCGCCAACTTTCTCTAGGCCGGGGCCTCAGAGCAGAGGTGGACTGGGACCCCAGGGGTAGCCCGGGGGCTCCAGGCAGAGGTGGGTTTCCCAGGGCTGAGGAAGCCAGAAAGGAGGTTTTGTAAAATGTGCAAAAGAAAGATATTTGTGTGCTATTTTCTGAAACCACACACTGTGAAAGCCAGGGGTCCCTAAACTTGCCTCTCGCCCTGCTCTTGACGTGGGTCCTCTCTGTGCCACCACGGACCCTGGGTTGTGCCGGATATTCCTGGGGGCAGGAAGAATATGCACCATGCACGCAGGAGGCCCAGTCTAGGGAACTCAGGTAGAGGGCAGCTTGTCTCAAGAAAAGAGAAGGTGTGTTGGGTGCACAGCTCAGCCGTTACAGCCCTTGTCTAACAGACAAACGGTCCTGTGTTCAGTTCCCAGCACCACCCCAGTGTACTGGTGCACGCCTGAAATCCCAGCCACTGGGAGGCTGAGACAGGAGAATTGCTGTGCGTCTGAGCCAGGCTGGGCTACATAGTGAGTCTAAGACCATTCTGGACTGCACAGAAAAACCCTGTCTAAAAAAAAAAAAAAAAAAAAGAAAGAAAGAAAGAAAGAAAAGAAAAGAAAAGAAAAGAAAAATGGCAGTGCTATCAGCAGAAGATCGGAGTGGAGACCAGAGGCTCTTGTAGCCTGGCCTTGCCCCTAGCAGAGCTCCTCAGAATTTGGGGTAGTAGCTAGCCTTGCCCTGTCTTCAGTGTCAGAGACTCCAGGGAGGTGGTCCACCAGGCCTGCGCTGTCCCTCCACGCCTCACCCAGCCCACCCAGAGCCAAAGAAGGGTGGAGGGCGGGGGCCCAACGCCGGGCTGCAGCAGGGGGATGGGAGGAGATCAAGGAGGAGCCCCTGTCCTCCCGATGGGGTGCCTCTGTCTCCCATCTTTGCTTCCACCAGGCCTGGCCCACAGCGCCTCTGGCCTTGGGTCCTTGGCCGCCTTCCCCAGGGCCAGAGCTGTCAGAGCTAATTATCCAATTAGCTGATTAGCCAGGGAGCCCTGGGAGGGCCTGCCTGGGGAGGCAGGCTCAGCTGGGCATGCAAAAGCCAAAGCCTTGCAGCATAGCCCAGAGATCTTCTCTCTTAGCCCCGAGGACCTCAGCCCCTTCCCTTAGGTCCCAAATCTGCCGGTTCCTCTGCGCTCTGGGCTTGAGGCCAGACAGTGTCCTACCTGAGACTGCTGTGGGATGTTCAGAAAGTTGCCGTCCCGGGGTCCGATGCTGACAAACCGGTTGGCAGAGGAGGCGCCTGTCGTTGCGAATGCTGTAGGAAGCAGGGAAGAGAGGAGAGACCCTGTCAGGCCTTGCAGCGCGCCGCCACCGAGGCACTGCCCTTCAGAGCAGCAGACAGAGGGAGAGACTGGGCTAGACCATGCTGCCAGGGTACCGCTGGCTGTGGGAAGGACAGGAGAGGGCTGCTGTGTTGGAGGCCAGGCCCAGGCCTGCCCCACCCACACGGAGGGACCTCATCCTCACCGACCAGGAGCACACACTGCACCCCCTCCCAGCACTCCCAGCCTCGGTCAGGTGTCCTTTGTCATGTCCCTGGGTAAGGAAGGGGCCCTGGGCACTGCAGCCAAGGCTGTCTGCTGAGACACTGGATAGGGCTGAGGCTAACCCTTGTGCCCAAGTGCCCTCAGTGGGTCCCCTGGCTTTCTACTTGGAGACAAAGAAGGGAGAAGTACGGTCAGCCTAGCCCACCCTGCTCAATCAGGCCGCGGCAGCCTTTGGGTGCAGCTCCACTTACCACCCTGGGCAGTCCTAAGGACTGGGCAGGTGACTCCGGGAACTCAGCGGAGACCCAGAAAAGGACTGAGCTAGGAAGGATGGGGTCAGAGCGGAACCTAGGAAGTGGCTGCCTAGTCTGGGGCAGCCGGGGTCAGGCGGTGCCATTCTCCTCCTCTGTCCACAGGCCAGGCCCAGAGTCTGAGATGCGCCCAGGCAGCAGAGGAGGAGAAGACTGAACGGGCTGACTGAGCTGCCCGGCTCAGTTACCTGGGGACCGCAGCCCAAAGAGGCAAGTGAAGCTTTCTCCCACAGGGTGATCCAGCTGGGGCCCTATGGGAGGAAGCGGGCCCTGCACCCCCAGGAGGAAAGATGACCCCTGAGGGAAAAGGACTGCCATACCTGCCCACCCCTGCCCTATACCAGACATCCCCAGGGACCCCACATTCACCAGATTCTGCCCACCTTTCTCCAGAATCTCCCGCAACCCTGCAGCCTGATTCCCCTCCCCAGTGCCCACCTCCATGACATGGTTATGACGTCGTCGTGTCTTATGGCAGATGTGGATGAGACGATGGCATGAGAGGATGGAGGGGGGAACTCAAACCATGAGAAAGGAGGAGAGACAGAGAGCGCAGACAGGGAGCAGCGTGGAGATGGGCCACCCGCCCTGGCCTGCGGTGGCCAGCCCCGGGCCCGGCCCACCCGTGCCCGCCCTGCCCGCAGACAGCGCCGCCCATCTTCCGCCTCTCCTGTCCTTCACGTCGGTCTACCTGGGGCCTCTTGATTCAGATTTTCCTTCTCTTCCCTTTGACAAAATTTGTCATCAATTTTAAAGGAAGGGGAAAAAAAAGAAGAGAGAAAAGAAAGAGAGAGACAAGTAAGCTGGAGCCCAGAGCCCTCCCGTGTCCTTGGAGCATCCGACCTGGGAAAAGGTTTGAGGGGGAAGGGAAAGCCAGGGTGGGGAGAGGGAGAAAAAGAGGAACAACGAGAAACCAAATGCCGAGACTGAGGGAGGGTGGGGTGGCCTCCGTCATCTTCAGAGGCCCAAGGGCCAGGATGGAGGTGAGGGGGCAAGGCAAAAAAAGGGGATGGTGGTGGCGTCGCCTTGTGGTTACATTAAATTTCTCTGGGTGTGTGTGGGGAACAACGAAACAACAAAAAAATTTAAAAACAAAACCAAAAAAACCAAAAAAAAAAAAAAAAAACAGCAATCAGGCATGAAGATGGCATGGCTGTGCCTTCCCGCCCCCTCCCACCCACGCCAGCACCCCTGGCCTGGCGTGCCCACTGTGCTCTCCCTCCCGCCCCCCAGGGGGGCCTGGGCCAGGGGCTCTGGCTGGGAGCAGCAAGGAGAGGGCTTGTGGGGTGCTGGCTGGTGCAATGAGGCCCGGGAGGCCGCAGCTGGGGGCTCTGCTCGTCCAGGCAGGAGGCTCCATGGCGCTCTGGGTGGGGGGCTGTGGCGGTGGGGAGGGGCTGCTGCTCGGTTTTGCAGAGGAGACTGTATGGACGGGCCAGGGATGCCGGGCGTTGTGGTTTCGGTTTCATCGTCCACTTACAGGGTGATGGAGGAGTCAAGGCGGCGCCGTCTGGGGCAGTGCTGGTGGATTTGGAATCAGGCATAGGAAGGGGCACAGGTCTGGCCACTGGAGGCGGCGGCGGTAGCAAAAATGACCCCGGGACTTTGCCCTGGCCGCTACCGTTGGGCTGCGAACAACATAAATAGAGTGACGCATGAAGGCACATCACACACAGACACACGCGGCGCTCCCGGTGGCAGATGCGTGGGATGCTCCTGTCATCCAGCACGGGATGGGGAGGGGGGCCTCTATTTGGTCTCTCGGGTGTTTCTCTTTTTTTCTTTTCTTTTTTTCGTTTTTTTTTTTTTTTTTTTTTTTGGTCCTCTTTCGAAGTCGTGGGAGGGAGGGAGGGGGTGTCCGACGGGTAATTTGTTGTGTCCTTAAGGAAAACGCTTTAGGTACAGAAATGTGCCACCTAGCAATACGTGCAACTGCATCTTGAACTCATGAGCTCCTGACGACCTTGTACCCCAGAAAGATGAGCCCACCCCGCCCCCACCACCTCTTAGAGCACGCTGGTGCCCTCCTCCACGGGCCCAGCAGGGGCTGGGTGGCTAGCCAGGACGGCAGGCCAACCATGAGGCACGGCCTTGGGAGGACACCAGCAGCGCACAGCTGCCCTCGGCTCCAGCAGCCTGCGTCCTCGGTGCCTGTGGACAGTGGGGTCCCGGCCTTGTCTCTAAAGAGTAGCCAGGGAAGAAAATGCTGCCAGCTCCAGTTTCTGTGAAGTTCTTCGAGAGCACTTCCCTGGACGACACCCTCAGGAAGCAAGAACACTGGGCCACCAGGGCTCACTGCTTTTCTTTTGTGCTCTCTTTGGCCTCAAATTGGAGACTCCTCCTCCAGGCCCCAGGCCTTGCATGGCTCAGCCTTTCCAAGGCCTCCTCTGCCTCTTGCAGGCAACTTCCTTGGAGAGACCTGGGCAGTGCTCAACTGTAGCACCAACTCAGAGAGGCCCAGCCCAACTTCTTTGTCACCTCCTGTGGGGCAAAATTCTGCCTTCCTGGCCACCCAGACGTGGGACTTCTCTCCCTCCTAGCAGCAGGCAAGCCCTAAGGAACATGCCTGCTTGCTATCTCCTGCCAGCTGTCACCCCGTCCGCACTCACGTTGCCCCGACTATGACAGACACAGCAGCTGTCTGCCCTCTGCAACAGCTTATCAGCTGAGTGCCCTCCAGGTCCAGTACTGGGCAAGGCACCTTACTTGTGTCTCAGACTCAAACCACTCCATAAGGCAGCAGCAATTCTCACCTGGGAGTGGCTCTGGCCCCAGTCCTTCTCGAGGAGACAATGAAGACATTTTTGGTTGTCACAGCCAAGGGGCATGGGGCAGCTGCTGGCATTGAGTGAATGGGTGTAGGCCAGAGATGAGCTTAGCCCCCTATATCACATAGGACAACTTCAGGACAAAGAATCCTGGCCCAAAGTTCACACCACTATCCTGGAGAAGCTCTATTCTACCCTTTTCACAGCTGAGGTCACTCAGACTCTGTGCATTAAACTCGTTTATCCAAAGTTTTCTAGCTACAACTAGCCAAGTCTGAAATTCACAGCCATGTCTGTTGAAAGTGGGATCCTATGTACTATTTCCAGTGAGCTCATTGAACCTGTTTCCACAAATGTCCATTAGCTCAGGTTTCTCCAGCCTCCAAAACCTTTCACATTGTGATGGTATGACAGTATCTGACACAAGACATGACCTGCAGGTCCGGCCTCCAAGGCCCTCACAGTGGAGTCGAGATGGAGCGTCCTGCCTCCTCTGCCCTACACTCCTCCCTCAGGCACTTTCCACTCCAAACTGACCGGGGTTTCCAGAACACAGGCTGAGTAGCCTTCTGTCCGGGAGCCTCCTTCCCACTGCCTTCAAAGCCTCTAAGAAAGTACCAGTCTACTCCACAGGGGACAGCCAGACTCTCTGAATTACACGGTCTCTCTCTGCTCTGTTCTTTCAGGACCCCTTGATTTCCACGGGAGAAGGCTGCCCTCCTGGATCCAAAGAGCTGGTGGAAGTGTGAGGCACCAAGTCACTCTGCTCAAGTGAGATCATCTTGCCTGTCTGGCTGTACCTGAAGGCCACAGAACCTCTAGCTGACCCACACAGCCTCATTCTGAACTGTGGCTCTTTGGCCTTTGGGTCTTTTTCCCCAGTGACCAGCACCTACATCTGATACATTGTCTGGTAAATTGTTCCTTTGATGTTTCTGCCTACTTGGAGGTTGAGAACTGTCAGAAGTCACTGACCGAAGTAAGCAGCGGCAGCAGGTCCCCATCTACGACCCTTTGTGCTAGGTGTCATTTTGGAAAGGGACACTGGTTCCAGGTAACAGCGCGGATCAGAGGGCAGGGGGTTCCAGTTTTGCAGAGATGGTACTAAGACCCAAGCAGCAAGTACCTTCCCTCATTTCCAGGCCTAGCTAGTTCCCATCTCAACCTTCCCTCAGGGCAGGAAATGGAGCCTCCCAATAGATGGATCCCACCTGGCTGTCTCAGTGCAGGTGATAAAGGTTGAGCTAGAAGCAGACTCCCTGCCTCCCAGAGTCACGCTCTGGCTTTGGCCTGTGACTTGTTAGATTGACTTGATCGCTCCTCTAGTACAGCTAGCCAGGCATCCCCCTTCTCCCCCTTGCATCTCCTCCCAGTGGTGTCCCCCTGTGGCACTGGCACTTACTGATTTGGTTCCATGAAACCAGTGCATTGCTTCCCATGGGAGGTTTGAGAATGAACTATAATATATATACACATATATATATGTACGTTATTTATATTATATATAATATATAATAAAAAATTTTTTCCTTATAGAACTGCTGTATGTATAACTTGAATTCTCAAGAAAGTTAGGAAGTTACTCTATTAGGCTCTAGTTCAGCGGCTCTCTGATACTTTCGTAGGCCATCCACAGCCTCCCCCATCTCCTGGGAACTTGGGAGGGATGCAGATTCTCAGGCTGCTCCCAAGACCTACTGAAACAGAAGCTCTGAGTATGTCACCGAGGCCTCAGGGTGACTGTGCACACTCACTCTGATTGCTGCTCTAACAATGGCTACACAGCGAGCAGGCCAGGCCTCGGGCTTCGGGCTGCTCACGCGTCTCCCATAGTACGGAGCGCCAGCCTCCTCCTAAGCGCTGGTGTGGGCTCCACTGAGTAGGCTCCTTGCTGAGCCCGTATCTTCCAAGAGGTAGGCCACCATGGAAACTCAGAGAGGTTGCTCCCAGCCCTGCTACACTACTTAGTCAAGCTGCTATTTGTCTGTTCACAGAGTTCTGCTGGAACTCACTGAAACAAGTGACTGTCCCAAGGAGAGAATCTTCTAAGAGGCTGACTAAGTCCTGAATCTTGAATAGTCAAGTCAACAGAAAGGCCTCAAGACCCAATCCAGGAGGTGGGGCCTGCCTGACACTGGTGTCATGGTCAGCTTGGCTCCTTGGGCTAATCTAGTCCCTGGGACAATTTGACTGTAAACCCAGCCGCCTCTGAGATAAGAAGGCAGGTGAGGCAGCACGCCTAGCCTCAGGCTCTACAGGCCAGGACACAGGCTAGCGGCCCCTGTGGACTCCACCATGCCTCTGAAGAAAACACAGCAGCTGCCTGTCGGGGCTCAGATCTACTCTTCCAGGCCTCTAAAGGTGGACGTAGCTTGTGTGGAGAAGTGGACAAGGCTACCAGGGTACTGATGGGCTGCAAAGTCAGCAAGAGGAGATAAGGAGGAAAGCGAAAGGAAGGCGAACAGGAGGGAGAAAAGAAGACACATCTGGCTTCTGCGATGGACAGCCAGCCAGGAGGCCGAGCCATGGCCCCCGTCCCCAGCCACACACAAGTGTACAGTGAATGTCTCCTCCATGCAGAGCACACCAACACGGTGGCAGCTGATGGTAGAGGGCAACTGGCCATGCTCCCTGGGTTGCCCCTGGCATTGGCTTCCGGAGTGCCTTTCTAGCTACCACCCTTCTAGCATTCCCTCACTGGGATCTCCCACCTGCTCCTGCCATGGCTGACAGCACTGGAGCCCCTCACAGGTCACAATACTCATGGTGCTGCAGTCTTCCCAGGGGTCTAAAGACCACCATGTTCCAACCTGGAGGGATCCCCCAGAGACTAAGCATGTCCCACGAAAAAGTCATCTCTGGCCCTCCACCTCCCTGGGGTACTCTTTTGCTGAGTGGCCCCCATGTCTCTGGAGATTCGTGACAGGGCCTTGTGGTTCAGTGACAGAGATGGGTTTCATGGGGAGCATCTCTCTCCCAGGCTGAGGAGTAGGAGGGCTTTCCGCTAGGGCCCAACAGTCCTGGAAGCCTTTGTTAGTGTCCTGTTGACAGGTTTCCATGGCAACTCTGAAGATGTGGGGGCCTTCTCACCCAGGGATGATTTTGTTCCCGAGGGTACGAGGGTACACTGAACTCCACAGAGACTTTTGGTTATGACTGCAGAGCAAGGATGGCTCCTGGCATCTAGCAGGCAGAGACCATATATACTGCTAAACACCTGGAAGTATCCAGGACAGCCTCACACCACAGAACAAACAGCCCCAAATGTTTGTAGCAATGAGATGAACAAATCTGGTCTAGACCCTGCAAAATCTTTGTACTTCACAGGCTTAAGGGGGCATAGAGAGGTGGGTGCCCACACCTGGGCTGGAGAAGTCACAGGCTCACTCCTGCTGGGGAAACAAGGCCCAACAGGAGGGCATGGAGTCCAAGCAGGGTGGGTCAGCCACTGCCTTCCACCTCTTCAGACCATGTTGGACCAGCCCTGGCATGATGCTCCCGTCTTCATCTCAGACCCACAAAAATCAAGCGGCACTACCAGATCCCTGCTGCTCCAGCCTCCAGTGGGCTCCTGGCTCTCGGCCCCTTCCCTGTGAACCCTGAGACACATGGACAGAGACGCAGAGATGAGGCTGCTGCAGGGCTCCTGGGGCCCTCTGGACTCACCTGTCCAGTGGCCTGGCCCGAGCCATCTGAGCACACAAACTGCACAAACTCCTTCAGCGAGTCCTGCCCATGGTGGTGGTGGTAGCGGATGGTCGGGTGCGTGAAGTACGGGCTCGACTGCTGGATGATGGATGTGGAGGGGAAGTGCAGGGCTGATGCTGTGGCCCGGGGGCTCCCTGTGTGCACAGGGCAGGGAGAGAGAACAGGCATCAGGGCTGAGGGGACGATCAATACAGGCTGGGAGAGAGGGCTCTTGAAGAGGGCTGAGGATCCCAAGGGACAAGTGGCGGGATTAGGGAAGCAGGTGAGGCGTTCTTCTCAGCACACAAATGGGTATGGCAAAAGAAACGTTTGTTATCAGGATCAGTAACATTTTAAGGCACTTTTTAAAAAAAAACATAATCAAATTAGCAGACTGGGGCTTGAAGGTTAGCCACTGATTTTTGCGGTTGAGGATGAAACCTAGGGCTTCATGTATGCTAGGTAAGTGCTCCACCACTGAGCTACACCCTAATTTAAATTTTATTTTGAGACAGGGTCTCCCTAAGTTGTCCAGGCTGGCTTAGAAATTCTGGACTAAAGAGATCCTCCTGTCTAAGTCTCCCATAGACCCTAAATTCAGAGGTCACTTGTTTTTATAAATAAATAAAGTTTGATTATAGCCAGGGTTGGAATTAGGGTGAGGAGGATGGATGAAGCTGGGGAGACAGGATCCTATACATGCAGGGTCTCATCTTATCTTTGTTCAAAATTATTTATAAACCAGGCATGACGGCGCATGCCTGTAATCCCAGCACTCAGGAAACAGGAGGATTATCATGAGTTCAAGGCACATCTAGTCTATATAGTGAGTTCAGGACCAGCCGTGACTACAAGTGAGACCCTGTCTCCAAAAAAATTTTAAGTATTATTTGCTCATCATATATTTTTTCTTTTGAGACATGGTCTTGCACTGTAGCCTAGTCTGCCCTCCAACTTATGAACCTTTTTTGGGAGGGGTGCCAGGGATCAATCATCAAAGGGCCTTTGCAATGAACTACATCCTCAGCCCAGTTTTTCATTTTTTTATTTCAAAACAGACTCTCACCAGATTGCCCAGGTTGGGCATGAACTTGTAATCCTCTTGCTTCTGCCTCCCAGAGTGTTGGGATGACAGGTGTTTTTCATGACATCTGGCAATAGTTTTGATTTGTCTTAACAAATGAGTTTTTAGCACCCCCTTGACATTCTGCACCCAAGGCCAGGCAAGCGTTTCAGTTGCCCTAGCCTTGCTCTGGCCCTAGGTGGGGGAGGACAAAGGGCTCTGGCTCCCAGTGCTGTGGATAGACATGCCCCTTGACTGCAATATGGGCACCTGACCCACTGACACACACACACACACACACACACACACACACGCACGCACACAGGCACCTCCCCAGGACAAGTGGGTCACATTAGCTGCTACCACATAGGCTGTTTCCATGTGCTCAGCCCCCGCCCTTGCACACATATCCTCACACATGTAATCCCCACCCCAGTGCAGGCCTCAGCTCTTCCTTGCGTCCTCCCTCTCCTGTCTGTTTCCAATCAGCTTGCTCCTGCTCTTGGTTTCATTAGGGGGCTCAGGAAACTTGGCTTCTCTCTGGAGTTCATAAAAACTGAATCACAGCAGAGCGGGCCTGCACTCTTCTACTGCCTATGCAGGGCCTGGGCTCCCCACCCCCACCATGCAGCCACCACACCCTGCCCCAGTGCTGGCTGCCTCTGGGCTCCCAGCCAGGAGGCCCCAAAGAGGAAGCTGGGAGGTAAACCTCCCTGCTCTGTGTCCTGCAGCAGAGAAGCTCACTTGAGGCAGTGGGTGGACACAGGCCACATCCAGAAAAGGGGTGGGCCTCTTACTGCCAGATGGGCGCTGGGGGGCAGTGGGAAGAAGAAAGGGAGGGAACAGCTGGACTCCCATGTCCTCCTGCCTGGCCCCACCCCTCAGGAATATCTAGGTGTTCTTTCCCATCTGTCTGCTGGAGACACTGAAGGAGAGGTGATGTGCCCTCGAAAAGCAGCAGCATACTCCTGTCCTTGGAAAGCAGCTCAGGAGCCACCTGTCCCCTCAGGCCCAGCCCTTCAGTTCCAGAAAAGGGCTGGGAAGCCACCAGAAACAACTACTGACCCCAAGACACACAGCAAGAGCTTGGGCTCTGGAACAATGCTTTCTACCCATACTGGCTTGGGCTCATGCTGGGGATTCTGGGCTCAGCCAGGGCTCGGAGAAAACAGCAGGGGAGGGCAAAGGAAAGAAGCCTACCCTTGCAGGCCACAGCCAGTGCGGCCGGGCTATGGCCTCGGTGGCCCAAGGGCAGGATGGGGGAGGTGCAGGAGGCTCTGGCACACACAAGTACCTGCACACACTCACACATAGGCATGAGACGCAAGTAGGAAGGCTCTGGGAAGCCAGGTGAGCAGGCCCATAGGTCTGGTTCTCAGAGGTGGTGCCGCAACAGGGCTGGTCGTCCAGGGGCACTGTGGCCTATGTAGAGTGCCTGGGGTCGGCCCGGTCCCGGGGGCTTGGCAGCCTCCCACACTGCCCCTCCATTGGGGCCCATCTCTCACCTGGTCTGACTCCAGCAAGCACAGGCAGCGGGTGGTGGGTGAAAGCCATGCGCGGGGAGCCGCCCTGGGAGGAGAGGGCGCTGCAGAAGTCCAGCTTTCCTGACTTCTTTAGAGAAGCCGGGCCTGGGGGGAGGAAGCAGCGACACAGGCAGGTTTAGGCAGGCCAGGGCGGGGCAGGGAAGGTGGGAAGCCAGCAGCTTGCTCTTTCCTCAAAGCCCCTGTCTACCCTTCCTCCAGGTGTGCCCTCCTGCCCACTCTGCCATATCTGGGCTCAGCCTGAGGCCTCCTGTGCAGGACAACCATATGCACTTCTGACAAGAGAGGAAAGTGAGGCCCAGGCCCTGGGTCACAGGGAGAGGAGCAGGGATGAAGTGGGGGTGCACCCTGCCCCCTAAGAAGCAGACAGGGAATAACAAGGAGAAGGATGCAGGGTCAGCACGGTGGAAGGGGTACCAGGGCAGTCCCGGAGAGCCAGACCGAGAACCCAGGTGGTGGGCAGTGAAGGGGGCTGGAGGGACAAGTCCAGGAGGGCAGCCCCTGGGACCTAGGACACTGGCAGGAAGAAGCCAGTGCTCCGTTCAGGAAGGGAAAGCACAGCCACGGCCTCCGAGGGACACAGCACCCAGCAGGAGAGCAGGCCCAGGGGCTGGAGGGGCTGGGTGGGCCCTGGGAGTGAAGTCAGAAGGGAAGGACTTCCCCGGCCAGGGGACAAGAGGCTGCTTTGCTTTAGGTGCCAAAGGAGAGAGTGGCACAGGGCAGGAAACAAAGGTCATGGGGAAAGCCCTATTTGAGCCCTGCCTCTAGGAGCCTAAGGTTGCCAGCCGTGGGTATCTCTGCCCAGTGGGCACAGCATCCAAATGACTTTCGGGTAAAGCAGGACTCCCAGTGGGCAGGTTCTCCTGGTGAGCTGATCTGGGCTGTGCCTTGACCTAAGACAAGCTTCAAGGCTGTGCCCAGACTGGGAGGGACAAGGGGCTAGTGGTAGATCTCTAGAGTTGCCAGGACAAATTGAGCCAGTTTGGAAGGGGGCTGGAGGGGTGGTAGGAGAAAGAAATAGAGCTGCCTCAACCGCAGAGGGAAGACACGGGGGAGGGGCAAATTCCCGCCCCGGCAGAGGTGTTAGCTGGCAGCAGCTGCGTGCCACCTGATAGCTGGCACGGGGGGGAGGGAGGGAGCACCCACCAGCTGTGCACAGCTGTCCCTGCTGCCGCACAGTGCCTCCCCAGCTGTTCCCAGTCCTGCAGCTGGGCTGTTTAATTGGCGATTTGTCGCAGCCCAGGGAAACAACGACAAGGAAGGGGAGGAGAAGGGGGGTGCTGCAAGAGAGTGTGGGGTGCCATGCACGGCAGGACTGCAGGAAGACGCAGAAATGGCAGCCACGGGAGTAAGCAGCCGCGAAGGAAGGGAGCAGGAGCTGGGAAGAGAGGTTCTGAGAGGAAGGTCTGCGCAGAGGAGGTACCAAGCGTCCTCCCACAGCCAGGGGTGCTCCAGTGGCAACCTTGTGGGAGGCGTCACCTAGCTGAGACCCTGGCCCCAAGTCTCCTAGGTCTTCTCAACACCCTCTCTTCCTACCTCCAGAAGCACCCCTCCCCCAAGGGAAGCTGGTGGGCCATGCCTGCCACAGGAGGCCCTAGGAGGGAACTCTGGCTAATGCCAGGGTGTCTTCTCACAGGCCAGTCCTCATGTAGCCTGGAGGTGGCCCTCCCCTCCTCCAGCAGCTGAGAGCCAAGGCCACAGCCTGTACTGTTTCCCAGGCCCAGGCTACACCAGACAAGGTGCCCCAGGTCAGACCTTCCGCCTGGGAACGAGGCCCTATTTTAGGGTGTCCAAGCAGGAAAGCCTGGTGCCCACCCAACTGGTGTAGGTCTGCACTCACAGGCCCCTGGATCTATATGCCTTCAGGACACACCTCGGGCACGTTAGCCAGGGCTCCCCCTGCAGTGAGCCACTCACTCACGTGTGCATAAACACTCTCCTCCTCTTGGGCTCTCTAGTGGGTCCACACCTAAGTCAACATTGGAGGGTAGGTGACTAGGATCCAAAGGACTGAAATGGTCCTACCTGGCTTCCTGGGGGGCTTCAGAACCATGGCCCTTTGCTAGCTTCCCTACTCAACCTCACTGGGCTCCAAGCCTCCTCGTAAAATTGGGCCTTCAAGGGCAGCGGTCCTAAATGTAGGAAAGTTCTATTCCCTGAGAGGCACTCTGCGATGTCTGTAGACATTCTGGGTCATTCAACATAAGTTCTTACTAGTGGCATCCGCGGGTAGAGGCCAAGGATGTTACTCAGCACCTTACACAGCAGAGCCTAGTGCATGGAGTTATGAGGCTCCAATGCCACTGGTGCCCAGGCTGAAAAAAGAGAACTGCTCCGAACCCTGAGGACTTCTGGGCAGAGCAACCCTCCTAGGGCAGGGGTCCCGAACCCCTAGGGTGCAGACCTGCCAAGACAGACAGCTGTAAGCAGGAGGTGGGCGGCCAGCAAAGCTCCGCCTCTGGTCAGCACGCTCCACTTCTACTAGGTTCTAATCCCACTGCTGATTTTACAGAAGGCGGAGCTTTGCTCCCTACACTCCTGCTGCTGCTCGCCATTTCAAAGCTATTCTCCAACAGCCCATCACCAAACAGGTATCCTTCAACCCCACCTCACCCCCATTCTTGGGAGAACGGTCTTCAACTGAACTAGTCCCTGCTGTCAAAAACGATGGGGACCCTGCTCTATGGAAATACCAGGAGAAGGACTGACAAAGCTGTGAAGAGGAGGTCATGGCTGCCCATTGCTGGGCACTGGAGGCTTGACAGGCCCCTTCTTTTCCCACCATGCCATGGGCTCTGCTGCTGACTTCATGGTGGCCAACTTCTGACCTCCCCTCCCCACCTGCAGCTCAGGGGCCTGCTTGGATCAGAAGGGAAAGACCACGGAAATTAGAATGCCACCTGCCTGTGGTAAGCCAGTGGGAGGCCTATGCTGCACATACCTGCATCCACGTCATTGGGCCACCCACTGGACTGGCTGCTGCCAGCTGCTGGGGAGCGGCCTGTGCCAGGGTAGAACACGTCATCAACAGGGCTCTCCATTTCACTGTCATCGATGGACTTGGGGCGCTTGGTGGTGCTGGAGAAGGAGGACAGAGTCAGAGCCTCAGGCTGAAGAATGGTACGACACGGACTGTCCTCCGTGAAGAAGCAGACGCCAGCTCACAGTCGTACTTTTTCTGGGTGCTCACAGGACCTCAATGTCAAAAGCAACCCTAGAGTCCCTGCGGCCCAGCTTGCTTGCTCCCCGGAGCCAGATGGTTTCAAACCTACTCCTCCTCGAGGCCCTCACAGTTCACTAAGGGGTTGTCAGAGAAGTGAACTAAAGGGCCAGAGAAATGGCTCAGCAGTTTAAATGCTTGCCTAGCGAGGGCTAAGTGGATTCCCCAGCATCACATTAGCTGGGTGTGGTGGTATACACCTGTAATCCCAGCACTCGGGAGGCTGACGCAGGAGGATTGCTATGAGTCCAAGGCCAGCCTGGGCTACGCAGTGAGTTCAGGACCAGCCTGGGCTATCAAATGAGACCCCGTCTCAAAAAAAAAAAAAAAAAAAAAGAAGAAGAAGTGAACAAAATCTTCCCCTGCTTCCTCAGTCCCACCTATTACTTCCCCCCAGCCACAAAACTCAGGAGACATGAAATAGTTTAGATAGGTGTGGGCATGGTGGTACAGGCCTGTAACTCTAGCTATTCAGGAAGCTGAGGCAGGAGGATTGCTAGTTCAAGGCCAGCCAGGGCAACTTAGTGAGACTTTGTCTCAAAATAAACACAGGACTGGAGATGCAGCTGGGTGGTAAAGTGCTTTCCTAAATTGAGCAAAACCCTGGGTTCACTCTTTGGTACCACAAAAAAAAAAAAAAAAAAAAAAAAGAGAAAGAGAGAAAATATTTTAATGAAAGATTTTAAAAAACCAAAATGAAAGCCAAAAAAAACCTCACAATGAAAAAAGTCTTTAAAAAGTACATGGCTTAAGCCTCTCTTGCGAAATTGGCCCTCACTACAACTGTCTCAGGCTCTCCGACATCTCTCAACCCCGTGCCTCACTTTCTGCACACCACTCACCCAAGCTGGCCTGCCCCAACGCCAGCCTAGCAGGCACTGCTGTTGGGAGGGGGTCATTCCAGAACATACATCCGTGGCATACTGTGCTGGAGACACTATACTTCCCAGATGAAGTCTAAATATCTTTTGGTCCCTGAAGCCCTCTGTGAGGTGGGACCACTAACCTGTCCAGTTTCTGCTGGACCCCACCCATGCCGTACCAGCCTCAGGGGCATGTCCACTGGAATGTCACCTCCCCAAGAGAAAGACCTTGCTTGGATCCCTGTCTCCAGGCACAGCTACACCTTGTGTGGGTTTGCGTTCCCGAGGCCAGCAGCTGCTGCATGACAGCATGAGGCAGGAAGCTCAGTGGGAAGCTGGCATGGTGAACTCAGGCTGTGGGAGAACTAGCCCCCTCTAGGAGGGTGACATACCAAAGGACCTACACCAAAATGTTGCAGGGCGGGGTGGGGCAGAGGGAAGTGACTGGGGAGAGGGGAGAAGGCCATAGGGCTGAACTCACCTGGTAGAAGGAGGGGAGGTGATGGACCGCCGCCCCAGGGTAACCTGGTTTATGTTGTAGTAACTGGGACTCTCCAAGTCCGCCAGCGAGAAGTTGGGTCCTGATGCTGTTGCAACAGGAGCTGAGAAGAACAAGAGGCTGGTGAGATCTAGAAGGTGCCATAGATCCCATGGGGCCTACCTGGCTGTGGCGAGCAGCTCTCCAGAAGCCCAGGGGAGCTCACTGTTGGCAGGGGGGAACCACGGGGTGAAAAGTTTGAGCCATCTGGGCCACCAAGAAAACCTCTGGCTAAGGGTTATCCTAAAGGTGCCTTTGATTGTGACATATTTTCTTCCTCCAAAGCAGCAGAGATTATAGATGGGGCTCTCCAGAGAATTTTGCTTCACAAGTCTGGGGTCCAAGGGCACAGAGTACCCCCGAACACCTTACCTGGCCTAGCCCCTGCTCCAAGAACCTGACCGTATGGAGGCCTGCATCCCCCTCCTCACCCCCATCCTGGTTAAAGATCCGGAAGAAAGGACTCACTCTGCGACACTCTCACCAGCTCCGTCACATTCCAGACCCCAGAAGTCACAAAACAGTCCTGGAAACTTAAATGCCCTGGAGAGGGAAAAGAGCTTGTGAGTCGAGGCCAGGCTTGAGGGGCTGCCTGCACGGTTCTGATATCCCCCACCCTTCCTCCTTCCTCTTTCTATCCTTATTCTGTGCCCTGTTTCAGGCTCCAGGGGAGCCCCTTTCCTCAGGGTGGTCACCCAAAGGACAAAAGACAGCTGAGCGAAGGGGAAGAATCGAGGGCAGCCACGCAAGCAGGTGAAAGTGAGCACGCAGGGGCCGGCAGAGGAAAGGGCACTGACCGTTGGGCAGTGGTTTGATGTCCGCATCTCCTTGCTGGTTTGAACTATCTGATTGTCCGGATTCTGCAGAAGACACAAGGACACAAAGGTAAAGATGGGTCAGGAGCCAACTTGCACACAAACACTGGCCATGCAGCTGTCCCCCGTCCCTGTGCAGAAAGTGGCCCACCTCTGCTCACGGACCCTTCAGCTCAGTCCTCCCTGGCCGGTCTAGGAAGCCCACAGGGGGGGATGGGCAAACACAGCACACCTAGGGCAGGTTCCAGAATCTGTGCTCTGGACATCTGAGCCAACTAGTTTTCCATGGGGCAAGGGTAGAGGGCAGCCCTGTGTAGTGCAGGGTAAATGCTACCATCCCTGGCCTCTAACAACTAGATACCAAAAACACCCAGCTGTGACAACTCCTACCATCTCCAGACATTGCCCAATGTATCCTGAGAAGCAGTCACCCACCAGTGAGTGGCACTGACCAAGAGTCAGAAGTAAGGAGGGCACCAGAAGGGACACCAGCAATGCGGCACATCCATAGCTGATGGACACAGGGCCCCCTTCCCCCCAGCTCAGCTCAAACTTCCCTAGGGGCATCCTCCCTGACTTCATCACTTAAAGCCATTCCCGTGGGCCTGCACCTTAGTGCTGATAGGCAGTGCCTGGCAACCCACAGGGTGGGGGGGTGTGCCCTGCCATTGCCTGTTCCGTGCCAGCCTGTCTGGGCTGTCTCATGCCCTAGTGCCACAGCTGCTCGGAGGGAGCCCATACACAAGGACCCATTGTGCAGCGGGAGCTCACAGAGGCTGGGGGCAGGGTGGAGTATGTGTGTGTGAATATTTTGTTGAGCTTGGGAAAGCCCCCCACCCCCACCCCCAGGTCCTCAAAGCTTTGTGTGCCAAGGGCACAACAGGGACCTCCAGAATGCCTGCCTGGACATGACAGCTGGTGCTGGGGGGAGTGCCAGGGCAGGTTGTGGGGCAGGAGGAAGGCAGGCACTTGGTAAAGTATCAGCCGCTTGCAGGAGCCAGTCAGATGGCATCTGAGTGCCATGCCTTGGTGCCAAGGCTCTTCAGCATGGCTCTGCCTCCTAGGTCTTGTCCCCAACCCCAAGTTTTACCTGCTGGCCCTAGAGGGAAGGAAGAGAGCTGGGTGCCAGCAGAAGGGCAGCTGTGCTCTTAGAGTGAAGGTCCTGCCACATCTGAGGCTGGCAGCACTGGGCAAGACCTGGCCACCACTTGCCTCTCAGCATGATGAGTGGGGAAAGGTGACGGTTTGGGGCTTCTCTCCCCATCTTTTACCTTGTTCGGTCTTTTATTGATTGATTCATTGGTTGGTTGATTGATTATATTGGTTGGCACCAATTTTGGTTTTTAGAGAACTAAGGCACGAGGACAGAAGCAGGTGGTGGGTCAAAAGAGGATTTATCTGGAATTCACTGTAGTTTCTGTTTTTATTGAAGAGAGTTATTGCTGGGAGGTATGTGCAAATTGCTGTGGCATCATCGTCACCATTGCCATATCGAAAGAGGTCAAATAGAGTCGAATGATGAAAGCCAGGCGCAGGGCAGGCTGCAGGACAGCCAGAGGGTTCTCCCGTTGGTGACAGAGAGCGCTGGTCGACCCAGATGGGCGGGAGGCCCCCCCAGGCCCCCAACTCTGCCGCACCGCGAACTCGATCGGAGTGACAGCCACCCCAACCTGGCATCTGTAGGCTCAATCTCCTTGTTCAGTCTTTTTAAATTCCAAAAAATAATTTAAAAAATCTTGTAACGAATCAAGAACTCAGATTTATATGGAAAAGTAAGCCTGTGGTTTAGGTACATCCTTCCTTACCTCCCTTTTCACTGTGGACTGTAAAGGTGGATCCCAGGAGGGAACTACGGGGCCCCCTCCCTGATGCTCCCACCCCCAACTTCCACATAACAGAGGTGTGAACCTTTCTGTCATGCTCTCTCACCTTGGCCCCTTCCTGGCTCCACGGGTCTAATTCGAGCCCCAGCTCATCCAAGAAAAAGCAGAGGGACCTACTGGCAGGTCGCCTAGCCCCCAGCCTATAGAACCCCAGCCCCAAGGCTCCAGAACCACGCGCAGGGCCCAGGCTCTGCTACCCAGGGCTCTGCCACAGACCCCACTACCCAACTCAGCCCCCACCAAGCCCTCCAGGCCTGGGTCAGGGGAGGGCAAAGGGGAGCCCCAGAGTCTACGACTTCCGGCCCACTGCGAAAGGCCAAATGGAGGAGAAGAGCTATGTGCACGCACTGATGTACTGGGTGTGCAAGCACACACCCAGCCACAGGACAGAACCAGGCGAGGGAACCCAACAAAGAGATGGAGGTGCGCCAGCGACTGAGGCAGAGACGAATGGGGCTCCAGGAGAGCGCGGCAGACAGGAAATCCTCCTAAACCAGGACCCTGCCCGAAAGGGTACTGATGTTATTACTATTAGCTCCGTGCAACGCTGCAAGCAGAAACGAGGAACAGCACAGGCGAGGCCGGCTGCCACGCGTCTCCCGGCGCTGCTCCGGGCGCTGCTGGCAGCCATTTTAGACCTTGGCAGCCATCTTACGGCTGGCGGCCCCGCCAGAGTCCTCACAATGCCACCACCACCAGCCCCCAACATGCTCGGCTCAGCTTTAGGACAAAAGGCAGAGACACTGGAAATCTGGACCCAGGCTCGGAAGCCGAGGGGCCAGCCCTGCAGCCCAAGCAGCTGTGGCCACAGTACCACTGATCTGCCCACGCCTCAGCCCTCACCCTTCTGGCCCACACTCTGACCAAGGGACAGAGAGGACAAAGAGAAGAGCCGGGGGCACCATGATTCTGTTCAAAGGTGGCTGAAGTCCTCCCAGACTGTGACCAGGGACTACCAGCTCAGCAGGGACGGACCCTTACCCAGTAGGGTCTTGGCACCGTGGGACAGGAAGAGCTTAGACACGACTGTCGGACAGACGGGGAATGGGGTCTTGCTGAATTCTGCGGCCCTAGGTGGTCAGGCTACCAGGTCGAGCGGGGAGACATCCTACTCACTCAGTGGAGGGAGAATGGGCAGTTTTCTCAAACCACGGGCTCTCTGGGGCTCCTGCCCCAGTGTCCGGGGCTGGGACAGTTGCCTCATACCTGGAGCTTTGCCCCAGGGTGGCATACTGCAGACAGCCCAGCGCCTTGACCCCTTTGCTGTTGTTGCTCCCTGAGGAAAGGGATAGCCCTGGGATTCCCAAGGGAGAGGAGGAAGGCCCCTTTATGACACCCTCCCCAGGCCCCGCCTCATGGCTGCTCTGCTTTTATCTGGCAGAATGGGGCTTATCAGAGCCACCAGCTGAACAAACACACAAATCCACCGGTTAGTGAGAAAAAACACTCTGCCTGAACTCTTTATCTCCTGTTCGCAGGCCCTGCACACTGCCCACTGCCAGCAGCACAGGAGGGGACCTGACGGCAGCACAGCAGGGGCTCCATCCTCCCCTCTGAGGCGGAGGGTGGCCTCTGGACTCAGGCCGGGCCTCCGTTCTGTCTCCACGCTCCATGTCTCAGCCACCCCCTTGCTTCCCTCCTCACGCCCATCCCAGGGAGGCTCTCCCTTGGCAGTCTCTGTCAGGCAGGCGTGCATGAGTGAGCCTCTGGCCACGTGGAGCCCTCTCCAGTGTCTGCTTTCTCACTGGGGACAATGGGCCAGCTGGTGGCCTAAGGGCCAGCAGAGGGGCAGGGACAGTATTGGCTGGCACAGGCAGGCAGGTGCCGGCTTCATTTCTTATCCTTCCCGCCTGGCCCACACCGAGGCTGTCTGACTCCCCAGGCTGGGGCCATGTCCCTGAGCAGCCCCCTCTTCAGTCCGGCTACCAGACCAGCAGGGGCACAGCCACATGCCCCAGTTCAAGAGCACTCTGACCAAGACAGACAGAAACCCTGACCCTTCTGCCTCCATCCACTCTCTTCAGAGGCCAGGGCTCCCACTACTTCCTGCTTCCCCTGGATCCCACACGACTCAATAGTCCCTCCAATCCTGGTACTGAGGACCAGAGGCCTCTCATACTTGAAGCCCACTCCCACTCATCAAGCACAGACACTTGAGGATCAAGTCCGGCCATTACATCTGACAGATGTCCTGGGCGGTACCTGGGTCCTTTCCCCTTGAGCCAAGTTTTGGGGAGGGAGAGAACATCAGAGCTCACAGCTCAATTTCAACGCAGTTGGGGGGTTAAGGTGGTTCACGTCACATAAGTGCTCAGCTTTGTTGACTGCCTCTCTTGGGGAAACTGGGCTGCTTATGCGAGCCACGCCTCTGAGGCATGGCCTCTCTTGCCAGATGTTCTGGCTAACCTGTGGGCTTCTACAGGAGGGTTATGAAGGGGCAGGAATATACCTGGACTGTCTAGGTGAGGGTGAGGATGGGTTCTGCCCAACAAGCCTCAGAAGAGGAACTTGGCTCCTAGTGCCTGGCCTGCTCCCCATCCTCCCATCCCATGGGTCACTCCCCTGCACCCATGGCTCCTGGACTAAGAGTGCCTAGCAGCACCCACTCTGGAGCCAGGCTCAGCCTATGGTGGCCAGTGTTGGCCTCTCCCTCTCTTCGGTCCTCTGTCCCTCCTGAACAGCCACAAAGCTCCCCCTAACACCACCCTTTCCACTCCCTTTCACAGACCCTGAAATCCCGCCCTGTCCCCTCCACCTACCACGCACTCCTTTTATTCAGCCTTTGCCTCTCCCTCTGGAGTCAGCCTCAGGGCTCCCTTGCCTTCCTTCCTTATTCCACCTCCCTCCAGCTCCCCTCTCCACTCCCAGAGGCTTCCGCCTGTTTGCACGTGTATGGGCATATGCATGTTTTGAGTGGAAGGGAGGATCCAGCAGCTAGGAGGAGCCTGGCATTGCCCATAAACCCCAACTGATAGCATGTTTTTAACATATATATTTTCCAGCCACAGACAGGGATATATTTATGGCTCCCACTAGGTGAGGGAGGAATTCCTGCTCACTGCAGCCAACGCTCTCCTTAGCTCCCACGCAAAACAAATGCACTCTATGAAAGAGGCTGCGTGTAGCTCGCTGGCCAGCTGCCCCATGGACTTCACCCAGTGAATTCTTTGGGGGCCAAGAGAGGCACACAGATATGGCCTCGGCTGCACCAAGACGTGCACCAGGCATATGTGTACACCCAGTGACCACTCTCACACGCTCAGGTGCACACACACCCAGAGATGCCATAGGCCCTTTCTCACTGACAATAAAGGGAAGAGCAAGTTGGCACATCTGGAGCTGCCACAATGAAAGCCTTCAATTCTGGGGGACTGCTGGCCTCAGAGGGCGGGAGGGTGCGACCCAGGAGCCCAGCCTTGCCCTCCCCAGCACTGCACTCCCTCTGCCCAGCTCTCCCCCCTCTGTGATTCCGGAGTGTCCAGGGCACAGGAAACCCAATCTCCAGGAGAGCCAGAGGCCCAGCCTGTAGCAATCAGAGCTGGAGAATGTGACTATTGTGCCTCCTGAAACCCAAGTCTGAGATCCGAGACACCCTGAGGAGGGGGACTCGGATGGATGGGGTTGGGGAGCAGGTCACAGAGGGGTTCTCCCCATCTCAGCACACAAGACACTTGGGGGATGAGGAAGTCCTTGAAAAGGCAGGGCAGCCAGAGGACAGACAGAGGCGGGGCTGGGCCGGCACCCAGGGGGCTTCTGGGACCTTCCTTTTCTTCCTCGCATTCTCCAGCAGCCCCCATGGGCCAGCATGCCTACAAACATCCCGGAGCTGTCTTGAGGTAGTGGCATTTTTCTTCCTCTGGTATCCCCAAACCGTCAGTTTGAAGCAGGAGCCTGATCAGGAAGCAGGCACAGCCCTGAAGTTGTGGGTAGGGTGGGCACAGGAGGACAGGTCACTCTTCACCACCCTCCTCTCTCTTTTTCCTGTTCTACCCCTGTTCACGGATCCAAAGGAGTATCACCCTTGGGCTTAAATCACTTGCTGGGCAGAGGGGACGTGGCAGAGGGGATGACGGACAGGAAAACTGAGTCACGTCACCCCCACAGGATATGCATCCTCTGTCCAGCTCTGACTGCCCCCGGGGCTGAGGCTTAAGGATCATCACGGGGTTGGGGCTAAAAGACAAGGCAGCAGGCCAACCCAGGGCCAGCAGCTTGAAGGGCTACCCTCTGGGGAGCCCCTTTCTCACCCTTGCAAGTGCTTTCGGAGTTGCCCTGGGACAAGGGCCACACCTGGCTATGGCAGGACTCAGTATGACAGTGAGGCTGCAGAAAAGAGAAGACAGGCCAGCTGGCACATCGGGGACCTGGGATACCAGCACAGCACGCTCAGCCTTGGGTCACTGCCCCCACCAGCAGAATGAGATGGACCGCTAGCACAAGCCCTCCAGCTACAAAGCCAACTCCAGAGCCCCCATACAATGAGAAAGGCGTTCCCAAATTCATGATTTCCCTCCACGAACACCAGAGTCAGAGCCTCCACTTTCCTACCGTCCAGCAAGCAATCCTGAAACTTCCAGTGAACTCTGGGGTGAGTACTTGGCATGGTCTGCCAGGGATAAGGTGCCTGAGCACTCTGCGACGCTTCGCTAAGGGGTGGCTACAGTGCCAGGAGAGGGGAGAGAACGGACCCTGTGGCAGTGGAGCACACAGCATGGGACAGAGGGGAAGAGCCAGGTTGTCTGCCCGTCAACCACAACTCCAAGCCAAGCCCGGCTAATCAAGCTGATCAGTGAAATCCTTGGCCACAACAGCACCAGGAAGTGCACAGGAGCCTGTAGGAAGGCCCCGTGTTGGTCCCCACGGCCTTAAACACCAGGTGCAATGATTGTCTGAAGAAGAAACAAGCAGACCCAGGGCTTGGTCAGTAGCAACACTGTCCCAGAAGTTTCAGAGAAACCCAGGGGTAAAGAGTTCCCATCAGAAAGGAATGGGGGAAGACGCAGTGACTCCCTAAAGTAGACAGAAAAACGCCAGGGACAGGAAGCGCTGCAGAAACGCTCGGGCCGGGCCACCTGCCCCATCCCTCAGCTGCCTGTGCTTAGCCAGGGAGGCAGGTTCCCTTGGTCTGTACCCCGGTCTACCACTGTGGAGGCCCCACCTTGGGGGCTGTCCTCACCTCTGCATGGAGGGAGCCAAGGGGACACACCTAGGCAAAGGGAGCAGAGGAGGAAGGTGGGCAGATGGCAACAGCTTCCGGGGCTCCCTGCGTTACACCCACGCTCCAGCATCTTTTATCCCAGGGTCCATGGCCATAACAGACCTGTTCTCTCAGCTGTAAAGTGGAGATAATACCCGCCCTGTAGGGTTCCTGGTGCCGAACAAGAACACAGGTACAAGAGGGTGCATGGCACAGGGCCAGGCTCAGGGTCGGGGCTCTGGAACAGGTGGCTGTCCTTCCCCTGACTCCTACTTCCCTTAACCCCTGCTATTCCTCCCTTCAGGCTCTGCTCAGCTGCCACCTTGATGGGGAATAGGAACGGGCTCTTGGTTCCCGTCCCGTAGCAGTGCACGCTCTTCACGACAGTGTGTCGGGGATCGTAGTCTTTGACCCCAGGGACCATGCCAGGTAAGCTGAGGGACTGGTCCACCACCACCTGCAAGAAGTGGCAAGGAGCTTTCTCCTGAGATCAACGGCAGAGGAATGACAGACAGGTAGACAGAGGATCAGTACATGGCCTCAGGCCAGACGCTGGATCAGGGAGGAGAGGCAGGGAAAAAGCAGCCCCGGAGATGGGTCAGACGAACGGAAGGGGGAGAACAGGACTTGCCCCCGACATTCTGAGAGTACTGACCCAAGGGCCCATCCAGTTCTTCCCTGCCCATTCCTGCCTTGCCCTGCCCAGCTGTAGAGATACTGAGAGTTAAGGATATCAGGAACACAGGCACTGGCCCTGGAGTGGCTCCATGCCTCTCCTGGCAATTCTGGCTAGTGCCACAACTCAGCCAGAATCTGGAGCCAGCATTTTTTAGAGAATCTGGGACCAGGAGTCATGTGATGGTAGGGTCCAAGTAAGTGGTCCCCAGCCCTCCAGACCTCTACTGATAGTGAGAATGCCCCTCCCACCCCTGCACAGGTGCCCCATCCCAGCAGGGGCCTAAAGTACTGCTGCCCTAACCCCGCCCACTCTATTTCCAGCACTGCCCTTTCTAGCCCTTTGAGTTGCCCAGGCCAAGCCAGGCTGGCCACATACCCACCCCCATCCTCAGCTGCTCTTAGGGCTATTAATAGTGTCCCCACCTTCCCAGGGCTGGGTAGCACCCTTCCCCCGGCCCCCAAATACATTTGCCCTTGGTCTAGTTACTCATAAAGGGACAGAGTTCTCTGGGCACCTTGGGCTGAGACCAGGAAGGTGGAAGCTCTGGAGGCCACTTGAGGAAATTTCATGGGACTAGTAGGCATCTGGGAAGTGGAGGCGGTAAACCCCAGAGCATTAGTGACAAAAAGGACACAAACTAAAAGATGGAGGGGGCAGGCAGACAGAGGCAAGAGCTGAGAAAGGACCAAAGCAGCTCAAAGAAGGAAGATGGACAACGCGTTAGAGATGGCAACGGGCCAAGGCGCAACAGCAGAGACGAAAAGAAAGGGGAGAACAGAACGCCGACAGGCGAAAGCTTCCCCAAGGCATGCAGGGGCAGCTTCGTGGGTGTACCCGGCTGCCAGTGTCTTCTGGTGGGCACCCAGCTGGTGAAGGAACTGGGGGGACCCCAGGACATGAGCTCTCTCCCAAAGGAAGAGAGGAGCAGAGTGGCCTGGAGAAGGAACATTGACGGAGAGAAGGAAGGTGGGAGAAGTGAGCCCCGTAGAACAGAAACATCCATTCAGCCCTCGACAGGAAAATCCTTAAGCTCTGAGCTTGTCCATCTAAGGAAACGGAGCCAGGGGGAGCAGGAATGGGGTACCAGCCCATTCCCCTCTACCTTCCTTTCTCCCTTTCCTTGGGAGAACTCACCCAGGAAATATAGGGTCTCTGGAGAGAAGAGCCCAGAAGAACCATCTATTTCAGTCCACCCCACAGGGAAGGGGGGTCAGGCTGAAGTCACCTGCCTCCTGTCCACAGGCGCTTTCTCAGCCTCTGTGAGGCAGCAACAGCACACAGACCAGGGACCCCAAAGGGGCCTCCTTCAACAGGGGCTTTCCCTGGTTGAGAGGGGACTGACTTGCTCACGGAACAGCAGTGAACACACTTCATAGTTAGAAGTTTCAGCAGGGCCCTGCTCCTGCCTGGAGACAGCTCAGTCCGTCAAATCCCATCCACAAGAACACAACTTTGGACTGGCATGAGCAGCCTAGGGGTCTGTCCATCAGACCCCAAGCAGGACCCTTACTAGACCATTAGCCTCTTGAGGATAAGACCACAGTGTAGGGGGGGGCTGGAAAAATGGCTCAGCAGTTAAAGCGCATGCCTAGCAAGCCCTAAGTCAAGCACTAAGTACAAGAGTTCAATTCCCCAGCACCATATAAGCTGGGCGTGGTGGCACACACCTGTAATCCCAGAACTCAGGAGGCTGAGGCAGAAGGATTGCTGTTGAGTCTAAGGCAAGCCTGGGCTCCATAGTGAGTTCAGGACCAGCCTGGGCTACACAGCGAGACCCTATCTCAAACAACAAACAAACAAACAAACAAACAAGACCACAGTGTGTTCTGTTCACTGCTTCAAACCACGGCTGAAAGATGAACTGGCTAAGACTCTGAAGAGATCCTTCGAGAGCCTTCTTCCAAGCGTGGCTACACTGGCCACCCAAGGGACAGACACACCAGATCGTTGGCACCTCCCTCTCTAAAGACAGAACATCTTCCTTGCGGGCCCAATCTGACTCTTGTGCCCAGGGAGTGGCTGCGGGAGTCCTGGCACCACTATTCCTCCTGCAAAACCCAGCAGG
This sequence comes from Ctenodactylus gundi, assembly GCA_004027205.1. NCBI lineage: Eukaryota > Metazoa > Chordata > Mammalia > Rodentia > Ctenodactylidae > Ctenodactylus > Ctenodactylus gundi. The sequence continues at coordinate 94,003 of PVKB01001667.1, read as the reverse complement.
GCCTGGCACAGGGCGAGCCACACCAAGGGCTGGACTGACCAGAGGGAGGGACCCAAGACCCCTCGCAAGGGCAGCAGAGGCCAGGCGAGCCAGGCGAGCCCTCTCTCCTAGCCCAGCTCCTTTCAGCACAGGAAGGCCCCCAGGTAGCGCTGTCCTCTGTCCTGAGCTGTCCAGACGCAGCATAAGGACTTGGGAGGTGACTCTACATTTCCATCTTGGAGCCCTGAGAGCATGGGCAGGCTGGGCCCACTGGGAGACCTCCTGGGGAGCCAGTGTGGCATTGGGTGCTGGCCTGGGATCAGAAGATGGGGTCACATCCTGGACCTGATGCTCTTAGACTTCCAGTCCATCTCTACAGCCTCCTGGTGCAACAAAACCAAGACCTACTCAGACAGCAGGCAGGAGAGACCTAAGTGGGGACTTTTTCTTACCAAGAAAGAGATGGGAAGACTTAATAACGCACAATAATGTATCAAACATTTGTGAGGATAGCTTGGGCGGCTGAGGGGACCAAATGACTCTGATCCTCTGGGCTAGCAAATGCCAAACTCTTCCGTTCATAACACCCCGAAGGGCCGAGGTGGCCTTCCGGAGTGGCCGGCGTCGCGCTGCACTCCCAGACACTGCGGCTAGGTGGCGCAGCGAGTTAACACTAGCTGCCCTCTGCAGCGAACCCGTGGGCCGCCGACACAGTTTCCGGACAGGACAGCCTGGGTTCCTTCTGCTTGCCCAGGAGGCCCAGCGGGAAGAAGGATGCAGTCAAGCCCGAGTACTCGGCCGCCCGACGCTGTGACTCCCGTTACTGCCGCTGCCAAGCACATCCCGTGCTGTGACGTGAGGGCCGAGCTTCCCTCCGCCTTGATTAAGAACAGCTTGCCGTGCGGGGGCCGGTGGAAGGGGCTGTGGAGCGGGCGGGTGGGCGCGGAGAAGCGGGAAGTGGTGGAGCTGCCAGGTGCACGGTCCCACCCAGTTCTGCCTGCCTGCTCAGGAGGGGGCTGCCCTGATCTGGGGAAGTCTTCCTTTGGCTGGGCAGACCCCAGAGGGTTCCTAATGCTTCTGGGATGCCGCCTTGGACTCTGGCAGGGAGACCTGCCTCTGTACTTAATAAAACTCTTGAAAAGAGAGATCCCTCCACCGTTACCACTCATCCTTGGGGAAAAGAAAGTGAAAACAAAAATGGAGACTGAAAGAGAGCAGGGATAAAGATGGAGAAAAATCAGAAAATACACACACATGCACACGCACACGCATGCACACCCACCCACGACACCACACTCCAGCTCTGAGCAGCGGCAGCAGCAACAGGGCAGGCACACCCTCCAGGCCCCGACAGACATGGAGAAAGGCCCCTTTGTTCTGCAAGGAGGTTAGCCGAGGTGAAGCCTGTCCCTCCAACTCCCCTGACCCTGGGCAGTGCAGATCACTTCACAGGGCCCCAGGCTGACTTGGCTGTTTCCCTGGTCCCCAAGTCCTCAGCCCAGAGCAAAGCTGGCCACAGGCAGGCTGCTCCCTACCCCTGCCTAAGCATGGAAGGTCACACGTGTGGGGCAGGGTGGGGCTCCTCCAGTGGGCCTCTGGATATCCGCACATCCAGCCACTAGCAGCTTGCTCAGCAGTGAACTTGGGGTTGAGTCTACATACGGCAGATGCCCCATAAGAGCACCGCACACACTGTGTGGGGAGATGGTGCCCCCCGAGGCAAGCTGGTCTGCCACATTCCTCCTGCCCAGGGAGGCCCTGGATTCCTCTCTGTGTTCACTCCAGATACAGATCCAGCCTTTTCCAGTGACCCGAGGCCCAGGGTTGACTGGCTCTCACACAGCGTCCTAGATTTGGGGTGGGAGAGGCACTGGGCTCTGCCTAGGGTTGCCCTCAGGGGGGTTATCTGACTCTAGTAAAGGGACGCTGGGAGCAGACATCCCAGAGCCAAAGCAGAGGCTGAAGTGCAACAGGCAAGCACGGAACGAGAGAGATCCTCAAAGCACCCAGGCTCAGGCCCACGCCAGGCCGGGTGGGAAGAAGAGCAGTCCTGTGTACTCTGCACCTCCATCAGGGCTCCTGGACACTCCTGTGGGGTTCTCCTCAGCCCTAAAAGCCAATCCTTCCCCCCAATCAGCTCAGTGATTAAAGCCTGACCAAGTATATCACTACCAGGCATGGTGGCACCTGTAATCCTGACACTCTGGGGGATCAAGGCAGGAAGATCCCAAGTTCTAGTCAAACCTGAGCAATTTAGTGACACAGCAATACTCTATCTCAAAGCAAAAAATAAAAGGGTTGGGTTCAATCTCCAACACCACAAAAAGTGTCCCCTTTCCAGACTGCTGCACCCTTCAGCCCCCACACGGAGCATGGGGTACAGAAATCCTGGAAGGAGCGGCTGGCCTGAACCCTTCTGTCCCAGACAGTCTCCTGGCCCCAGCCCCCCATTTGCAGTAGCCGGAAGCTACTGGTGTCTCCAACCTCCCCCGACCTTGTAGGAGGCTGCAGGCCTGGGAAGCGGGGGCAGACAGGAGAGCAGGGGCAGCTAGGAGTGGAGCAGGGGCAGCGGCGGCGGCAGCAGCTGGAGGTACAGGGAACCTGAGCAGGATGGCAGGACTGGCTGCAAGAAGTTGCAGCTTAAATACACAATGTCCTGCCAAACTCTAGTCCTTTAATTCAATTAAGCGTGAGACAGACTTCCCAGATTTTTGTGTGTGCGTGTGCATGCAAAAATCCTGATGTGCATGAATCTGATGATCTGTGAGCACGTGTGTGTGTGTGTGTGTGTGTGTGTGTGAATCCTGACATCCTGACACAGGATGAAGATGAGAGGCACAGGGGTTGGGGAGGAAGGAGGTAGGCCAGGGTGGCTGGTGGAGAGTGGGACAAATTCCAGAGCAGGGTTCTCAACTCCCACCCTTCACTGTGGCCACTGGGGCTGGCTCTCTGTGTACAGTGGGATCTGGAACTGTGGTGCATTGTAGGACGCTGAGTAGCCTCCCAGGCTTCTTTGAACCTGGTGCCAGTAGTATTGGGCACCCCTTGCCCCAGCCAACAATGTCTCTACTACCAAAGGTCCCTGGTGCCAGTCCCAGTGGCACCCACTGCCCTAGGGTACTGGATGAAAACACCGGCTCATGTACTTACTCCCGGAGGCTCTCCACTCCTTTGCTCTGGGCTCTAGTCCCCACATGTGGCTTCTAAAGTGTTCTTGGGCCACCTGATTTTCTGTGTTACTCATCCCCTTGCTGCCTGATCTCAAAAGGCGCAACAATGGATCCACACACTCTTGTACTTTTCTCCCAATAGGCCTCTAGACTCTGCGTTGGGATGGCAGTCACGAGTCAAGGTCGTGCCCACTTAGTCCAGACCAAAGCCTACATGTGGGGCAAGGATCAGAGGAAAGGTAAGGACTTGCCTGGGGATAGACCGTGGAAAGAAGTTCTGCTTAGCCCTCGGAGGCCAACAGACCTTCCCCAACTTCCCATACACCTCTCCCCCATTCTGATCATCCTTTCTGCTTGGAAGGCTCCAGAGAAGCAGGAACTGAAGGGGTCCCCAGCTCAGCCCCAGCTAAGGCCCTTTCTAGTCCCCAAGGTCACCTGAAGCAGTACCCTCCTGGTTGGTGTATACATAGAGGGTGGTAATTCCAGCAACCTTTCTCCCCTAGGCTCAGGAGCCTGCATCTCTCCCCAGCCCTCTGGGAGCCCTCACAGCCCCCTTCTGGGAGCAGAGCCAAGATGATGGGAGAAGGATGTTTATAAGCTGCTAAAAGGGAAAAGGAAAAAGTAGGAGGTGGGGCAGAGAGGCCCAGGACTCCAGGTAGTACTGATGGGGCCTGGTGGGCAGGGAGGGAGGGAGGTCGCTTTCTCTAGGGAGCCCAGCGTCTGGCAGAGTAGGAAGCTGCCCTGCCAGGCCTTACCCCATCAGGCCTAAGGGTGCCTCCAGGCTAGTACCCTCCCACAGTAGCATAAAAATGAGTTTCTTGACACTTTATCCAGACCCATGGAGGGTGGAGTGGGGGGAGAGCTCCTGCCGGGGGAAGAGGACCACAGAAGGTCTGCAAGGCCAGAGCAGAAGTGGGGATGTGGTGCCAGGAGCCACTAGGTGGGAGCGAAAGCTGGTCTCCAGCTAGTAGGGTTCTGCACACAGCTAATGGGAGGCTGGCAGCCGCAAATTGTTGTTTACTTTTAATTAAGTAAACAATGTCGGCTTTCCGCCTCCTCCCCTGCCATCCCAGCCAGTAATTTGGGGGATGACAATGGGGTTGTTTCCTTCCTCCTGCCTTCTTCCCTCCCTCCAGCACTCCTGCTTGCTCCCTGCTCCCCATGGCACAGCTCTGGAACTTGTCACTGGCTGCCCAGGCTCCACCCCCCCGCTCCCCCCACAGGAAGGTCCCAGCTGATAGGCTACCTGGAGGGGCCTGACAGCCTTGGAGGGGTTCCACTTCTTAGAGGTGTGGTTCCACTGACAAGGCTGACAAGGGCAGTTTTACCTGACACTAAACACATAAGATATGGCTTGTTCTCTCTCTAAAATCTGCTGATCTGCCTCCCCTCCCTCATCCTTGTCTCCCTCCCCCTAAAAAACGGTAATCGGTAATCGGGAGTCCTTGAAGATGGGCAGCAAAGAAAACAAAGCCCGGGCTAGGGAGAAACATCCCCAGGAGTGCCGGGGTCTCCCTCACAGGTGAAGGGGATGTGGGGCCTTTTGGTCCACTCAGGCAGAGCTGGAGCCCCCTGAACTAGTGGGCCACTAGGTGGTACCAGTTTTCTTCAGAGGCAGAGCTGACCTCACGGCCTTGGTTTCCACTGTTGATGTCTTAAAATTCTTAAGTTGTGATCAAGGGGCCCTCCGTTTTCATTTTGCAGTACAAATTCTGCAGCGGGACCTGTTGGGGGCTCAAGTGAGTGAGCAGAAGGAAGCTAAGCCAGTTTACCAACCCCCCACCTTGTCCTCCTGCCTGGCACGTGAGCATTGTACTCCCGACCAATGGAAGGACAGGCATTGGGAAACTCATGGGAAGCTGAATTTAAAGGCAGATTCCGAGCAGACAAACTGGTACACCAAAGTTTTACAGAAAGAGTGCTCCTAACACTATCTTTCCGTTACGCAGGTGGACACTACTCCACCTCTCTGAGCCCTCTGCACACAGTGAGCACTCTATAAACGCAGCAGAACTGAAAAGGGGAAGGAGGGAAATTCATCCAGCCCTTCTCCCTCCTCCACCTCCCAAGGATAGAGGGAAGGCTTGGTATCCTGGAGCTCGGGGGCACTGCAAGGCAGAGGAGACTCTTCAAGGTGTGCTGAAGAGGGAGGTGAGCCGTGCAAACCCTGCTCCTGGCTCCGCCCTCTGCTCCGGCTCCCTACCTCCTGCCCGAGGGTGGGGTTTGTGGCCACGAAGTTGGCTGGGGCTGGATGCAATTTCAGCCACAGAGCAGGACTCCCTGGCTGGAAGCAATTTTCTCATTAGGACCCCAGGCCTGCTTGCTGGTTGGTTCTCAGCCCTCACTCCTCTCCTGCAAAACCGCACCCCACAGGCCTCCGACAGGCCACTCACACGCACAGGGAACCGCACGTGTACTGAGTCAAAGGGGTGGTTGTGGGGTCATTCGGTGGGGACGGGTGCATGAGAGAGGTGCTGGCACCGAGCCCTGGCCAAGGATGCCTATGGACGGTTCGGGATTCCCCCCTCAGGCTCCTGCACCTAGACAGCCTACTAGAGGCCGAGAGGGGACCCCATACCCCAGGACTGAAAGCAGAGAAAGGGGGAGCTGAAACCCAGTGACTCTGAGGGCTGCCTCCCAGGACACTCCTGAGAGAGACGCTGGGGCACTCAGGCCAGTCACCAGTCTGGTGATCTACTTGCTCAGCTGAACCTGGGACAAGCAGATGGGCTCCTGGGAGGCAGCCCCCTCCCCCAGCCCCGAGGCCGCTGTAAGTGGAGGGTGGTCTCAGCCAAGGGAGGGGGAGAGCCGAGGCCCCGGGAGGGGTGGCTCTGCACTCTGCAGACACATGTGGTTGGACTTAAAAAGCTATTAGGGAGCGAGGCGCTGGCGGGAGTGGCGGCCGGCCCTCGCACCAGAGAAGGGGAGGAGGGCAGATGCCGAGGTGGTGAGCTCAGCACCTCCTGCTCCCTCCCCAGCAGGGCCTGGAGGACTCAAGGGACCCTTACCCAGCAGGACAGGATAGGCCCTCAAGGGAGGGCAGGCCGGCTGCTGGGCCAGGGTCCCAGCAATCAGAGGATTCTAGGCCCATGGTAGGGTCAATCTCTGTGGGAAGGGGCCAGGGAAGGTCGTGTCCAGGGCTTAAGTAGAGCACAGGAGGGGACAGAGACGTCCTCAGTTTCCTTCCTGCCTTCTTGGGGTGACAGCGGCTGAAGGTCTTCTTAAGGTGGTGGTGGGGTGTTCGATGAGGCTGGGAAGGGGCATTATTAGCAGAGCAACAGGGAGCCAGGGAAGGGAAAAGTGGGCCCCACCCATCACGAGGCCAGAAAAGAACCGACGGAAAGTTCCCTAGAGCCGCCAGCTTGTAAAAAGCTCTTTTTCTTTCCAAATTATGAACATTTTTTTTAACAAGGGGGGAACCCAGAGCAGCGATCTAGGACTTCATTAAGACCGTGTGTGTCTGTAACTATGTGACCATGACTGGTGACTTAAGGGTGTATCTGCTGACATTTCAATGTTTTACTCCGAAAGCCAGGCCATCCCGCCTCTGCTCACATGTCCTCTCTGTCAGTGCTCCAACCGCCACCCATCACACCTGGCCAAGGAAGGGCACCCCACTACTGCTGTGACACAGTGAGAAGGGTGCCGGAGGGAGGGAGGAGGATACGGAGCAGGACTAGGCTTGAGACCAAGAGGCCACGTGCTAAGCGCTTAGCTCCTTCCCTACGGAGGTACAGCTCTCTGGGGTGCTGGGTGTTCCCCACAGGACTGTAGGGAAATAACCTACTCACAGTTCTGAGGCCCTTCTGAGCTCCTCACCTGTCCACTGAGACAGCCCAGCACTCCAGGATCCCAGGGAACAGTCAGAAACGGGGGTATGGTGGACAGGAACTAGGGGTCTGAGAGACATTTAATCTGCCTAACTGCCCCCATGAATGGTTATTGTCCCCATTTTTACAGATAAGAACACTGAAGCTCCTGGAACTAATAAAGATCAGCCAGCGCCCAAAACAGTTGAACCTCCACTAGCACCACTCCTCATGGCTCTGCGAGCCCAAGGGCTGAACTTCTCTAGAGGTCTCTTCTCTATCTGCCCACCGGAGAGATAGGGACCGTGGAAGGACCCTGGGCAGGGCAGGGCAGGGCAGGAGAGACGGGACTGCTCTGAGCCACTAGGAGTCAGACCCGGCCCAAGCTGGGTGGAGGAGGAGCTGACCACGGAGCTGGGATCCTTGCTCAGGAAACACGCAAAGAATGCGGCTGGCAGCAGGCCAGTGGGCCAGGACCACAAAGAGGCCTTTGTTTTAGGAGGTGTCCAGGGAGTGGATGGACAGAATGGCAGAGGTGGGGGCAGCACCCCTTGGGGGTCGGACTGGAGGAAAGCATGATCCCTGCACTGTCCCCCACCCCTCCTGTCGGTCCCCCAACAATACAGCCCCAGCTGTGCAGGAAGAGGGAGAAACCCCTGGGGCCATGTTAACCCACATCTCAGCTCCTCACCTCTATCAGCTGGTGGGGGCCCTGTCCCAAAACCACTCTTCTGAACCCCAGAAGTTCCTAGAAGCCCGCTGACATACTCCTCTGACTCCACCCACCCTTGGCTGGGGTCCTGTACAGTAAGGATGAGGGCTAGGGTGGGGTGAGGAAGGGACTTCCAGGTACACTGAGGGCTCCAGAGTCACCTTGTCCCGCTTTCCTCTGGGGAGGAGGGGAAAGGCCTTGAACCCCTGCTCTGCCGTTGCAGGGTTTCTCTGGCCCCTTTTTGGCATCTGGAAAAGTTTGGGAAACTTAAAAAAAATTTTTTTGGAGAGTTTGTCTGTTTCTCCCTAGCCCTGCCAGGGAGCCACAGCCAAGAGGAAGAAGGGGGGGGGGGCTCTAGAGTGAGGAGCACATAGTAAAGTCAGAAGAAAAGTTGAGCACTTAGAAAAGAAAGGGAGCACCCACGGATGCCCTGCAGCCACCCTGGGTCCCCACTCAGCACAGTGACCTGGCACCTTCCCTGGAAGCCCCTATCAGGCAAGTGTACCTTCAGGAAGAACAGCCAGGGCTTCAGGGCCCCGTGGAAAGTAAAGCATTTCCTAAGGATAAATGACCAGAGGCAGCACACAGCAAAGAGAAGGTAGCTAATATCTCAGTTTCCATCTGGATTTCTGCCTCCTTGGGAGCAGAACCAGGGAACACAGAGACTCAGGGATTCTGGGTGCCCAGGCAAGACAGGAATAGACAGCCCTGTCCCCATCTCCCTCCTGTAGCTGAGGGTGCAGACCTGACCACCTCTAAATGCCCCTGGAACTGCTCCAGCAGCACAGAGCTGCTTGGGCTAGCACAGTGTGCTCGAAGGGCAGCGACCACTGCCCACAGCTCAAGGTCCACCCCAGCAGCAGCACACAGCTGTTTCTCTGAGAGGCAGGGTTAGCATATCTTGTTGAAGTCAGGGAGAGGCACCCTTCACACTGACATGATCTCAGCAGAGTCAGGGACAAAAGGGTATGACACTACCTGATGTGACCCCCTCCACTCATGCCCCGTGTCATCACCAGGCCACCCACAGGTGATCCACCAGTGTTTTGGCAGTTCTGCCTATGAGGATAGCTTCCACCTGAGCTCAAGCCCTCAGCCAGCTCAGGTGGCTAGTACGGTGCCTTTGACTCCCAAGGATGGCCCTGCGCCCCGGAATAAGAGAAGCACAAGGGTGGGAGGGTGACCGCCTGGAGAACCAGCAGCTAGTGGTGACAGCTGAAAGGCAGATTCAAGGCCCTGCCTCGACCTACTCACTGGGGGTAGGTCCTGGGATCTGCATTTAAACAAGCCTCAGGGGACTCTGCTGGTTGTTCCTGAGCTGAGGTTCCAGACTGGCATTGCAAGAGGAAAAGAAAGAAGAAACCGCGGGAAAGGAGAGGGGGAGGGACCAACGGAGGGGAAGAGAGAGAGAGTGCGATCTGCCAACCAGGGGTACTAGAGCGGCCAGTTGCCCTCCCTGAATCACCCTTATCAACCCAGGCACCACCTGGGTGCCAGCGGTCCTTTGGTCTCAGATCCTGCAGGCAGAGTGAAAAGTAAAGGGAAGAAAGACAGAATGGAAGAAGTGGCACAGAGGGTGGGCAGTGGCAGGAAGGGGACCTGCAGAGGAAGAGGAGACAGGCTGCAGCCCAGGGTGGGAACAGGAGGGCAGGCGCGGGGAGGGGCGCTGCCTCGGGCCTTCTTTCCCACTGCGCCTCTCTGGGAGCTGCCCCGCCCCCTCCAGGCACCTGCTGAGGCGGCAGCAGCGGGTTGTGTTTCTTTAACCCCTGGGGCCTGTTGACACAGATTAGTATCGCTGGTCAGGGGTCAATAGGGAAGGCTCTTGAGGTCAAGACCTGAACAACTGGAGTTGTAATGAGCCACGTGGGGAAGAGGCCGGGGAGAGGAGCAGGCGAGGAGGGAGGAGGAGGAGGATCGCTGTTCTGAGAAGGGCCTCTCTAGGGCTTGTCAGCTGCCTAGGCTGCTTAGGGAAGGCTTCTCCTCCCTGAACCTGCTAACTTGAGGCTGGCTGGCCAGGTGCAGGGTCAGTGGGTTGAGGGGGATGTGTCACCAGCTGGCTAGAGCTGGGATCCCAGCCAGGGGCAAGGACTAGGGAAAATCCGGTGGGAATTAAAGGAGTGAAGGGGGGCCTAGAGGCCTTGACTGGTACACGTGCTCTGGGCCCAGACTTCACTCCATCTGTTCCTCCTTCTATCCCTGGGTCCCTGGGTAGGCACCAGTGAGCCCCTAGACATACCCCTACTCCTCGCTGGGCCCGCAGTGCAGGACACTGTGCCCACATTTGGTGCCTGCCCACCTCAAGATAGCTGGTGGAGACTGAGCCAAGTGACTCACATGAGGCCACCTAGCCCTAACTGGGGCTGGTCCAGGAGCCAGACAGTGACCCCAACACCTGGCAACCCTGCCATCAGCAATAGGACTCACAGCACAGCACTCAAGCACGGGGCAGCTACTCCTGCACCCCATGGAGGTGTGTAGACTGCTTTGGCACATTTCCCTCCCACGTGAGCCCCAGCCCCACTAGTGTGACCGCCTTTCCCAGGACCTGCCCGCTCCCTGCCTAGGGCCACCTCCAGGGAAGCTGCTCTGGAGGGGAGGGGAGGGCGGCCGCTCTCTCTGCAAGGCACTCTTCTGCTCCCTTAGAGAACAAGTAGAAGGAAGAGTAGAAAGTCAGGTCACATGTTCCCTGGGACCAGAGCCTCCCCAGTGTCACCTGCTGGACTAAAGAATCACTACGGAGCTCCCAAGTTCTGTCTAGTCCGCCTGCCTGAACTGCTAAGAGCAAATTTGAGAACACTAGCACCCAGAGGTCCAGAGGGTGTCAAGAAACACTCCAGGGGTGGGGGTGGGGAAAAAGAAACACTCATAACCCTGTGCTCATTTGTACGTCTGCCGGGCCACACCCAGATCTGTGACATACACACTCCGAAGCGCAACATGCATTTGTGAAGCACCTGTTACCTGCTAGATGTCAGGGACATGTGGACACAGAACCAGAAAAGCAGCTGCCGGAGCAAAGCTCTCTGCAGTTGGAAGCTGGGTGTGCTGTGGGCACAAGGTACAGACCACTGGAGAAGGGTGCAGGGACTGGATCCAGGAAGTGAGAAACGAAGTAGGGGTGACAGCTGGGCTGGGGCACAAGACTGCGGTGCTCAGGTACGCAGGAAAGGGCAAGACCGCAGAGAAATGTGAGCAGAGCCCAGGGCGGGAACAGTGCACTGTGCCTGGGGACTGTAGAAGGCTGCTAATGCTGACACACACAGTATTAAGGGAATGAAAGGGTCAGCTGGGCCCCATCCACGAGAGACTCTGGGGTGGCACCTCTGGGCACACAAGATGGACAGGAAGAAGAAGGACCAGCTGCCAATTCACAGGCAGCTGCAAATCTTTAGGGAAGAGTGTTCCCCTCCTAGAAGTACACCCTAGAGAATGAAAACGTCCGTGTAGACACCTGCACACAATGCCCACAAAGCATGATTCACAATTACCAAAAAATGCAAACACCCCAAACGTCCACCAGTGAAGGAACAGATAATCAAAATGTGACATATCTATAAAATGGAGTATTATTCAGCCTTAAAAAAAGAATTAAGCGTGGATAAAAGTACAACATGGAAGAGGCTTGAAAATATGCTGAACGCATGCCACATGACTGTAGTCCTAGCGTTCTGGGAGGATGAAGCTGGAAGATCATAAGTGTGAGTTCAGTCTGCGCAACTTAGCAATTTGGTGACACCCTGACTGAAAATAATAAAAATGTGCTGAGGATGTAGCTCAGTGAGGACCCTGGGTTCAATCCCCAGTACCGGGGTGAGGCAGGGGAACCTCCATGAAAGAAAATGGGTCATAAAAGACCGCATATTGGATTATTTCAATTTATACAAAATGCATAGCATAGGCAAATCCATACAAACAGAAAGCAGATCATCGGTTGCGAGGACTGGGACAAGTGAGGAGACAGAACTCACCATCCGAGGACATGCAGTTTCTTCCTGAAGTGATGGAATTATTCTAGAACCAGAAAACGGTGGTGTTTGCACAACACTGTAAATGTACTGAGTGCCACCAAATTGTGCACTTTAAAATAGAGATGAACCTTAACATATAGATACACTTCAAAACACAGATGTACCTGGTGTCCTGTAATTCTAGCACTCTGGGAAGCAGAGGCACAAGGATCCCAAGTTCAATCTCAGCCTGGGCAACTAAGCCAGACCCTGTCACAAAATTAAAAATAAAAAATGGGGTGGGGATATAGCTCAGTGTGAAGGCCTTGGGCTTAATCCACAGTATCCTCTCCTCCCCCACCCCAAAAGATGCACCTCAACTCATAGTGGGCTATATTCTGATAGACTTATTTTAAGTTGAAAATAATATCATCTAGCTCCAAGCTTATTTTATAATAAGGTATTGAATATCTCATGTAATTTACTGAATACTGAAAAACCAGAATGTTTGTATGGGTATACTTTCACACCATCAAAAAGTTAAAAGAAATCCTAAATTGAATTGGGTTGAGCTGTCATAAGCCTGGAACCATCAGGCATGAATTTCATTTCTTTCTTTTCTTTTTTTCTTTTTGAGACAGGGTCTTGGATTCCTGGCAATCCTCCTGCCTCAGCCTCCTGAGTGCTGGGATTATTAACCGCTGTGCCATTCCTCCAGCCCCATGAATTTCACTTCAATACAATACAAATCTGGAATTAAGGAGAAGCTAAACTCAGAAAACAACAGTGGAGGTAAAGAGACATGGAGGCCCTGTGACTACCACAAAGCCTGCGTTTAGTTTGGCAGTGAGACTCCTATGCTGGGCATGAGCTAGGGGCAATGCCCCCAGCGTGGCATAAGGACAGATAAGGAGGGGCACTGGGAGACTGGGAGGTCAACAGGGCAGGGGGTGAGGTATCAATGAGATGTGTCTGGAGCACACAAGGAAAAACGATCAGACTCTCAGATAACCAGGATGCTTAGTGGTAAATGGCAGATGTGCACAGCAGGGACAGGCTTGGGGCTATGACCAGCTAGCAGGTGGCCTCCAGCTGGGTTCTCTACCCACCACGTTTCCAGGCAGAGCTCCTCTTTCATTACAGGCTTAAATGAGATTGGGCTTAGCAGTGCTGACGAGTGGTATCACCTATGACAGGTAAGAACACAAAGGAAAAGGAGTGTGGCAGGCCTCGGGAAAGCCAAACTTTCTCTTCACAGGACAGACTGAGCAAGAGGATCCAGGAAGATGTGCAGGAAGAAAGGGGCAGGAGAGCACTGTGGGGCAGAGAGAAGGGCCTGTCTCCCCGAAGTCCAGGAACTCGCTGCACACCGCCAACGGAAAGCCGCACGAGAGAGAGCAGGGGATATGGCAAGTCCTCAGGTTCTGGCCCACAGCGTGACGGGTCGTCTGGGAAGCTGGTTCTCTTCCTCACAACCTCCCTACTCCTGGCTTCCACCCTCCTCATCCTAAGCAATAAGCCTGCCCACAGCTCTGGGCCCCAGAGCTCAACACATGGCACCACTCAATGGTTTCTGGCATCAGAGAGGAATTTATTTCCTGGACAAAGGAGCCAAAATCGTTCTGCACCTTTGTTCACAAGCATGGTGCAGTCAGAGCCGACATTTTCTAATAGGGCCAGAGAAGAGCAACTCAAAATGGATTCAGGGAGGGTGTTGGTTGAGGAGTAGCTCCAAGGCAGAGCATTCTGCGGTCTGCAAAGCTAATGGCAGGAAAACGGATGTGGCTGGGCTTATAAAATCAAATAGACCAGGGTTTTTAGTGAGTATGCTGTAAATCACACCCTGGATAGGTAGGCCACCTGAAGCTTAAAAAGAGGCCCAATGTAAGGTGGTAAGAAGTCCTACTTTTCTTTTTTTCTTCCAGTACTAGGAAACAAACCCACACCTTCTGCACTGAGCCGTATCCCCAGCTCCCTTTTCACTTTTTATTTTGAGACAGTTTCACTAAGTCACTAAATTGCCCAAATTGGGCTCAAAATTCCAATCCTCCTGCCCCAGCCTCACAGAGTGCTGGAATTTTAGGCCTCTGCCACCAGCCCTAGCCTAGCCGAAAAGTTCTACTTTAAAGACAAGGACAGGGAGTGGTTTTGCCGCAGAGCCTGTCCCCAGGGAGGAATAAGCTCTCCATTCACAGTGGAAGACTGACAAGGATCCCAGGAATCTAAGACTGACGGTGCTGGGCAGGAGAAACAGTCTGCACCACAACCTACCCTCAGGGCCTTAAGAGTCCTGGATACCTGGACTTCAGGATCAAGTTCCAGATATGCCGGCCTCCACAGGGAGGACAGCACTACAGCCAGGCCAGAGATGCCTCCGAGAACAGCAGCCTCACTTCTTCCTAGCCCTTAGAGGGTCTGGGCCTTGGGCCCTATCTGCATCGAGGCCTATGATTTAGGCCAAGACACACCGCCAGGGAAGGCAGCTATCCTAACGCTGCCAGAAGCCATCCCTCTGCTTTCCACCCCTCTTCTCTCCTTCCCTTTCTCTCTGCTTCCGACACTCACAAGCGTGGAGACGTGCACACACACAGAAAGGACGCTGGCACGCACAGAGATCCATGCAGAATCACCACGTCGCAGCCTATTTACAGACATTTCCCCAAACAAAACATCAACTCTCAATGTTTGACAGGAAGCCCCTCCCCTCTTGTCAGGAGCGATCCCTTCTAAAGGGGGTCCCCAGCGATGAGCAGCAAAAGCCCCAGGAAGGCGAAGGGAGAAAAGCAGCATGTGTGAGGCGAGAGAAGGTAAAATTATAAGGTTGGAGCTGTCAAGACAAAAAAAGGGGAGGGGGGACGCAAAGCGACTCCACGATTAGGGCCTTCGCAGCAGCTGAAAAGCTGGGCGCCTTGTCTGCAGAAACCAGGGACACCGTGGCCTGAGGCTGGGAGGGCAGCAGAAACCCCACCCAAGGCAAACAAGCAGCATACAGACCCTAAAACACAGGGCCCTGTGCCAGCACCCACCTCACTCACTCCCACAGGCTCTCTGCCACGTCCTCCTGGCCCACCATCCTGCCCCGTCTTCAAGGGGCACTCTGGTGGAGGTGACCAAAGTTGGAACAAGGGTGGGAAATGAGGCAGTAGTACCCACAAGGATGCCCCTTTAGCCTAAAGAATTAAGTGGTGGGGAAAGCTGCCTCTAGAACACAGCAAGCTGGGATTTTCTAACAGGCCCCTACCCTGCAAGGCTCCATTCTCAGAGCAGAAACTAGGCCACATGTACCTTAGGAGGAAGCCAGTGTGTCTGGTGTCCCTGCACGAGCTGGAAGGAGTCCGTCCCGCCCAATTTTGCACACCTTCCTCCCACCTCTTCCCACCCAGATGTATGTAGAGGCTCACACTCGGGGAAGGGTTCTAAGCCCCTCACCCAAGATACCACAGTGGGTAGTAAGGACAACATGGATTGGGGAAGGGCAGGAGTCACTTCCTCAATCTTGGGTCCAACTTTTGCCACTGGAGGAAGGAGGTGCCTAAAAGACAAAGCAAGGCGAATAGGACAGTGATGGCTAGAGTTGGCAGTCCCCTGGTGCCTGCTGTCAACACAGTGGACTCTCAGCCTGGGAGCTACTCCCTTCTCTCCCAGCTCCCTGGCCAGACTGCTGGGCACCTAGTTCCAGGTCTCCAGACTTAGCACCCAAAAGTCCTTAGGGAACTCCTATGACCTGGCACACTCAACTGTCATCTCTTTCCTCTGCCACATCAAGGTTTCTGACCTCAACACTCTGGATATCAGGGCTAGGTACTCTTCACTGTGGTGGTGGTGGTGGTGGAGGGGGATCTTGTACAGTGTAGGACACTTAGCAGCACCCCTGACCTCTACCATCTAGATGCCCACAGAACTTCCACTCCCAGAATCGCAAACAAGAGTATTTCCAGACTCAGCTAAATGTTGCTTAGGGGCAGAATGGCCAATCACTGAGAACCCCTATGCTACAGGATTCCCCTACGTATAGCAGCTCCAGCACACGCTATTCTGGGGCAGGGCTAGGCACACAGGTACATCCATCGGTCAACATTTATCAAAGGCAATGGTGGCTAAGAAGCTCCCTCAGGAGAAAGCCTCTAACCCACCCCAATAAGTGCCACCTCGAAGTGGCATGCTGGCATCCTCTACCCTACGCCCATGAGGGCTGGTCCAGAGGGAAGGCCAACGTCAGTGAGGACCAGTAGGTCAGCATGCCAGAATTGTTTAGGCCATCTAGAGGTTATCCTTGCTTTCTGCATTCTGAGTCCTAAAGCTGTCCCACGTCATCCCACAGCCTGTAGTGGGAACTTGGCCCTCCTCTCCAGGCTTGGCAAACCCTTTGCTCCAGGAAGGGCTGTTGTCCCTACACTATATCCAACCAAACACGGGCTTTCCATAGTAACTTTCTGTGGGGCTGGGCTCTCTCCACATCCCTGGCCTCTCACTCGGCCCTGCCCTTGACAGTGGAGACTCAGTGCCCTGTAATTACAATGATTGCAATCTTTTCTATCAGGTATACTAATAGTGAGGCAGGTTCACAAAGAGTCCCAGAAAAGAACTGGTTAGCTGTTGAGCAGGAAGGAAGGGCCTGACATTTCTCAGCAAGTGTGCACACCCACCACTGCAGAAGCTCAGGGCCAGAGGCACTGGGCAGGGAGATGGACCAAGGGGGATACACCAGCTGTACCCCTATACCCGGGGAGATGAATGCAGGTCACTACACTGTCCCTCAGTTTCTAAATCTTCACAGAAGCAACAAGAATTTGGACCTCAAGACCTGAGAAATTTCCTCTTACCTCCTTGAGGTATGACTGTCGCTGCCTTTTTTTTCTGACATAGAGTCTCACTCTATAGTCCACACTGGTCCTGAACTCACTACGTAGCCCAGGCTGGCCTTGAACACATGGCAATCCTCCTGCCTCGGCTTCTCAAGTGCTGTGATTACAGGCATGTGCCACCATACCTGACTTACCACTGACATTTGTACAGGCGCCCCAACCTACATTTGCACAGACACCACCTGACCCTCAGATATACACAGACACCCATACGTTAGAGTGTGCTAAACACCTGCAGAGGAGGAAATAAGCCAAGCTTCAGAAACATATGTGCCCTGCTCAGATTGTCAAGGCCTGGGTATCCTGGTACTTCCGTGCTGAAGGAGGGGAAGATCCCACTGACCCTCCTGATCCTATGCAAGCATTCATCTCACAGGACTGCTGCCAAGATTCATGGGGCTTAGGGCACCTCCCACCTCCTGGGCCCGAGAAAGGCAAAGTTCTGGGCAAGAGAGAACACTGTCTGGCAAGGGCGAAGGACAGGGCTAACGGCACGGTTTAGTGATTAGAGTGTTTGCCTAGCAGGTGCAAGGCCTTGGGTTTGATCCCCCAGATCACATAAGCCAGTCATGGTAACACTCAGGAGGCTGAGGAAGGGACGGGGGAAAAAGCAGAGGACAAAGGCAGTAGAAGCCCAAGCCACTTTGGCCTCCGTGGGTCAAACAGGGCATAGAAAGTGACTCAGGCCCAGTGTTATGGTTTGGATCGGTGGCGTCCCCCACAAGCCTCTTGGACTTGGGCGTGGTGGATCGCCTGTGGATACTGTGTGCTGCTGGGAGGTGGACCTGGCTGGCAGGGCCGGATGCTGGGGCTCCACCGGGAAGGGCAGCTCTGCCTTTCCTCCGGCACTCGGCTTCCCCCTGTGCCATGCCCGGAAGGGCTTTCTAGCTGCGCTCCCCCATGCTGGGATCACCCTTGCTGGCCGCCCACGTACGGACTGTGACCTTCAGAAACTATGAGATAAAAATAAATCTTGCCTCTTTTAAGTTATAGTTGTTGAGTATCCCTGTCTTAGCAATGAGAAAGTAACCAATACACTCAGTTTGGCGATGAAGAAACAGGACTTGAGGACTCATACACAGGAGCACAGCCCTGGTGAATACTGTCCTATGTGCCGGAATGGAATGGGAGCATCTGTGAGGGAAGCCAAAGTCCGCAGCCCAGAGCGGGGTTGCCTTCCCCCAGCATTCCCTAGGTCTGGAGGACCTGGGCCAGTGTCTTAGCCCAAACTTCAGGGCCAGCCTCTGAGGCCAGCAGCAGTTGTTTCCTCAGGAGCTCTGGGGGCTTGTGCTGGCAGCCACAGTGGGACTGTACCCAGCAGTGGCACAGGCTGGAGGGGGGAGTCTGCTGCCAGTACGACACCACAGGCCGCGCCTAGTCACCACCAGGCAGCAGCAAGAGCCACTTCTGCAGTCTCTAGGCTAGAAGCTGGCGGGGAACTGCCGTGCTGGGGGCTGTCTCCTAACAGTGCCAAAAGGGAGGGGCTTCAGAGGCTGGCAAAGGAACACCTCAAATGCACACACGAGTGCGGGATGGTGCTCATGATCAGCCCTCACGGGGGCTATGGCACGTGTCTACCTGGGGATACGTGAGCCCATGCAGAGAATAAACGTGGCAGCAGGACAGACACCTGCATGATGAACAAGGATGGGAGGGCTGGCTCATAAAAGTGCATCCTGGGGTGACATGTATGCGATCTATACAGAAGATGGCGGCATCCTTCTGGAGCTCTGAGGTACCAAGCAGGACGTGGCTGGGGATACAGTGAGATGGACCCTTCTGTGCGGGCTGCGGGCATCAGATTCCCAGGGAGCAGCGTGGTAACATGTATGGAGAGTCTTCCCAAGAAGCTGGTGCACCAGGACACCCGTCCTGGCAGAATTTTCAACAGGAACAAATGAGACACAGCTCAGGCTCTCGATGGGGCAGGTAGTTACCTTGATTCTGGCATGAGGAATCCTCACGCTGCCATTTAAAACCGTGTTTTTATTTTTAATAACTGCTTATTACATTTATATCAAAAGGAAATTTCTTTTTGAAAGGAAAAGAGGACAAAAGTCATTAAAAATGTTGATGAGGGGCAATACACTAACAACAAAATCTGGAAAACTATTAAAAATGAGTTTTTGAAAAATAATGACAGGGTAGAATATACAATGGTGCTAAAATCTAAAAGCAGCACCCAAAAGCCTATACCGTAAACTCCAAATAAAATATACATATGAACAAATGTAAAGTGCAAGAAAAGGTTAATAGTTACTTTAAGTGGTATAATTTTGATAATTCTTATTTTCCTCTAGATTTTCATGTTTTTATTTTTAATTTATTTTGTAGTACTGGGGTTGAACCCAGGGTACTCTACTACTAAGCTTCAACTCTAGCCCTTTTTATTTATTTATTTATTTATTTATTTATTTTGAGATAGAGTCTTGCTAAGTTGCCCAGGTTGGCATTAAACTTGGAATCTTCCTGCTTCAGCCTCTCTGGGATTGCAGGCACGCACCACCACACCCATCTCTTTTTGTTTTGTATTTTTACAGTGAATGTGGCCTGATCTTCTCTCTCTCTTTCTCCCCTTCTCTCCCTCTACAGCTCCGCCCCTTTTTATATTTTTGGAGACAGGGTCTTGCTCTGTAGTCCAGGCTGGTCCTGAACTCATTATGCAGCCCAGGTTGATCTTGAACTCATGGCAATCTTCCTACCTTAGTCTCTTACAGGCATGCGGAACCACATTCGGTTTATGTGGTGCTGGGGAATCCAACTCAAGGCCTTTTTAACCACTGTACTGTTTCTCCAGCACCTCTCCACTTATTGCAGTGGCAGAGACTACAAAACCCAGGGCCTCAGCCATGCTAGGCAGACCCTCTCCTACCACCGAGTTGCATCCCTAGGCCCATGCACGAGTCTTACAATCAGAAAAGGACTTCTAAAACAATGGACAGATGAGAGAGTATATGTATGTGGTAATCTCCGTAGTAAGGCAAATGGAAATCCTCAGCTCTGTGGGTCCAGTGTAGTTCACATGAGGCAGGGCTCAGCCTTCCAAACTTTTCTTTCCACACTCAAGTGGACTCCAGCCCAGACAAAGAGCAACAGAGAGATGTGGACACATGCTCAAATTACTGTTACATGGTGACACACCACACAACCAAACCTTGTGTTCCTAGTGGTCGTCCCCTGGGACAACTCTACTGAAGGAGCGTACTTTGCAAAGGAGAGCAAGGCTCTAAAAGTTACCAAGAGGTGCATGGGCTAGACCAGAGGAAGGGAGAGGAAGTGGCTCACGGGAGAGTCTTAAGGTCCAGACGAGAGAGCTGCTCTTTCATTGAAAATTCCTGGAAACTGCTCCAAGGTCTGAACAAGTGAAGGGGACTGTGGGCAACAAAATCAACTTTTACGCTGGTGTAGAGGAGTGACTGCATTTGTGTGTACGTGTGTGGGAAGAACAAGCCGCCCTCCCTATTTACATCCCTTTAATAACTCATTGTTAATAAACAAATCCAGCCACCAGAAGTGAAGAACACGCACCGCACGAGCTGGGGAAGGGAGCCAGTCAGCTTGCACCCAGGAGGCCCAGGTGAGAGAGGGCAGGGAGGGGAAAGAGCTCTAAGATAACTGTTCAGCACGTCTAGCATAGGAGACAGAACGAAGGCACGGGAGAGGCTGGAGCAGGCTGGGCCAGCTTGGATGCCCACCAAGCAGTGGCCCCTGTAACGGGGTGCCAAAGGCTGGAAGAGGGACACTTTGTTGATACCTCATCCATATACAGGGAAAAATACAAAGCTTAAATATTTAAATATATATTTTGAGAAACTGTCCTTTTCGACTTAGAAACCCAGTGCTTCTTAATTGCACATCATGTTCCTCCCAGGGTTCCAGAAGCTTCTACCACCCTCCATGATGCCCTCTTGCAGCCACTCTCCCCACCAGCTCTCCATCAGCCTCGTCTGATGGAGACCTCCACAGGCCTGTGCATCATTTCAAGGACGGCTGGCAGCTGCTCCCCATCTGAAGGTAATTCAATATTCAAAATGGGTTTATGGAGCTGTATATAAAGTGAAAGACAGATGTAAGGGTAGATAAAACATAGTCCCAGCTCCAGGACTCCAGCCTAGCAAGGGAAACCTACACAACAATGTGCAAAGTGCCACAAAGGAACAGAATAAACCAGCCCACAGCCCCATCTGTGTCCAGCCTATGGAGAAACTGAGCCGTGCCCAACAGATTGCTTGCTTCTACAGCAGCCTCCTCTGGTGACAGAGAAAGCCAAGACCTCTCCCTGCGGGGACGCCCAACCTCTGCTGTGAGGGTGTGCTACGGCCACCAAGGCCTGCCTTCCACCCACCACCCACAAATGAGAGCATGGAGCTCAGACTCACAGGGGCATCCCTGCATCCAGAGCACTTTGCCGGAAGGGAACACAACTCAAGAGCCTTTGCCAAGCCAGGCTGGCATCTGAGTAATTATATTAATGAATCTCTGAGTTACAAAATCTAATATTAGATGGTGGCTTTGGTACCATCATCCTCAGTTACTGTCCCACATGGCTGGGAGCACTCCTGGACAGCAGCGCGGCTTGAACAGACCATGTGTGTGCGCACACGGCAAATGTGTGTATGGTGTTTAATTTAAAAGAAATGCATGTATTTGAAACTGTGCCCAGAGATCTGTGTGCTGGGCCCACTTTATAAGCCACAATACCATAAATAAGCGAGAGAAATCTGGTCCATCCTCAGGGCAGGGGCCTCCCCCTCAGCCCAGTCTCTCAGGTTGCCAATATCCTGAGTATTACTGCTCTGTGGAGCAATGGATTTGTGTTCAAAGCCAACACTGTGCCCCCACAGAGCTCCCCGGGCCCACAGGCCGGGCCCTGCATATAGGCCCTGTGCCCTGCCTCCCCACCCATGCTCATTCGCTCTCTCCATCCCACCCGAGCTTGACATACACAAGGGTCAGACTACAACCCAGCTGCCCGACCCACCCCCCCTCCTGCCTGCTGGCCAAAACTCTGTACCCCTCCCAACCTGCCCACTATCTGTGAATCCCAGCTGAGCTGAGCAGAAACAATGACCCACTTGGCCACATTATGCATGTGGTCAGGGACAGAGGGCACCAAGTCAACCATAGCCAGGTAGTAAACTAAACAGATACTACAAGCAGGTAAAAGAGAAAGTGTTTGCTCTGTGCTTGTGATGGGTTGTGATTACACTTCAAGCTTGCCTGGCAAAACAGAACCATCTAAAAATGACATCACCTAAGCCCAGAACTGAGGCTTCTGGCCTGAGCTACCTTTTGCTGCTGGCCCGTCTATTTCATCTGTAAAGACTCTTTGGGGGTGAGGGGAGCGTAGGGGGTAAAGGGTGATGTCCAGCTCGTGCTACTGGGTCCTGGGGACCTCTGTTCAGGTCTACACGATGAGCTGGCAAGCAGGCAACTTCTTCTTTTAGAAGCTCTTTGGTAGGCAGAGGCAACCAGTAAGAAATGATGTTACTTTTTTTCCTTTGATAGGCATGGGATCTACAGCAGTGCCTTGCTGTCAGGCAGGGCTGGCTCTCACTAGGCACTGTTACTTGTAAAGGGCCCCTGAGCTCTCAGGAACCCCATGATTTTCTAGTAAGGGTCTCTTAGCCCTGGAACCCTACATACAACCAACGAGAGCACAGAAAACAGGGCCAAAAGATCTGGGCAACCCGTTTGGGTTTCTCCACCTCTATGTGCGGTGCCTGTGGCCAAATGATTCCTTGTTCTTGGTGCACTGGACTCTTCCCACGAGATGCCCACAGTGCCCTACCCCAGTGTAACAAACAGAAGGATCTACAAGCATTGGCAAATGTTCCCTGAAAGGCAAAATTACCCCTGCTTGAAAAACCACTGTTTCAGGGTAGCCAACCACCATCCATGGTTTTCCAGCAACAGAGGCATTTCCCAGGACAGGACAAGTAAGTTTCCGTGCTAACGCAGACGACTCCTGGGTAAACCAGGATAAGCTAGCTATCCTTACTTCCTCAGAACAAACATCAATCCCCAACCTGACACCAGTGTGAACTTCCCCTCTACACTCACGGATGCAAAGATTACTCTTTGCTGCCCCGCAGAGAGCTACCTCTCGTACACCTCAAAGACTACAGCCCACCTCAGTTTCTCCTGGAGCCACAGGGCTATCCTTGTTTCCTCTTTACAAGGCACTATCTCCCTGTATTATTACTGACACGAGGCTTTCTGAGGCCTATGCCAAATTGTTCACATATTTTTACTGTTGCTAAGGCTGATACTGACCTAAAACCTCTGGTTGGGGAAGTGGCAACGCCCTAGAAAGGACATGATGAAGGCTCAGAACTTAGGTCTGTTCATGTTCAACTCCCTGACACCAGTGGCCCAGAACCATGAGAGGTCACCTGGAAGAAAGGCAAGACCGAAGCTAGCATGCTTTATGTCACATGGGGAAGAGGACCCCCCGCCCCCCCTGCCAAGCTCCTCTGAAGGACGCATGAAAGGAAACACAGTCCACTGATCTGTCGCCCGCTGGTGGAACACCTGAAGGCAGATGGCCCTGTCTCACTCCTATCCCCAGACTTGCCCAGGGGACTGTTCCCCAGTCTGTCCCAGGCTCAGCACCCACCCCTCACCCCTCACCCCTCACCCAAGCTTTCTACTTATTTGTCTCCTCCCTTTAAAGGCGTCTCTTCAGTTGATCCCCTGGGGAGCATTCCCGTTACTAAGGAAACAATGATGTCATGTGGTCGGGTAGGGCTGTAGGTCCCTCCTACACCTCCTAACTAGGTACCATGCCTACTGACGTCACTGCTCAGAAATTTATAGCCCAGCGCGGTATTTATAAGGTGGCTCTGGTGTGACCACACATTCAGTGTGGGGCTGGAGGCTATTTATAGCCTGAGGATATAAACTTATTACACCCCCTGTCTGTATTCTGGGCCACCTGTTATATAACTGCCATTATGCAATAACGCCTATTATATAATAATTATGCACTAATGGGGATATAATCTGCAGGCATAATAAGGACATACTCCCCAAAGGCTGCACTCAGCTGGCTTCCTGCAGGTTGCCTGTGGGGATCTCCTAATCTCTCTACTAGGCTCCACCCAGTCCAGGAGAGTCACCAGGTGTCACCCTACTCCCAGCTGTCTCTTGAGCTGGGAAGTGGCCTTCCTAAGCCTGCAGACCCGATGGGTCCCTTTCCGGGTACTGTTTGCTTTCTCCTTTCCCAGCCCCTCCTGGCCTGGAGAGGATGCTTTCTCGCTCTCTCGATTGCTGTGTGAGCACTCTCTCTCTCTGCTGAATCTTTAAGCTAAAAACAAAGATATGATGGACTAAATCTTGAAAGTGATTGACTGCTTCACCACCCACCCCCTTTTCAGACAGCAAGTTTCGAGAAGGCCAGGCCAGCTGGCATGGATCTGACCCACACAGGGGAATGTTATCACACTCGAAGGAAGACTTGGGAAGCCAGCACAGAGGCCAGGCCCCTGGGCCAAGCCAGACGCCGCCAAGCTCGCCTCTTCTCAGCACGCTCCCTCTCTCTGAGCCCCTCAGCAGGCACAGGCTGCAAGGTCCCGGGGCAGTCTCAGGCGGCAGCCCTGATTTCCAAGGTGGTCAGGGCCGCACTACCCCAAACATGCCCCAGAGCAGGATCCTGGCCACTCAGACACTAAGGCATATTCTGCCAGTCACCTGTCTCCCAGGAAAGACAAGCTGGAACCGCTGCCTCAGAAGAAGAGAGGACAGAGACATCGGCTCCACGCCTGGGATGATGGGGCTTGCGTATAAAGGCAGAGGGTGGGAAAAGCTAAGGCCATAACGGCACTCCACAGAGCCAACCCAATTAGCCCAAACAGATCGTCTGCTCTTAAAATAGATATCTCTATATTTAAAAGTTACTTGATACATAAATTGATAAAAAAGAAATGGAAGGAACCAGCGTGGATCTGTGAAGTGAGGTTCTCACAGAAACAGAGGATGGTTTGGGAGGGCCCATCGTCTCTTACACTTCTCTATTGTTTAACTTTTCACCAAGAGAATGTTTTACTACTATAATAAAAAAATCAAATATATCATTTAAAAAGAGTCCTGCTATAACAGTACTGCTCTACATCCCTTGCTGTAGAAACACATTTCTGCAGAGGGCTGGGATGGAACAGACTGGCTCACCGAACAGCGATCAGTATAGGCCTCAGCCCTGTCCTCATGTCACTGGCCCAGCACACAGAGACGACACACAAAGTCACAAAATGAATACTTAGCAGCAGACCCAAAAGCAGGCTCATGATTCCCTCAGGTAGGAGAATGGAACATAGGCTGGACCCTGAGTCCTTAGACCACTTCCAGCCGGGGTCCTCCCGTCCAGGTAGAGGGAAATGGCACAGGCCAGGCTCCACAGGCCAGGCTCCATGGAAGAAGAGAAAAACGAGCCATAAACTAAAGGCAGGCAAGAGGAAAATGGATGCGGGGGGTGTTCTGTGTGAGCCCATTTCTTCCAGGCCAGAGGCTCTCAGCCAGGCTTGTCCTGTGCCCAGGGGACATTGAGAGACCTTGGAGATGGTTTTTGGTTGTCATGCCTAGGAAAGAAGGTTCAACCGGTACCTAATGGGTCTAGGGCAGATGTGCTGCTGAACACCTTGCACTGCCCACAGTGGTCCTCTGTGCCACAGAATGACCTAGCCCAAAGGTCAGCAGTGCTATGGTTTAGAAGCCCGCCTCAAGAGAAACTGATATCAATGGAGAAAGGTAAGGCCTTGTCTTATTAGCTGTGAAATAAGAGGAGAATCTCAAGCCATGAGCTAGCCTCTCCTGTGATCTAGCCATTTCATGACCCGGCCCAGGACATGTTGGGAGAGTTTTTATACACACAATCTCAGAATTTTCTAAAGTTGAGGAAAGGATGAAGGGGCTAGCAATGTATCTTAGTGGTAGAGTATTTACCTAGCAGGCACAAGGCTGTGGGTCAATCCCTAGCAGTGTAAACGAAAGAGAGAGAGAGAGAGAGAGAGAGAGAAGAAAAAAAGGGTAATGCTAAGAGGCTATGTGGAAGAGGGGAAGGTAGGGAATCACATTATTCTGCAAAACTTCCAGCAATCATCTGGTTAAACAGAGTGATTGCATTTATCTTTACTTCAAACTGTGATTCCAAGCAGACTACCAGGAAAAGGGCACGACAGAGCAAGGGTCAGCAGTCCCAAAATCTAGCCGAGCCTGCCTGGCCCTCGGCCTAGCCTTCCTGCACACACCACAGATTGGGGGCCTCTCATGCGGTAGGGAGCTGTGATAAGAAGCTGAGCTGACTGCAACCGGGTGGGAACAATCAGGCAGCCTGGCCCCGGCCTGTCTCTGCTCTCCTGCTACCTTTATAGTTCCCAAGGCTCAGGGAACTGTGGCAGTGGCTTCTGGCTAGGAGTAAGGGAGGCCAAAGTTGAGGACATGGCCAGGTGACTGCTCTCTGCTCTCTGCCCTTGAGCCTAGCCACAAGCTGGGCTCTAGCCCCTCCTAGAGAACAATGGGAGACCACAGGAATGAAACTGCCTCCCACAGAGACCCATAAGGCTTTCCCCTCACAGACTCCACCAAGGCCTATAAGCTATCTGAGGTCCAAGAAGCCTTAAGGCTGTCAGACTGAGGTCTAGCCCTTTCTCCCGGAAACTCATTGTATGTTCCAAGGCCCATAACGTCTCTGTATTTTGGTTCTCTCCTCTGTACTGCGGGTGAAATAGTACCTGCCCTGCCTGCATCATTCAAACACTGTGAGGAGGAGGAAACTGGCTCTGGCCGCTGAAAAGCCTCAGCTAGCTGACCAAAAAAAAAAAAAATAAATAAATAAATAAATAAATAAATAAATAAAAATTTTTTTAAATTGAGATAATTCCTTGCTATCTTTCCAGGGCCTGCACGGGGGTCCTGTGCCAAGGTGCAGATCAGACCGGTCATCTTCCAGGAAGCCCCTCTGATTAACCTGCATGCACATGCTCCAAGCCATGAGCATGGGTTTAAAACTAGAATCTGCATGAGGATTTGAGGAGTTAATGCACGGAGAGGGCTTGGCCTGGTGCTAAAGCCATACTGGATCTTCAACAGAGAAGCAGAGTAAAGCAAGGGTCAGTCACCTTCCTTCATGGACAAGGGCCAAGAAGTTGTGGGGAGTTTGTACAGAAAGGTATCCTCTGGGTATTCCCGAAACAACAAACAGAAGCCCTGACCCTAGGGTGGCATCAGCATTCCAGGTTATCACTAAGACATCAAAATTAGGGAGAAGGGTTAAAACATTACCTAACAATAGGTCCTGGCAGCCGATGGGGAAACCAATCACTTGGGAGACAAGCCCATAAAGGACAACTCTAAAATCTATACATTTTTAAATCCTCAGAGAGCCAGAAAATCAGTATGAGTACCAATATAGACAAAGTAAAGAGCCAGATTCCCAGGGGGTAAAACCCAGTCCAGCCAAACCTCCCCACCCCAACCCCACCGCCTTCTGGGACCCTGTTTTAATGCCAACAACCCTTCGGCTCAAACATGCTTAAAATGGCGATGGCGGCCTGCAGGGCCAGGCGTTTGTCGTGCTGTTTTCCACGGTGCCCTCAGTGCCAAGAAAAACCTATCATCAGAAATGCCATCAGCTATATTTATCTATCTCTCAGCCCCCCAGCCTCCTCCTCCCGTCTGCCAACCAAGCCCTGCAGGGCCCCCCCTCACCCACTGGGCACACATCCCTGTTGCTGATGCCCGTGACCACCTGCCCCAGCTTGGTCTCCGCCACTCTCCTCCCAAGCCCCAACAATCAGTCCTTCGTACACGTAACCAGTGAACGTCTCATTGGTATGTTGGTGCTTGCCGTGTGGGCCTGAAGTATGCATCAGCAGACACTGGTCTGGGGTCTCTTGCCCCAGACCTCACGTAAGTGTGGCCTCCTTTCTCCCTTCAGCCTTGACTCATGACTCTCAGGGACCTCAGCGATGCTGGCCTGCCCAGAGTCCCGTCCAAGGGTGTCTGGACCCTCTGAGCACCATTCCCAGGAAAACGCCCAGCCACTAAGACCTCTCACCCCTCTCTTCTCCCTTCCCCAAGGCACCAAGAATCTCTGAGAAGGGAGTGAGCTAGAAATACCCATCGCAAATTTCTTCCAATCCAACCAAAGAGACATGGTAGAATCCGGGGCAAATAAATAAATTAATTAATAAATGAAAATTACAAAGTCAAGATTCACTACTATGCCAGCTCACAACTGTGACCAGTCCTCAGTGGACACAACAAATAGGATTGTCACTGGATGCAGGATCTTCCCTTTCTCTACGCCAGCAGCAGGCTCCAACCTGAGCCTTTCCACCCTCAGGCCTAGCATATAAGAACTGTCAGGTCAACATTTGTAGGGTGGATCAACAACTATATCCTAAGGCCCACACCTCCTCTACCACTCTGGGGTCGGTACCCCTTCCTGCCACGGCCCCACTCTCCAGAAGGCTGCAGCTTGCCTTCAAGCCCCCACCTCAGAAAGGAGTTCCAGGGAGCCAATTCCTCTGAGAGTGAAGCAACCCAAATAAAAATTTTAAAACCCAGAAGCTCTTTCTCTCCTGCCCCCCTCCCCCTCCACTGGCAAATGAAAACAAACAAGAAATCAAAGAGGCCTTTTGTGCAAGCACCGCGCTGACACGGCTGGGGCCTTTGAAAAGACTTCTGAATCGGACACTGAAGGATAAAATAACTGAAGCGTGGCAGCTCCTGAGACAGGGAGTGGGGGGACAGGGTAAAGAGAACAAGGGGTGGGGAGGCAGCCACCTTCCCTAGACAGAAAAGGGAACACTCCACTGTCCTCTCCACCCAGCTGCTGAAGCACACCAGAACAGCGGGTGAGTATGGTACCAGCCTCAATGACCTTTCTTACCCTCTCTTCGTCTGGCTGTGAGTCTTATCTCTGGACAAGAGTGCCCTGGTTCCCAGCTTCACAGTCACCATTTGCAGAGCTAACCCCCACGGAAGCCACAGCCTGGCCTCCCCTCCACCACGGATCACTACACGTTCAGGCTGACAGGGTGGAACTTTTTAGAAGTCACCAGCAGGTCTTCACTCAGAGCTCTCAGGGCACATGAAGGATTTTTCTCATTTACATGGATCTCAGAGCTTCCAGGCTAGGGCCTTGATCATGGTAGGCTAAGCATGCATTTCATGGATAAGGGAAACTCTCCTCAGTGCCAAAAGTAAGCCAAATCCTCAGGAAATCCTCCCGTGCTTCTGGACCCCAGCCCTCGTGCAGCAGAGTGGCCTGCTTCCTCTGGGTCGGCGACGGACTGCAGCTGGTCACCATGCCCATAATTATAGGCTAGGCCACCCATCCCACTCTAGCTTGTTCACCATCCGCACTTTGCGGCTCAAGCTCAAACAAGGGCAATTTTTCCTCCTGGTGCTACAGTCTCCAACTTAGCCAGCAGAATGAGGGTTCCACCAAGCCCTCATGCGCTGCCAGCAGCGGGGCTGCGCACTGCTCAGGTGGGCACAGCAAACTGACAAGGGTGTCTTAGAACAAGCCCAAACCCAAGGACGGGGTCAGGGCAGTTCTGCTATCCTCTTTGGGGTCATGGTTAACTTCAAAACAGGCTGGCCTGAGCCTCATTGTCCTTTTTTTTTTTTTTTTTTGAGAAATAGTCTCGCTCTCGCTCTGTATCCCTGGCTGGTCCTGAGTCCTGTCCTGAGCCACCACTGGCTTTGCCAGCCACTTGCTCCCATCTCAGCCTCAGCTGCCAGACAGAGGCTCCGGGAGCCTATCCACACACCTATTTTCTCTCTCTCTCTCTCCCTGACTCACACACGCGCACAGTCAACACTGCCGTCCACACACACAGGGTGCCCGCCAGGCTCTGTCGCACCCGTGACATCTCCACGTTCTATCGCAGCTGTGACCTCATGTCAGCTTGCCCCAGTGGTATGTCTATCTGCACCAACGCCCGTGCACGCACATGTGAGACAGTCAGGGCTCACTATGTGGCCCAGGCTACCCTTGAACTCACGGCAATCTTCCTGCCTCAGTCTCCCGAGAGCTCTCATCATCCTCTTGTGCTACCAAGGCCACAGCACCCTAAGTCTCATGAAGATGTAGAAAGTCAAAGCAAAAGTGGCCTGGGGTGACTTCAGGACCATGCAACCTCTATGGTTGCACAGGTCAGGCCCTTGGTTTAACACTGTTTTTGTGTCTTAAGTCCTAGTAACTACAAACAAAGAGCTCTGCATTTTCATTCTTCCCCAGGTCCTGTATATTATTTAGCTGGAAGGCCCTGAAAATTACAGAGTTTCCATGGTTGGCTGGGATCCGGGCATGCTGGGAGTATCTGTGTTCATTTCTGAACCTTCGAGTTTAAGAAGGACCCGCACAAGTCAGAAAGCCTCCAGGAGGTGGTGACCCAAACAGCAAGGGCACTAGGCACTACATCCAATGCCGCAAGAAGCAGGGACTAGAGACCTGAGACTGGGAACAGATGACAGGAAGATGCAAGAACTGCTCTTGGTTAAAAGGCTACAGTGTCACAGAAAAATCAGCTTGTGCTTGGGTTGTCTCTGAAGGCAGAAACCAGACCAGCAGGTCAAGGTGATAGGCGGCACACCAAATCAACAGTAGCGATCACAGTAGCTGCTGTCCTCTGCCTGCCTGCTGCCTGGCAGTCTGAATCTAGGAGCTGGCTCAATCCTGTGAGCCACCTCCAAACTAGAGGAACACAAGACGCTTGCAATCACCCAGGCTGACCTTTGAGCAGCATGACATCACTTGTAGGATGTTCCAGAGGGGATCCTACACTGAGTTAAAAAATAATCCATAGACTTTGTTGAAATGAAATCCCTAGGCCCTGTGGTCTTAGTCAGCCCTGGCACCAGAGGGCGCTGCCTCAAAGTCACAGAGCAGTGGCATTTCTAGACCTTGGGAAAGGAAAGGACAGGTACAGTGGCACAGGGTCCATGGCAGGGAGGACCAAGAGAGGGCAGCTGCACGCCTGTGTCCACTCTTGCATATTCATGCTACACTCACCAGGCAAGCCTGGTGCCCGCAAAGGCTTGGGAAGCATCACTGGCACTGCCACCTCTTGGCAGGACTGACACAGCCAGTGATGCCCTCCACCCCTCGGGAAGGACGCGCATGGGAAGCCTTCCCGTAGACCTGAGAAACAGCTCTCACTGCCAAGACGCTAACCCAGGAGTGGACAGCAGAAATCAGAAGAGCAGCTTCACACTAGAAAAACTTCATTAAGCCATTTCCTGCAACAGGTAAGACCAAGTCCGGCTACTCCAGGACCTGGAGAATCTCCACTCAGAGAAGCACACTGAAGCACCCAAGAGAGTATGGCAGACAGGAAAAATCCGCAGAACAAATGATCTAGTTCCCGCAGAAGAAGCACATACCAAACTGCAGGAAGAGAAACCAAGACCAAAGAGAAGGACAGGATGACAAGGAATCACAATGACGATGACCACTCACCACCCAGACAGAGGGCAACTACTGCAACCTTGACTAGATCCTAATTCACACAGACTACAAACCAAAGCTAGGTGATTATTAGGAAAATGGAAAATTAAGTAGACACCAGCTGGATGGTGGCAGAGGCTTGTAATCCCAGCACTCTGGGAGGCTGAGGTGAGGCTGGGGCGGCGGAGGGGAGAAATGCAAGTTCAAGCTCAACCAGGCAAAGTAGTGACTTAGAAAGACCCTGTCTCGTGGTCAAAACTAAAAAATGGTCTGAGGGTAAAATTCAGGGCAAAGGCCCTGGACTCTACCACCAGCACTGAAAAAAAAAATTAACTAGGTTATATCAGGGTATTAACGAAATTGTTAGCCAAGCACGGTGATAGTGAATGCCCGTATTTCTGGCTACCCAGAAGGCCAGCTTGGCCGCAGAGCAAGACACATCTCAAAATAAAAAAATAAAAATAAATAAAGAAATAAGAGGAAGAAGAAGAAAGAAATTATTAATTTTTTCTGTAGGTGTGATAGGGGCGATAGTGGTAGTTGATTCAGTTTTTCATGAGTCCTTATCTTTAGAGACGTGCACAGGAACGTTACCGACAAAGGTTGCAATGCCTGGATTTTTTTTCTAGATAACACAGTGCTGGAGGGAGTAAGGTGAAGATGAATAGAGACCAGTCCCTGAGTCAGTGACTATGGGCACCCTGATGGGTGTGCAGGACTCCCTAGGGAGGAAAGTCCTCCATCACAAAGGAGTGTAGAGAAAGGAAAAGCCATCACCCAAACACCTGGATTGGGTGGGCTTCCACAAGATGGAGCTGACAGGGAGAAGCTGACAGTTTCATTTGGTCAGGAAGTTCATCAGTTTTGCATTTTTTGTCTTTCCCAAGACCAAAGCCTAGATTTTAGGAGAAATCTACAGGAGTTTTGGAGACAGTCTAGCATCGTCTTGAGGCCTACTTGACAGAGGCTTCCTGCCTCGCACTACCCCCTCTCCCTTGCAGGCCATCAGCTCTGGGACATCCCTTTTGGATGGAAGGTCATTACCAGGATATGAATGTCCTCCTGCCTGTGGTAGGTCGGCCTGACTGCCCTGCCTCAGTCTACTCTCTGAATGCAGAGAAGTACGACGACGTGAGACCCTTTCTGGGCAGAAGGCTAGCCTCTTGGCTTCTGAACTCTGGGACAGGAGCTTTTGAAAATCTACACATCCTTCACTTCCTCTTAACTATGGAACCTCTTGAAGCTCCATCTACGATATAACGGGGTCCATGAGGCCAACAGGTGTTTGTGGCAGCTGGAAGTGAAACTAAATCCTTATACTTACTGCCAGGTTAAGCTGATTGTCATCAATCTAACACATCCAGCTTGGACCCTTCAACTCAAATTTTATTTTTATGTACTAAGGAATGAACCAAGGGCCTTCACATTAAGCTCTATATCCGGCCTTGTTTTTATTTTCAAATGCTAGGCTAAAATTTGCAATCCTCCTGCCTCTGTCTCCCAGAGTACTGGTATTACAGGTACCATGCATAGCTTCTTAAATCCAGTTATAAGGGGGGGGACGAAACATTTTTTCCATAGTCCAAAGCAATTCTTGCCTGAGTCCAGACCACCACAGCTCCCGCTCCATTTATTATCCTGGGATGAAGAAAACAAGCAGTGGTGACTCTGTGGAGCATCTCTGGGATGCGCGGGCTTGGAGAAGGTAGTTCCAGGGCTGAAGGGCCGAAAATCTAGGCTGAGGTGGCAGTGTTAAGTTGACAACAGTCAATGTTGCTTAGTGGCTCAGCCAAGGAGAAGACTTTTTCTTTTCTTTTTAGCAAAAAGAGTGGCTTAGGGAAGAAGCCATGCTTATTCTGCACTTTCATAAACTCTAAGGAGGAACAAGCAATGAGACCTACTGGCTGACCCCAGCTGCACCAACACTACCAGACTTTCTTTAGAAGAGCACACTTAAAATCCAGCAATTCTAAGCAAGAAAAATCCTGCATTCATTGAAACTAAAGTCTGGGCCAGAGTTGTAGAAAATATGTCCTCAGTTCTCTATGCAGTATTTGCTGAGGTGATCTGCCTCAGCTGGAATGGAGGTGGCCTTGGCTACAGGCAATGGGATATGAATGCGTTCATATTCCTGGGTGAATGATCTCATTAGCTAGGGGTTGTGGGGGGTAGGGAGACTGCTTCCCCTGACACCTGCCTAGTCAGTCCAGGAGCCAGAAGCCTGGCCAGGAAATGGTTCCCTTGGTGTTGCATACTTTCTTCTACCATACCAGCAGCAGTCACGAATTTGGCCTGAAATAAAAGAGACCGGGGAAACCGCTCAACTATAAGGGTCCAGACAGAGGGGAGAGGAGGAAGCCAGCCTAGGATAAAGGTAAGTATTGATTTTCTTCATAGATGCTCTTGGATTCCAAATTCTAAAAGTAGAAGGTGCAGAATCTCCTTGTACGGGAGCTATCTGATGGACATAAGCAGTCCCTGGCTCCAGCCTTCAAGTCCTTCTGATGTCACCAGGCACACACCCTCCCCACTCTGGCTTGCTGTGGAGACAAGAGGATGAGGGGTAACTTTTTCTTTCCTTAGTCTCTTCCTAAAAGAAAAAAGATGAAAGGAAAGAATCCAAGCCAAAGAGAGACAGGAGGACTGGCACCTGGCCCTCTGGATAAGGGGTGGTGATGGTCACACAGGGCCATGCTTAGGCCTGGAAAGATCCACAGAGGTAGGCAGGGCTCAGGGTAGTGGCCACTGCCTCCAGCCAGTCACCAAAGCCTTTCTTAGAACAGAATAAGAAAGAAGGAGCAAGAAGAAAGACCTTAAATGCCACCGTTTCCTCCCTCAAGCTCTTTAACATACACTCCTGGCGCTCTCTCACAGAGAAAGAAATTATATTCCTAAAAGCAACTTCCTTCCAAATTTTACTTCTGGGCCCAGTCATAGCATTTCCCTCAACTTCCCAAACAAGCAAGGGGATGACTACAGCAGTACGAGTCTTTTTTTTTTTTTTTTTTTTTTTGTGAATGGACAGGAAGGAAGACACACACACTTACAGGAAAGAACATTTGTGAGAGGTGACCGAAGCCACATTCTCTCACATTCGCATAAAGAGAAGGAGAAGGGAAATGAGACGGAAAAAAAAAAAAAAAACCTCTGGAATAGTGGAGAGGAAAAAAAACACAAATACACACGCAGGGAGAGAGAAAGGTTTGGTAGCCCTCTCATTACAAGTTGGTTGGGCATAATGTAAACACACTTCTGCCTTGCTTAATCACAGAGTGCCGCCCGTTTAGGTTTCAAAGGCAGTAAATTGGGCGTAGCTGAGTGGAGGCTAAAAATTAACCAGCCATCTCTGTTTCAATTTGTAAGAAAACAAAAGCAGAAAGAAATTATAAAAAGAGAAAGGAAAAGGGGAAAGAATAAAAAAGAACCAGAAGAGAAGAACTAAGCCAGCCTGAAGCAAAACGCAGGGTGAGGCTGGAAAAGTAGAACTACTTGGAACCCAAAAGGAAAAGCAGACATTAAAGGTTTTGTTTGTTTGTTTAAGTCTTTTCCACAGCAACCCTACACCACGGAGGCCTGCTCTCCCTTTTCAGAAGGCCTCTCAGCCCCCAGCAGAGGCGCCTGGGACTCTGTGCTTCCATCCTGCTGCGGACTCACCATTCGCGCCTAACCAAGGTGAGGGGGAGAAGCCCGAGGAGTCGCCTACTACTTTGCCCTCCCTATGAAATCAAATTACTTTCCTGCTGTCCAAATCCCAAATCCCAGCCAAAGCAGCTCCTGCCTGGGCATCTGGGCCCCAGAATCTGTCCTGGCTGCCTCCTCTCCCCTCTTCTATTTGTTCAATCTCATAGGAAGGGGATTTCGCAGGTCCCTCTCTCCACCGAACTGCTGCCCACCCGGGTTGTGCCAAATCGGGCTTTCCTGGGACTTGAGCGGAAGCCAGCACCAGCACCTCGACCCCTCAGTACTTGAGACTCATTTTGCATAAGAGCAAAGACTGACTGACAGATCAACTGATAGTCGTTGTAATTGCTCATCTCAAACTCTCATTGTCATGGGTGAATCTAGAAAGGTTCTGGCCCCATTCTAAAATGCTGAGAATCTTTCTGATCAGATGGGCTCTCCAAAGATGGAGGTGTACCAAGTAGACACACAGCAAGGGACTTGAGGAGGAAGACGGAGGGGAGAATGAAGAAGGAAAAGGAGAAGGTACGTCCTGCCCGCGATGAGTGGACCAGGCCCCAGCAGGACGGGTGGAGGGCGTCCTGGCTGTCACTTGGGAATAGGAAGAACAATAAACAGATCAAATGCCGGCAAGTGAAATAAAATGAGGGGAGAAAGGGTGAGAGCAACCTACCCGGAGTGTGGACAAAGTAAGCCAGATATAGGTCCAGTTCTTTGATTGTGACTCCAATGTGATGTGGCTGGACGCACAGGCCGGGGTTTGAGCACTGGGGCGACTTGTAGAGTCGCTCCCCATCAGTACTTTCCAGGGGGATCCCCTTAAACAAAATCACCATGACCAGGTCCAGCCGCCACACCTTGTCGGCCTGGCGCAGGCAGTCGATCCGCCGGATCTTGCCCTTCTGGTCGGGGTTGGACAGCACGCAGCAGGGGGGCTTCTTGCCGGTGATGGTCAACACGAAGTCCTCTCGGAACTCGGGCCGGATGTCCTTGCGCAGCTTGGCCAGCAGCCGGGACGCCCACTTCTGCTTGATCTCGGGCTTCTCGCCCAGCAGCTCGTCCTTCACGGCGCGCTCCTCGTCCTTGGACATCCGCTTCTCGTGCTTCTTGAAGTACTTGCGCTTCCGCGCCTGCAGGTTGAACCAGGTGTAGGAGAAGGCGCGGACGTGAGGCAGCAGCGCCTCGATGAACGGGTGGAACTCATCCTGCAGGCGGCAAGCCGGGAGCATGCGGGGCGAGGGAGGACGGGAGGAGGGGAAGACAGGATGAGGGGGAAAGAGAGAAGGAGAAAAGCAGCGTTAGAGGGGGGGCACGAGGAAAACCGCCTTCTCCTCCTCCTCCCTCCCCCCCAACAATTTTCTCTTGCGATTTTTCTACAAAAGTGTAGTTTGAAGCCACCACCGGCTTTGCCAGCCACTTGCTCCCATCTCAGCCTCAGCTGCCAGACAGAGGCTCTAGGAGCCTGTCCACACACCTATTTTCTCTCTCTCTCTCTCTCTCTCTCTCTCTCTCTCTCTCTCTCTTCCCTCTCTCCCTCACTCACACACGCGCACAGTCAACACTGCCGTCCACACACACAGGGTGCCCGCCAGGCTCTGTCGCACCCATGACATCTCCATGTTCTAGCGCGGCTGTGACCTCATGTCAGCTTGCCCCAGTGGTATGTCCATCTGCACCGACGCCCGTGCATGCACACGCAGGACACTCGGGCCCTCCAGTCCTGACACACTGGCTGATTTCTGGCTGCCCCCGAAGACACTGACATCCGCCAGCGATCGAGGAACCGGCTCCGGATCCCCTCTCCTCAGGCTGTTTTCATTTTCTTTTCTCCTGGTAGAGTTGGAACACCCACCCCAACATTTTTTAATCAGACCTAAATCCTAAATATGTGATTTCAGCTTTGTTATCGACACCGATGCTAATGTTAACCACAGTAATAATGAACAAAACACTTCTTGTTAGCCCAAATAAGGTGGTTGTCTCAGCAACATTAGGGTTAAAAGCGACACGGGTCCTCCTGCAACCCCTTCCCCAGCCTCCCACGACCCTTTCCCCTCTTCTCCACTCAGTCAGGTGACAGAGGGTTGGGATCTCGGGGGTTTTTTCTCTCTTTTTGCTTGTTTTGAAGTTTAAATAATAATTGATTTCTGTTTACAAAAATAAAACTGGAAAAAATAAATAATTACCATTGATCTGAAGCACCCGGCCAAGCCCAACGCTCGATTCTGAGATTCTGGACTCTACAGAGTTGTGAGTTGGGGGCGGGTGGGGGAGGGGGAGAAGGAGGAGCAGGGGAGGAAGGTAAATGTTTTAAAGGGGGTTATTATTGGTGTTCTGGGGAATAGGGGCCGGGCTTGGGTGGATTCTCAAGCCCTCCCCCCTCCCCCCCCACGCTCTACTGCACAGAAGGGGGAAATTAATATTTTTTTTGAAAAGGAGCAAAAAGAAAGAAAGGTCAGGGATAGCCAGCGGAGAGAGGGAATGAGCTGGTTGCCACACACACCAGGTAAACAAAAGCCAACATAATTTTTTTTTCAATTTCTCCCCTTGTGCATCCTTTCCAGTTTTTTTTTTTTTTAAAAAAAGGAAACAAAAATATGCACAATTTAAAAATGAAAACTAACCTCCCACCATCCCCCTTCCCACCACCGCGCAGCGCCCTGCCCCACCCCCGTGCAAAACAAAAACAAAAACAAAAACCAGGAGGGAAAAAGCAGCGGCTGAAGAAAAAGGCTTTCGGCTTTGGCAGCGGCACAGGGGTGTAAACTTGGAGCCGCCTCCCTCCGCCCGGTGGAAGGAAAAGGGGGAGCTCGCAGATTCCCGGGGAAGAGGGCGAGTTCTGACCGGCTGCAGACCGTTGCTGGCAGACGCGTGCTAAAGAGAGAGGGAGCGAGGGAGGGAGGGAAGGAAGAGGGAGGGAGAGATCGAGGATCCAGGGAGGATGTGGATGGGATGGGGCGTGCGTGTGAGTGTGCGCGCATGTGAGTGTGCATGTGTGTGCGCGCGCGAGCGCGGCTCGGGTTTGCGGGGTTTTGTTGCCCCTTTTCTCTCTCCCAAAGTCTCTCTCCTTTCACGCTCAATCCCCATCCATTTGCGCGTGCCAAGCCAGTAAAAAAGGGGGGGGGGAAGGGAGACAGAAAGAGAGGGAGAGGAAGAGAGAGAGAGAGAAAGAGAGAATGCGAGAGAAGGACCCACCTATTTGGCAGAGGGTCCTCCGAGCGCAGCCAATGGCTGCGTCCAAGGGGAGGAGGGAGCGGGCGGGCGGGGAGGGTGGGGAGAGCCCCCGGCAGTTGGAGACCAAAAACAATTTGCCCAATCGACAAGTTCACGTCTAATGAACAAGCAAAGTCCAGCAGTTATGAATTTTTCATTCCAGGCTCCCACTCGGGTCCATTTGGCAGCAGTCACCCAGCAAATTTAGGGGTGGGGGGGGATGGATTGAGGAAAACGCAGAATTTTTTTTAAGCCAGAAAAATAAATAAATAAAGGCCTGACTCCGAGCGTGCTGGCGGCGGGAGCCCCAGAAGGCCTTGGAGAAAGCAGCTGCGCCTTCTCCCCGTGTTTTGGTTTCGGTCTTTCTCTCAGCCCGCACACTCTTTCTCTGGTTCTAGTTCTCTCTCTCTCTCTCTCTCTCTCTCTCTCTCTCTCTCTCTCTCTCTCTCTCTCTCTCTCTCTCTCTCTCCCCCTTTCTTTTTATTTATGGAGCACACAGGACTGAGGAGAAGTTTTCTCTGTAGCCTTACGCCAGAGCCTGCGGGGCTATGAATAGACATAAGAAGAAAGAGCTTGGGGAGACAGCGCCAGCCGCACTTCCAGGGCAGCGACCAGGCGCCCGGTGCGGCCACCCCGCGGTCCCCGAGGTCTGGCTGCTGCAGAACGCGCGCGAGCACTTCCGGATGGGAGGGGGAGCACCCTGCACCTCCCCCCCTTCTCCCCAGGCCCCGGCAAGCTCAGCAGCCTCCCTCGGCCCACACCCAGCCACGCACGCTCCATTAGTGGTGACGAGGGATGCCAACGCAATGCAGCTCGGCTCGCGAAACTGCAACAGTTTATTAAAATAGCCTCCTGTCACAGCACTGCGCTGACAAGCACTCCGCGCAGCCACAAACACAACAGCCAGCTCGGGGAGAACTGACAAAAGCGGAAAGGTGGACACTACCCGAGCCGAGGCACCTGGCTCGCGGAGCTGCTGCTTACCCCCACCCCCACCCCCACAGCAAATGTTTCCTTGCCTTCTCCAGATCTGCCCTTTCAACTTGACCCCAGGTTAGTCTTCTTACTGGTCCTGTCCTCCAGATCAATTCAGACGAAAGGTCCCAAAACAAAGTACAAGGTGCAAAAGCCTAAAGCGAGAAGCCCCAGTGGGAGGGAAAGAGCTAAGAACGGGCGGGCGTGACAGAAAGGAAAGGACCCAGGTCTTCAGGAAAGATAAGGGACACCTGGGGAGACCAAGCCACAGAAAAGAGAACTAGCTAGTGAGCCTGCTCCTGTCTCCAGTGGGCAGAGAGGTAAGGGCTGGGAAAGAGGCGCCCCACACCCCCACAGGATTGCAGAGTGGCCATGCCTTAGGCCTTGGGCCAGCAGTACAGATGAGACAGTAAGAAAGGAAAGAGGAAGGACGTGAACACACACACACACACACACACACACACACACACACACAGAGTGCAATCTGACCCCACTTGTACCCTTTCTCCAGGTTCAATCCTCCACTAGCAAAGGAAAAAAGGTCACTTCCTTCACCCCTTTCTTCCCCATCCGCAATGCTGTGCTCTGTGGCCTTCTGACTCCTTAGAAAGGATCTCCGAAGCATCCGAAGCATCCGGGATGTGCCAAAGGAAGATACCCCACCCTGCCAGGCACGGCACCCTCACAATGGCAAAGCGGCTGCCCAGCACCTGGGGCCCCTGCCCTGAATAGCTGACCCCAAGACAGACAGTTCGAAGTGAAGCTGCCTGCCGGAGACAGGTGCCATCACGGGCAGGTCTCTCGGGGTGGTGGTCAGTAATTCCCATCTGGTACTAACCAACTCTGGTCCCAGCCAGGGACGCTCACTTAGCCACACGAGGTACCACGCCTGCCTCGCCACCTTGAGGAAGCAACTTTACTTTCTGAAATCAAGATGAGGCCATTGAAAACTGCCAGTGACTTGGCATGGGGTGTTTTCCTGGTATCCTGATCATCCTAAGTACCAGACACGAAACAGAGAATGGCCAACATGAGCCTTCTGTTGAACCCTGACACGTTCCTCCTCACAGGCCACAGCACCAGGGGGTTGCAGGCGATGGCCACAGGGCCGAACCTAAATCTGGGAGCACAGCTAGATGCGGGTAGGTGGAGTAACAGCCAGTCAGCTGGGAGATGGTGAGGGACGATTCACAGAAATTAGGGAACCTGGGGGAGGTACAGGATTCCCTACAGCAGAGAAAGGTGGTAGGGGTCAAAGGTCCTCAGAGGTGTAGAGGCATCTAACCAAGAAGCAGATGAGGGACAGAGGAGTGTCTTGAAGCCTCAGAACTCACAATAGAAAAAGTGACGGGCCCTTCTTGGGGAGAAATCAGAAAAGAGAACAGTCTTCAACTGTCCTTCCGTAGCCACTGGCTCTACCCTTGAAGGTAGGTAGAAGGTCCTTAGGCAGGGCTGTCAGCCTGCTTTCTGCAGGTGCTGCTGTCCTAGAAGGTCTGGGCCTGAGGACTCCAAAACCTGTGTGTGCGTGCGTGCGTGCATGCGTGCGTGTGTGCATGCATGTGTGTGTGTGTGTGTGTGTGTGTGTGTGTGTGTGTGTGTGTGTGTAAAGGGAAGGGAGATGGATTCATGCTCTACTCTCCTCCTGTTAGAGTTGCCCAGG
The DNA here is from genome assembly GCA_004027205.1 of Ctenodactylus gundi. Lineage (NCBI taxonomy): Eukaryota > Metazoa > Chordata > Mammalia > Rodentia > Ctenodactylidae > Ctenodactylus > Ctenodactylus gundi. The sequence goes on along the minus strand of PVKB01001667.1, from coordinate 53,537 downwards.
TTCTGACAGAAGCACTTTAGCACAGCCTCCCTTAGCCCTGACCTCCTGCTCCCCCACCCCCAGGCCACAGAAGACTGCCGACAGCCTGGACACGCCCCTCTGAAGCCCCAGACAAAAGAGGACTGTCCCCCTTTTGTTAGGAGACAGCCAAGGTTCCTGTTGGAAGATTACCTGTCCCTGTCTCGGCCTCCTTCCCTTCTCAGTTCTGACCCCCTCCTGATCAGACTGCTCTACACCCTGCACGCAGGCAGGACCGGAGCCAAAACAGAAAACCCTCGACTACTTCGGCAAGGCTTCCTCAGATGATTCGCAACTACAGGTCTGAGTCACCCACGAGAGTGAAGGTTCAAAGCACAGGGAAGCCACTGAGGAAAGGAAGATTGGCTGGAAGAAAAGGGAATGAGGGAAAAAATCACCCAAGGGAAAGAAAGCCAGTGGTGCCAGTAGTGAGCTAAAAGGAAAAATAAAGACAAAAGAGAGAAAGAAATTTTTAAAAGGCAGAAAATTTTGGGGAAAAAGGGTACTTTCACTATTTGAAAGAAAACAAATCAAGAAGCCCAAATACAACTTTTGAAATTCATATGGGCTCTTGGTTTGTGTAAAGGAGTTTTTCTGCCTTTGTCAATGAAAGGCTTCTCTCATTTACTGTTGGGAATATAGAATTTTTTGAAAGCAACAGTTAACACTGAAACAAATTCAAATATCCATACCAGTTTAAGCCATTACTAGAAGAAATGCCTCTCCCCCAACCTGGTGACAAAAAAATAAAAATAAAAATAAAAAGACTAAGCAAATTTTAAAGAGAAATGTGGAGGGGAAGATGAAAGGGGAAACAAAAGACAGACTTAGAGGGAGCACCAAGCTAGGCCCAAAACCACAAAAAAGGGGGACAAAGATGGAGGGGAATAAGACAGCAGAAGGAAAAATGAGCACAGAAAAAAGGCCAAAAAAGGAAGAAAAAAAAAAAAAGGCTCTGTGACAGGGAAAAAAAACTAGGTAAAGAGGAAAATAACTGTTTCTGATGGTGAAAAAAATAAATGTGTGGTTTTCAAAAAAACACCATAAAACACAATCCTATTAACTGAGGCCTTGTGAATTTTTTTGAGGAAAAATAGAAAAATACGTACAGTAGCTCAATCCTAATACAGTATTAGAAATTCTTCAAGGAAACAAAATAATTTTCCCATCCTGGGACGGTTTGCGAGCGGCCTGTACCTGCCACCAGAGGCACAAGAGGTTATACCTTTTAAGATTGGGCCACTGTTAGAAGGTCTCATTATCTTAGGGGGAAAGAAGATTTGTTCTTTCAGCTCCTACAGGCTTAGACCCTTGGTGATTTGGACAACTATATATGGTGCAAATAACTCATTTAGTGAATTACCAGATAGTCCAGTATCCATTTTGCTACAGCATGTCTGTAGACTGAGTGAGAAAAGATGCAGGAAATTAAAAAGGTCACAAATACAGCAGCAACTAATCTGCCCAATTTCTGTTACTTTACAATTCAGCCCAGCTCTGAACAGAAAGAGGACAAAACTCCACTTTGTCCCACAGTGGCTGCTTCATGGAAGACCTCGAGAAGGTGGTGGCCATAGTCTTGGGCGCAGAAGGGAACGTAGAAAGGACCCACTACTTCTCCCAGAGGTGGATGGGGCCTCCCCTTTCTTGAGGTGGGTGCCTCTGAGAAGAGGCCCTGAAGCCAGAGCAAAAGCATCCAGAATCTGGGAACCCCAGGCATGAAAACCGGAAAATGTACTTGTTGAGGAAGCTTGGATAATTTGGACAAAGCGGGTTTTTGGCCGACTTAGGACTGTTTTCCTCCTCGCTCAGGAAAGGCAGCCACATGGTTTCTTTAGAGGGCATTCTCAGGCTGGCTGAAAGGATCTGCCCACACTCCTGGGCTGGGTTAGCTCAGGGCCTATCTCAGAACCAGGACATGTGCACTTCTCTCCTGTAAATGCCCCCCCACCACACACAAACACACGCCGCCTTTTCTCCCGCTGACTACAAACCAGGAGCAGTGGCCTGGGACGGGGCCAGCAGGCAGCCTCATTCTGGCTCTCCTGCTGCAGGCGCATCTCCCCTCACCCCCTTGGCACAGAACAAGCTAGGGTAAGAATCAGGGATCCGGGAGGCAACTGTTCTCTCCAGTGCCACTGGAAATTGTTTACTTTCATCTCATCCTCGGCAGGGAATGAGAAACAAAAACCCTAGTCTTTAATTCATTATTTAGCTTGAAACTTCCTTGTGTCATCAAATACACGTAAAAGCCAGGGAGGCCAGAGCCCTGTCCCCTAGCTGATGGGCTGAGACCTTCCCAGAGCACAGAACACACAAGACAAACAACTGGCACGGGCTTCAAGGACTAAGTGCAACATGGTGCTTCACCTACCTGGCTGGCCCAGAAAGTGTCACACCACAGTGGCCCAGGACTCAGGAAGAGGATGACACCCCTCCTCCGGCCAGCCTCACAACTTTCTGTAAAGAACTGAAAACCACACACAAGGTAAGGGAAAGAAAGACCAGCATAAGCGGGTGAGGTCTGTGTCCAGAACACTGTGACAATATCTAGAAGGTAGGAGAGAGAGAGCCACAGCAGCCTGCAAGATGTGGGAAGCCAACGTACTAGGCCCTGCCCGCAGCAATCCTCTTCATCAGGGGACTCCAATATGGCCTTGGGGTACCACAAGGGAGACAAAACCTGAAAGGTGGTGGCCTTCCAGCTACTGCAAGAGCTCCATCTGTCTGGACCCATCCCTCAGTCCCAGCACCCCCCTTGCTTTGCCTGGTCTATTTTCCCTACCAGGGGCCACAGGCCAGAAGAGCAAGGTTTCTCCAAGCCCCCTGCACCACTGGCACCTCCGGGCCCGAGGGAGCCTCTTTACGGCTGTTGCTGCAGCAACAGGCAGAGCTCAGAGCTCGGGGATTTTCATAGCTCTAGGGTTCCGAGGAAAGCTGGGCTGGCCCTGTCTGGGCAAGTGGCTTCCCCAAAATATACAAATTTAGGACAGCTTTCAATCCCTCAAAATGTACTGCCCCTTCTCCATTATTGTATTATCAAGATCACTGCCAAGGAAACCCAAGAACCCTCCTGTCTGGCCCCGCAGAGGCTGGCACGGGGCGCTGGAGGAGCCTGGACTATGCCCGCCCCTCGGCCGGCTGCGTCCCTCCCTGGCTCCCTTTCTCCCTCACCCTCTCTCCCCCTCTGCGTCCTCTAGCTCCAACACAAACTGTTTGCACGGGAAATCTCCCTCTATGACCCGATTCAGCACACACAAGAGAAAACTGTGGGCGACAGACCCAACGTCCTAACGAACTTGAGTTAATTAATGCTAAGGAAGAAAAGAGGCGCCCTCACTCTGTTGAATCACGGTTCACTAGCCCTTTCAGTTTGCTGTGGGTGGAGGAAAAAAAAAAGAGGCTTTTTGGTTCAAATATTTTTGGGGGGTGAAGAGAAAACAAAAACACCGCAGAAGGGCAGTGGAGGGCGATGTAGTCGGTACCTGCCCAGAGAGCGGAGGAAGAGAGCCAAGAGGACGGGAGTGCGTCCTCCCAGCCGCTGCCTGAGCAGTGCTGGGAAGGTAGAGAGGGGAAGGGAGGGGAAGGGAGAGGGAAGGCTCCCGGCCCCTCAAATAAACCACTCTGAAAACAGTAAAGGCAGACTTATAAGATGCATATTTTTAAAAAGTCCAAGCCCAACAGCTCAATTTGAACAGAGCCGTGAAAATAATTTAGCAGTGCAGAAAACTCAAGCATGGATGGATGGCAAGCGTACAAAAAATTTTAAAAAATTTAAGTGTGCAGGGAAAAAAAAAGAGGTGGCAAGCAGGGGGACAGAGAGAACAGCTGCAATTTTGCTTTCCAGATGTTGAGAGCAAAATGTAATTGGCAAGTGACTCGCTTCTTACCACTCCTTATCCTTTGGTCCTGAGATGCTAAAATTTTACACTATACCCTAGTCTATAGTGGTTTCCAGGCGTTCCACACATGTGGACGGGTCAGGAAGCTCCGTGGACCACACGCCTGTGAGCTTTTTTTTTTTTTTTTTTAATCAGCCCACTAATTTTTACAAGCCCTCCCACCATTCCTGGCAGGGCAGACTGAGCAAAGCAGTCTGGAGGACATTTTATTTAAATTTTATTATTATTTTATAATTCATAGTCTTTCTTTGCCTCGGAGGCTAAGACTTCCTTTTTTAAATAAACTTTTTAACAGAAGCATGGCATGTATAAAATGAAGAGCACACACATTGTAAGTATGCCGCCTGATACATTTCCACAAAGAGAACACACCCATGTAACCCCACCCAGATTAAGAAATAAACAGTTTTAGCACTGCTGAACAAGCCTTACATTTCTAAGCTATAGAGTCCCATGAGTTGTGTATCTTAGAAATAGCCTCTGTGAACACCAGCAGCACCAAATGCGAACACCTATATATGTGTTATAGAGCAGTGTGTGCATCCTATGAACACCTAGGTGTGTAGCGTAGAGAAGGCCCTCTCAGCCTCACTCTGCAGACGGTGTGTGTGCGCGCACACGTCTTTCTCTCTGTGCCTGCCCATCTCTGACCCCATCAACAGAGCAACTGTGTAGTGGATTAGCAGACTAGCAGAGGATATGTGGGAGACAAACAGCCTGGGAGAATGAGGGAGCAAGGCCCTTCCGCACCCTGCCCCTAGGCCAGGCCCTTGCGAGGAGGCCTCAGTATGTAGGGCACGAGGGAAAGTTACTCTCCAGAGCCAGGGGTTCTGGAGGGCAGTATGAGCTCTGTCAGGGCAGGATGCCTCTAGGCCTGTGCCCAAGAGCCCTGCAGAGCAGTGAAAAGGGGCACATAGAGTAAAGGGGCAGAGGGAGAAGCAGGCAGCAGCCTGCTAGGCCTGGGGTCCTGGCGACCACAGGCTGCTGCTTTGGGCAGGGTACAGAGCCTTGTGTTCCTCTGTCTGCTTAGGGAAGGGAGCAGAACCCTGTGTCCCTATGTCAGCCTACCCTTCCCTGGCTCCAGCCCCGCTGGCTCTCCCCTCACTTTCACTAGCACTAAATTTACTTTATAATTTTAAAATTAAAATTTAAAAAAAGCAGGAAAGAAAAAGCACTGAAGGCAAAATACCTCCCACAATATCTCTCCAAGGAGGAGAAAAAAAAGTTTCTGCTTATGTAAAAAGACAAATGCGAGGGATTGCTGAAAAGTCTGAGCACCAAACAGCAAGGAAAATAAGAAAGAAACGTTTAATTAAAAACACCTGAGGCAAATAAATAAATAACTCCCTCGGCGGCGGCGGTGGCAGCGCGCAGGCCCTGCACAGTCCCGCCGCCCCCACTTCGTACCACTTGTCCCTTCCCTCTCTGACAGGGGACTGTGTCTCCCCGGTACTTTTGGAGACCCCTTCTCCGTCCAAGCAGACCACACTTGGAGGAGGGTCCAAGACAACGACCTCGCCTGCGGCCAATCCTGAGCCTGAGCAACTGGTAACGAGCCCCTTCCCTAATTCCCACATTTCTCCCCCAAGTGCCTAACCACTAGCCCTGGACCCCGCTCTTTCTCCCCAAATCCAAGCCCTGTGGGTAGCGTCGTGGGCACTGCCCTGGGGCTGAACGCCAGGCCCGGCCCAAGTGGGCAGCTCTCCCCTCCAGGGTGCAAGGCTGCCAAGGCAAGTTCTCCAGGACCACGTTTCCTTTTTTCTTTTGCATATAGAACTGGGGTGGGGGAAATATTGGGCTTAATTTTAAAATACTACAAACGACCTGAGCCTTCAGAGGAGGCGGATCTTTAGAAATATCTGATCTCTTTTGGGGGGGGCAGCGCAGTGTAGGCAGTGAGGCCGCTTCCCTATACCGGCTTTGACTCTCCCACCAGCCTTGCTGCCTGGGAAACGGGCCCTAGGCTGGCATCGGAGTACCAGAGCCCGGCTCCTTTCTTCCTTTCTTTCTTTTTAAAACCGCTCTAGTGCAAACCAGGCAGTGGGTCAGGGCCCAGAGGCGGGGGAGGGCTGTCTCCAACTCGGGGAAGAGAACCGCCGGCCGGCCGCAAGTTTCCAGGCTAGTGCCAGTTTGGGGATTTGCGAATCAGACCGGAGCGAAGGGAAAGGCGGCTAAGGGGAAAGGGAGGAAAAAATAAAAAGACCGCATTAAAACTAACCAGCACTGCGGGAAAGCGCTCTTCCCTCTTTTACACAAGACAATGCCGAAAAGAGAGGAGAGAAGAGAGTTATTTCTCACTCTTTAATTATTCCAATGCTTAGCATTATTTTTTTAAAAACCCACACACATTAGCCAATGATATATTCTAGCCCTCCACAAAGCTGGAATTTTTCTCTGATTACAGACTTTGCCGTGGCAAACCCGCGCTCCAACGGCAGAGGCAGCGCAGAGAGCGCTCCTAAATGAGACACAATTTTATTAAAATCATAATCATGCCATGCATTTCTGCAGAGACTTTTCAGCAAGGGGATCCCAGGTGCCTCATGCCCGCTTCTACCAGGGATTCAGTCACCGCAAGCTTAGTCTGGGGCAGGTGAGGATCACCAGCTCCAAAGAGTGTCGCTGGCAGTTTTTTTTTTTTTTTTTTCACAGCTTGTTTCTACCAGTCTCTTTCTCATACATATATTTTTAAAGTACAAAACTTCTTTAAATTAAAACTATTTTAAAGTGGAAAAAGATGTACCCCCCCAAAAAAAAGAGTAGCTAAGTGTGGTTTGGGAGTCTGGGGTCTGGCGGGTTGCAGGGGGGGGGGTGTTTACAGCTGGGAAGGGCGGCCTCTGGGTCCAGGGTGCAGAGCGCAGGGTCAGCCGCTGCCCTGGGCCACCTCCCTGGAGCAGCTGGGGCGTGCTGAGTCATGTGCACGTGAAAAAGGAAATGGACTTAACACCATCAAAGCGCATTTAAGTAATTGGGGTGATGAGAAGTCGGTTTATGACTGGCTTCCAAGGGGACGGGAGGCCCCCGGGGCACTTTCTCCGAATGCCGGGGCGGCTCTGGCTCAGGGACGTCAGCCCCGGGGACACCGGCTTCCTCCTCCAACAGGTCTAGCGGGCCGCCGGGCGCACTCTCTCCGCTCTTGCTTCCTATCCCCGGGCTTGCCCGGGAAATTTGTCACAGGTGGGGAGGCCTCGGCGCCCCCAGACGCAGTCAGCGCCAAGCGGTAGAGAGGTGCCGACCATAGGGGATTTTTTTTTTTTTTTTTTTTTTTGAAGCAAGGCAGGAAAGAGGGGAAGGCGTCTATACTACTTAGTCACTTTCTTCCCCGCACTCTCCGGAGGCCCAACGCCCCCAAATCCAGCCAACCCTCCAAACAAACACAACTCTCCCCGGGTGAATTCCCCCCCACACACACACACACTGCTGCGGAAAATAAAAACTAAGAGGCGGCCGTGCGATGGACGGGGAGGCCTGGGGTCTGGGGGGCAGGACGCCCGCCGCGCAGCTGCGGCAGAGGCCCGACCCGACTCGACGTCGACACCCCAAAGATGCCCTCGGGCTCTGGGGCAGGTGAGCCCCGAGCGCGCCCCGCCGCCGCCCCGCCCGCAGCCGGCCATCCTCGCGCGCGGCAGGCCGCCGGGGACCAGGCCGAGGCGCCGCGTCCCGACCGCGCGCTGCCTGCGGGCGGGGCGGCGGCAGAAGCGGCCTCGCGTCCCGAGCTGAGACTTTTTCTTGGAGCTGCTGGGGCGAGCGCGCCGGACGCGGGCCGCGCCGCACACCCGCGCCGCGTCCCCTGGAGGGTCGCGGCGCGGCGGCGGGGCGGGGCACCTGCGCGGCCGAGGCCAGAGGGCCCCGCGAGGGCCGACAGCGCCCAGGCCGCGCAGGCCTCCGCGGCTCTCGGCCGCCCGCCTCCCCTCACCTGCCCGCGGGGTCGGCGGTCCTCGGTGCACCCTGAACTCCCCCAGCGGGGCGCTTTCCCCTCAGACGTGCTGCCCGCATCCGGGCCTCGACGCTTTCCCGCCTTTTCGCCGCGGCGCGCGCGCGCACGCACGCGCGGCGCAGCCGTCGGGGCCCGGCTTCCCCGCGCTGCCCCGCGCCCGGCCCTGCCCGCCCGCGCAGCGCGCGGCCCAGCCGCCGCCCGTGTGGGCGCCCGCGTCGCGCGGTGCGCGTGTCCCCGCTCCCCGCGCTCCAGCCGGCGGCAGGCCGCAGGGAGAAGGGCCACAGGCAGTGGGTGGCGGCCACGTGCCTGCCGAGGGGTGCAGGCTGGGGCCAATCGGGGCGCGTCCCGCACAGGGTGCACCCCTCGCCCCGCGGGCGGACGGGTCGTGGAGGCCGACGGGGAGCCAACTTCACGTGGCGCGAGGGGCAGCCCGGCTGGCGCCTCGGCCGGCCGGGCACCAGCTACCGGGACACTCCGAGGAGCCCCGGGACGCCCTTCCCACCTGCGCCCCGCCAGTCACTTTTATTCCGAGGTTCTCCCACCCTTGCCAGTCCCACCGCGCTCCGATCCGGCGCAGTCCGGGCCGCCGCCACCACGCCCAAGTGCACCTGAAGGGAGGCCCGGCAGGCGCCGCCAGCAAGGCCACATTCTGCTGAGGGCGACAAGTGGAAATTTCGCCGGCCTGTTGGTGGGGGGGCATTAAATGGCCTCTTTGTGGAGAACTGCGGGCCATCACTCAGGATTAATTTAAGCAGCAACAGCAAACATACACCAAAAAGCAACGTGCGGTCGCCGCCAGCACCCACCCCCGCGACTGTGTGTGCAGGAGGGCTGCTGGATGTGGGGGTGCACCTCGGCCCTTGGGAAAGGCCGGGGTCGCGGCCTTTCCGCAAGTGCGGAATCCGCACTGGAGGGAGGCTTCTCCGGCCTGGCCTTGCCTGTTGACATGGGTGTTTCAGGTTTGCTATGAAATCTAGTAGGGGTGGTAAAATCCAAGTATAGACACGGACCAGGAAAGGCGAGGAGGAGGAGCAGTTCTTATATTTATACATATATAAAGGTACAAGCTTCAAATATAGACACGGTGCTGCAGGGGGGCCGATGGGCAGCAGTAGTTTGGGTCCTCTTACCTGTGTGCCCAGGGACATTTGGGGAGGTGGATGATCCGGAGAGAAAAGGAGGAGGTGGGGATGCCAGCCCCCTCCCCTACCGACCTGAATGGTCTTTCGGAGCCAGGTGGCCTGGCAGGTGTGTGGCACATGTGAAACACACGCGTGTGCAGACTGGGGAGGTGTGTGCCCTCAGGGGCCTGGAGACACATGCGTAGGTAGGTACTGGGAGGCTCTTTTGAGCTCAAGGGCCCATCAGAGCCAGGAGCCCCTATGGGGGCACAGGGCATAACTCCCAACCTGGAGGGAAGGGGGAAGGGCTAGAGACTCCTATTTAGGGCAGGCCCGGGAGTGCCTATGGATGTGTATGCGCCTTGAAGCCTGGTAGGGGTGCCCTGGGCATACAGCTTGGGGGTCTCAGTTCAAAGCTGGGGAAAAGTTGCAAAGACAATACAGTAGCTTGTGGGGATGCCTCACTGGGGGGTTGCACTGAAGTGTGCAAGGGTCAGGGACTCTTGTCCTGACCAAAGCACAGGGGTGTGTGCCTTTGACTGTGAATGCCAGGAACGGCTGGCCTCATACGCCCGCCCGGTCTCCATCAGGACCTAGTGGAATGGGGATCTTTTGGGGCAAGGCCAGGTGTGGAACACAGTGGGGGGTTGTCGTTGGAGCCGGGTGTTAGTTTTGGCCAGGCAGTTCTACTGGGGAAGCCCATGGGGAGCAGGTGGGTGGAACAAAGAAGAGGAATGTTAGGAAAGGCTGGCTGTGGAAAAGAAAAGAGGGAAAGAGGGGAGGGGGTGAGGGTGACAGTGCCCTGACGCTGGAGCTTACCTGTGAGCCACAGCAGCCAGCCCTCTGCAGAGGGGATAAATAGCTTGACTCCAGAGACACCTCTCCGCCTTCTAGGCCTGGCTTCAGCCCACCCGCAGATCTCTGAAGGACCCCAGGCGCACACTGCCAGCACCACAGCCCAGAGGGAGTCCCCAGCCTCACTTCTGGCACCCACACATCAAACCCTTAAGCGTCATGCTCACCACACAGACAGTAGCACTGTTGACAGTCCCACACGGCCCAACTGAGTCTCTAGTGCCCACTGGTGCCCTGCGTGGAGCATTTGAGGAGGATAGCATGGCTTGATTTTCCAGGAGAGTCTGAGCACCCTTTGGTGGGAAGCTAGCAGGTCCCTTTTCCTGTTTTTTGGCCTAGACTGCTTAAAACCTCAGTGTTCCTCACCTGGGAAATGGGAAGCGAGTCCTATTGGGAGAGCCAGAAAGGGGAGCTACGGGCAGACATGAGAAAGTTGTGACCTGCTCAGTCTCGCTTGCCCCTGGGGACCTGGCAAGCTAATTCCTACCACTCCACTTCTGTCTCCATGACCTTGGCACTTGACCTTGTAGCCTCTGTCTCCTCATCTGATCTGTCATCTCATCACAAGTGCCCAACATAGGGCCTGGCTCCTGGTTTCATCTGTAAAGCAGGTTACTCATACCTACCTCGCGTTGTGTTGGGAGGGTCACAGGAGGTCGTGGATGCCAGCCGCCTGCCCACCCTCTGCCCAGTATAACTGCTCTGGAGATGGTAGCTGTTATTTTTATTGTGAGGAATCTATAGCTGTGACAAGCCGTGACGCTTGGTGTGATCGCGTGAGGCTGGCTGTGTGTGCGACTGTGCCGCTGTGCCGCTGTGTGTGTGTGTGAGTGTGTGTGTGTGTGACAGGTTGTGTGTGAGACTGTGCGTGGACGACAGATTGTGCCGGTGTGCGGCAGTGCCTGTGACAGGCTGTCACTGCGCGACAGACTGCGGGTGGCGGGGTGTTGCGGGCGTTGACTGTGAGTGGAGATGAGGCACTGTGTGGGGCTGAGATGGGGGACCCCACAAGCCTACCTCAGTGAGGATCTGACTGAAGAGGAGAGGCAAGGAGGTTTTGGGGGACTAGGGGAGGGGTGGCAGCCTAGTGTCTCCTCAGACTGCGGCTTTTCCATTGCATTCCATGAGGCTCACCTGTTTGCAAACCTCAGAGGTGATAGATCACAGAGCCCACTGACAAAGCTCTCCTTCACCCACTATGTCAGCTCAAGTGCCCAGCTTCCAGCTTCCTGTGGGTTTTTTTGTTTTGTTTTGGTTGGTTGGTTTTTGAGGGTTTCTTTCTTTCTTTCTTTTTCCCATACTGGGGATGGAACCTAGAGCCTTCACACAATGCTATATCCCTAGCCCTTTCTTCCTTGCGTTCTTTCTTTCTTTCTTTCTTTCTTTGTTTTGATCTTGAGACAGGATCTCACTAAATTACCCAGGCAGGGCTCAAATTTGTGACGCTGGGGCTAGAGGAAGATAGCTGTTAGAGCACTTGCCTAGCAAGCTCAAGGCCTTGAATTTAAGCTGGGCATGGTGGAGCACATGTGTAATCCCAGCACCAGGAAAACTGAGGCAGGAAGATTGCCATGTGTTCAAGGCCAGCCTGCACTACATAGTGAATACAGGACCACCCTGGACTACAGAGCGAGACCTTGCCTCAAAACAAAACAAAACAACAACAACAAAAAAAAAAACCCAGACTTGTGTGCCTCCTGCCTCAGCCTCCCAAGACGGCTAGGATTTCACCACAGGGCCCACCTTTGCTGCGGTTTAGAGGGATTATCAGGGACCTGAGGGCACAAAAGTCCCCAGGCCTATTTGGCTTCACACACACACACAGCGGCACAGCGGCACAGTCGCACACACCCTGTGCCCATTTCCCACACTTTCCCTGAGCTCTAGGCCTGGGGGAGTCCTGGCGAAGGAGATAACAGAGAAAATCTGGAACATAAAAGAAAAAGGTAAGAAGAGCGAAGACTGAGGGAGAGAGAGAGAGAAAACACGTGAGCAAGGTGAACACGGCTCTTCGCCCAGACCTGAGGAACCCAGAGATGCCGGGGTGGGCACCTCCACCAGGTGCACACACACCAAGTTTATGCACCCAGGAGCGGCCAAAACCAGCTGATGCCGTGAGCATCACTTGTACACCAGGTCCCAGGCACACAGCTCCAGAGGTCGGCGGGTGGAGAAAACCCAGGGCCAGCTGCAAAGCAACCAGGCCCTGAATCCAGCCTAGGCAGTCTGGTGATCAGTGTGAGATTCGGCTTCGTATGTCATCCAGACCCAATGTTTCCTTCTAGCGCTGGGGAAACTGAGACTGGGCTCCAGTCACACGAGAATAGAAAATTCCAAGTATTGTAGCTATGCTGTCCCCACTGTGGCAAAACCTCAGCAGCTGGAAGAATTGTGGGGACAGGGACTGGAAGACTGTGCCTTGTCACACACACACACACACACACACACACACACACACACACACTCATATTCCAGGCCCCTTGGACGTGAGTGCATATATGTTCTCTGTGTTTTATACACTACATACCCTGCGTGGCCCCCTGCTGCCTTGGACGTGCAGCCCCAGGACGATGCATGTGTCCCTCTCTGAGCACAGGCCGGTGTATGTCCAACTGTTCATTCAGGGCCAGTCCATACAGAGCAGGAGCAGGGAGAGACATTGAAGCACACCCCCCACCCCCGAAAGTGTGTCTTTGATACTTGCAGCCTCGGCAGCGAAAAACAAGTTTCCACAGGGCCGCCTTGGGTTGAGGCCAGGCCGTCCTCAAATAACATTTGAAGTTACTTAGCAAACTTTGTTTAGTGCCGAGAGAGAGGCGCGGGCAGCCGGCTTGGGGTGGGGGGGAGGGCAGTAAACCGGTTCCTCCGAAGTCCCTTGCCCCTCTGTGGGCACAAATGCCCAATACAGGGCCTGGTTCCCTTCCACCCAGCTCTGAAGATGGAGAGCAGGAATCTCGGAGCCCCTGAGGTAATTTGAAGAAGAAAGGTCGGGGCATCCCATGCAGGAAGCCCTGCTTTTGCCAATCCAGGCCCTGGGTTTGGGCAGACACGCCCACCCTAGTCTCCTGGTGGCCCAGAGACCAACATGGGGCCCAGAGGACTGTCAGAAATGGGAGGGTCCCCGCTTCCATGGCAGTCTGGTTCTGCTAACTATGAAGCCAAACCAAGAGGCCAGTCAGGCCAGCTGGCTTAGAGCATGTGCCCCTCCTGGCAAATGTACAGTGCCCAGAAAGCCCCTGATGTCCACAGGCCTTCCCCTCCAAGCCTTCTTTCTAGGTTTCCACTCTAGGCAGCTAGCAAGGTGCAATAGGCAGCAATGGCGGGTTTGGAAGTAAGGTTGGCGCCTATGGGAGGGGGAACAGGAGGAGATGCCAAAAATGGTGAGCCATTACAGGCAGGAGAGAGAGCAAGGGAGGGAACGAGGCAGGAAGATGGAAGCCAGGCGGGCATCCTTGCCGAGCTCCAAGCTGCAAGGGGGCAGCGGGCACCCGAGTAGCCATGTGGGATGAGTCCCAGGTGGCACAGGACAGGCAGGGCGCGGGGAGGTGCTGAGCCCTCCCCACCCCCACCCCAAGCTTCGAAACGGAGACTGGCAGCGGCAGCCGCTCGGCTCTGCCCAGGCACAGGGTGGGGGTGGCGGGTAGGCAGGGGGCCAAACCAAATGCCACCAGGCTGGGCACAGTGATTGCCAACCTGCAGCGCCGACCCCACCAGACCCCAGGTTAGAGTCCTCATTTCCAGAGCTTTGGGGATAGAGGGAGTTGGGGACCCAGCAGGCAAACTTAATTCTCCCCAAATTATGGGCAGGTCCCCAAGATCCTGCAAAGATGGCGTAGCCTGGTACTGCCAGGGTGACAGGCTGGGGTAAAAATAACCTGCACCCGCCCCGGGGGAGCTAAATTGAGGGGCCCAGGTGGAAGTGCCACTCTGGGCCACCAGCTGCACCCCCCACTCCCTGGCTTAGAGTGGCAGGGTTGAGAATACCCGGTGTCCATTGAGGCTCAGATTCTGCACACAAAAGGCTCCAGCCATCTTGTTCCCAGGTTTTAGGGGGGCACCATTGGTTGTACCCATAAGCACAGACAATGAGGGAATAATGAATCTTGTATTCTGAGCCAGTGGCAGAGATGACCATGCTAAGCCACACACCCTTGACCTCCAGACTGCCTGACTGAGAGGCAAAGATTCAAACTGAGCCCAGTGGCACACACTTTTAATCAGCCAGGGAGGCTGAGGCAAAAGGACTGTAGCTTCAAGACCAGCCCGGGCAAGACATGGGCTGGGGATACAGCTCCGTGTGAAGGCTCTGGGCTCAGTCTGATCCCCAACACCACCACCTCCACAAAGAAAAAAAGAAAAGCCCGCGAGGCTGCACTTGAGTCGTGGCAGGGCAATGCTAAACATTAGCACCTGGCCGGAGAGCGCTCCCGAAGACCCCCAAATCCCATCTAAGCTCCTTCCCACCACACATAGAACCGTCTCAAGGCTAGGACACTCCCTTGTTTATCAGGTTCACTCTCTGCCCTCCCACCCGGGCTGGCACCTTTGCCAGTTCTGCTCCCTGCCGAGCCCCCAGGGCCTAGAACAGGGCCTGGCACCCAAGACGTGCTCGGTAAATATTTGTCGAAGGAATGCACAGGCCCCCAGCTGCACCCCTAGCACATGGGTCCAACTAGGTACCTGGCAAGGTGTGGAAGAGGGTGTCTGGCCTTACTCGGGCAAGGGCAGGACTGGCCAGTGGGGGCACAGAAGGGGTCAGATCCCTGGCCACCCTTATCCTAAGTCCTGGATGGAAGATCTGGAGGTTAGAGTGCTGAGGAGGATGTGGGGCCTCATGGCGGGGAATGTTTTAAATGGGCACACACAAGGATGTACGGGTAGTCTGGTAAAGGTGAGAGAATGACCACAATTATGACACACTAAAAGCATTTTGACCTCTTTTTTGAGTCTTGATTCATTGTCTATAAAATAAAGCATTCATGCTTTACAACAAGCCCCCCCGCCAGTACTATGACAACCTAGGGCCTTCAAACTGACCTGACCTACATCCCCAACCCCTTTTTATTGTTAATTTGAGACAGGGCTTTTGTTAAGTTGCCCAGGCTAGGCTCAAACTTACGTTCCTCCTGCCTCAGCCTTCCAGAGTGCTATAATTACAGGAATGCACCACCATGACCACATACACCAAGCAATTTTAAAGCATTTTCTACAGACCAATTCTTCAGATCCTTACCACAACCTTGCTTTCAAAAAATAAAATAAATAAAAAAAAAATAAAATGAGGCCCAGAGAGGTTGACTGATTTGCCCAATGTCACCCAGCTAGTGAGTGACAAGATTTGAACCCCCCTCTTTTTTTTGAGACAGGGTCTCACTCAGTAGCCCAGGCTGGCCTTAAAGTCATGGGAATCCTCCTGCCTTAGCCTTCTGAATACTGGGATTACAGGCATGCGCCACCACACCCAGCTAGTTTTTTATATGGTAATGGAGAATTGAACCTAGGGCCTTGGGCATGCAAGGGAAGGGGGTTTAACCACCACACCCCGACCCCCAGAGCCCCACTCCCCTAACACTAGCACTTGCTTGGCACAGAAGAATTCAAGGAGACAAACCAGGGGCATTTAGCACAGGGACAACACGGTGAACCCACGGTCCATGTGAGCTATCACTGTGATTTTTAGGACAAACACTGCTATTACTCTGCAAAAGGGTTTTTCTCCTACTATTCTACCATCTCTCTTTCTCTTTTTTATTCACCAGGCTCAGAACCATGGGACTTAAAGCGAAAGGATCGGGCTATGGGATGACGCTCAGTGGCCGAATTAGCATGGTTGAGGCTCTGGGTTCCATCCCCAGCATCACAAAAATTTTAAAAAGGTAAAGGACTAGAGAGACAGCCCCACAAAGGACAAGTCTCAGAATCTAGCTTTGCTGCCCTCGCTTTTTTCTGTGGCTATCGGGCAGTAAGAGTGGCTCCCGCGAGCGCAGGGTCCAAAAAGCCACCGATGTCCCAGCACAGCAGGCACTGGTCCCCCAGGCTGGTCCCCAGAGAGTCATGTCTCGTTGGGATGTTCAGAGTGGCTGATGCTGCCCAGGCAGCCAGCGGAGCTGGCAAACTGATAGGCGGGGTTCATCTCTCAGGCTCTGTTTCCAAGCAGAGCAGAGTCAGGTGCAAATTAAAGTGTGGATGTGACTCTTTTCCTTGTGTGCTGGGATACACAATTTTTTGCGTGCATGCCACACCACTTAGGCCAGGGTGTGTGGCTGCACCCGTGACAATGCCTGTCTCGGGGGGGCAAGAAAGTGGGTGACACCATGTCAGCCGATCTCTAGTCTGAATGTGGGGGGCGGGGTGCATGCGTGTACGTGAATGTGTGTGCACTCACACGTTACAGGTGTCAGGTTCGTTTCTCCAACGTGTGTTTGCGGGGGTTTTAGTGGTACCGGAGATGCAGTCCAGAGCCTTAGCAGTGAGCTCTATTTCCAGCCCATATTTTAGTTCTGATTTTGAGACGGGGCTCACTAAGTGACTAAGTTGCCCAGGCTGGGTGCAAACTTGTGATCCCCCTGCCTCAGCCTCCCGGACTGCCAGGATTACAGACTTGTTCCCTCACCCCCAGCCCGTGTGTTACTGCTCATTTGTGTATACAAGGCAGGGTTTCTGGCCTTGATACTACTGACATTTGGGACGGGGTCATCACCAGATAGGGACCGTCCTGGGCTTTAATGGACCCTGAGCAGCAGCCCTAGCCTGCACCCACCAGGTGCCAGCAGCCGGGCCCCTTCTAACTGCAACAACCAAAGCTATCACCAGACATTTCCCAGGGGGCAGAATTACTCCTGGTGGCACTGGATTAGGGTGTGTGTTTGTCGACATATTTGAGAGTGTGTTATTACAAGTGTGAGGTCATGTGTGTTCCTATTTGTCTATTTATGCATGTACTATTATTGTTCATGCATGCATTTCTGGTATCTGACAGTGTCGCTGAGAAAACGGGTTGTGTGTTTGTCGTTGTGTCTGGGTCTGTGTACTCCTGCGCTTTTGTTGGTGGTAGTGCCTGCCTCTCCTGTGTATCTTATAGCCTGGGCTGGCGTGACTGTGTCTGTCCCGCGTGACCATGCCCGCATGCACCTCTGGTGTGCGTCGTGCCACAGCAATGTGCTCAGGTGTGGCTGGGTGTCTCTAGGTGTCTGTGGAGGGCGGGCCTCTTTGTGTGTGATTGTCTGTGTCTGTGTGTGCCTGAATGGGGGAGGCACAGGATGCCCATGCGTGGCAGTGGCATTCTTTGTGCCCAAATGTGCCAATGGGAGTGTGTGACTTTGTGTGAGATGGACCTGGAATAAATCTCCCCCCATCAGATGATTCGACCAGAGCTGCTATTTGCACAAAACCACCTGGACAGTTTGGCCCCCACCCACATACTCTGCCTGCCTCTGACTAAGTCACCTCCTGAGGCCCTGTGGGGGGGTCAGATGCACCCCTGAGTCGTCCCTTTCCCAGCTTGGCTCACATAGATTCAGGTGGGGACAGATAGACCCCTGCTCCTGTCCAATCTGTACCAGAAAGGCTGGCACCGAACTTCCACAGAGGGGGCAGGGTCCTCAGTGATGGTGGTGACACTGCCCCCTGCCCACTGCTGGCCCCCACCCCTGGCTCCCCTCAGGGTGGGGCCCAGTGAAGGGAGAGCTCCCCAGTGCAACCCCAGCTTCTGATTGGCTGTGTAGCGCCGCAGTGCCCGCTACCCGCCTCCCCTCCCTGGCTGGCGCAGCCACATCGGTAGTGGTGGCAAACGCAACTCGAGTTCTGGGCACAGCTGCGCCTCACAGAGGCCTGCCAGCCCCACCAGAAGCCAGACACCCCAGCTCCATGCCCCCGACCCCTCCCTACCCACCTGCCCAGCCAGGCAGCAGAGCCACCCTGCCTGCTGCCCTCCTCGGGCTGCCAGGCCCCATCTACCCTGCCCCCTCACTACCAGGCCTGTGCCCCCTTGGCCAAGCCCACTTGGGGCCTGAGGCCCCAGCAAGAGCCCACTCCCGCCCTCAGAGGGGCTCCTGGGGAGGGGGAGGCAGCGAGGAAGGGGTGGGGGGTGGGGAGGTAGCCCTTCTTCCTTTAGTGAAACGCGCCCAGAGCTGGAGCCAAAAATCGAGGAGGAGAGATATTCAGACAGAGCCAAGACGCGTTTGGCAGGAGGAGAGAGAGAGGGAGAGAGGGAGCAGGAGGGGGGTGGAGGGGAGGAGAGAGAGAGGAAGGAGAGAGAGAAAGGGGGAAAAAGGGGGGCCTCAGTTTCCAAATCCGTGCCCTCAGTGCCTCTGAGGGACAGCGGGTGGCTCCAGGGTGTGGGACCCAGGGCAGGCCTGGCTGCAGGGGTGGTGGGGATGGCAGGGATGGTGGGCACAGGCCCACAGAGACAGCCGGACACCCAGCTGGCCAGGCCAGGGCGGCCACAGGCAAAAGCCAAGATCAATGTGCGCCGGGCAGACAGAGGGAGGCCTGTGGGCGGCCCAACACACACCCGCACCTCGCCCGCCGCACAACAGGCTTCTGTCCACGCCAGGCCAGGGCACGGGCGGGGCCCAAAGCAGGGCCACCACGGCCGTGCAACCTCATGGGGAGGGACAGAGCAGCCAGCCGGCTGCCATCGGCTCACCCGGCCACCATGATGGCCATCATGTGCAGGGCCAAGAGGACACGCAGTGCTAGGGAAAAGGGACCATGTGTTGAGGCACACAATGGTAGACACAGCAACAGGCTCGGGACACACAATGACATGGAGAGGGAGATGCCCAGAGACATGCACTAACACGTAACAGTGCAGGCTGACATATACAGGCTAATACATGTGTGAGACACACCGACACACGCCTAGCCATGACCTGTAGTCATCCAGAATAGCACACACTGGGTCGTTGCTAAGGATGGGACATGCAGCATGCTGTGACACAGTCATGAAGCAGAGACAGTGACAGGTACATCAGGGCCCTGGACTGCACAAGGAAACGCCACGGTGGTGCCATAACACAAAGACCACACCAGGCATGTGCACACACGTGGCAACAAACACTCCCAATGCGCTGTCACTGATACATAAAAGAGGGGGTGTGTGATGATCCTTGGAGTCACATGCACATGGCACCCAGTAGTGGGTGCTTGGAGACATGTGGAACGGGACACGCAGACACACACAACCACACAGATATCTACAGGAAAATGTTGGCCCTACGGCTCAACCCACCGACCAACACCCACAGATCTGCAAGAAATCCAACAGCCGCTCACAGCTGGGGCTCTGAGGGCAGAGAAGTAAAACACCCCTTCCTTCCCGCACCCCATTTTGGGAGTGTCCAGGAGCCCCGGGCCCTGTGTCATGTTGGAGAAAATGGCAGGTGTCAGCCTCCCCTGCCACCTTTGGTCCTAGTAGATGAAGGAGGCAGTAAGACCCCAAATTCAAGCCTCCCAATTGAGAACAGGACTTGACCAGATCAAAAGGCCATGCTTGCCGAGAATGGTGGCAGACACCCATCATCCAGTAACTCAGGAGCCTGAGGCAAGAATATTGCCATGTTCAAGGCTAGCCAGCACAACTTAGCAATATCCTGTTTCAAAGTTATTAATAATAATAATAAACTAAATAATTCTTAAATTAAAAGGGTTGGGGTGTTGCTCAATGATAAAACACTCCTGTAATCTCTAGTACCACACCAAAAAAAAAAAAAAATTAAAAAGAGCTGGCTGCTTGTGGGTTAGATGTGGTAGCCGGTACACCAGAACAGTTTGGCAGGAAGCCACAGCACCATAGTCGCACAGCTACCCACAATGCCCACCTGATCCCACCAAGTGCTCACACAGGGTCACACACAGGCATCCTGCCCCGCAGTCGGGAAAAGTGACAGCCTCGTACAAAGCAGAGGTTTCTCTGGAGCTGTGGGGGCAGCCCTGAGGCCACTGCTGGGTTGCACTGCGTCCCTAGGCTTTTTGTCCTACTGCCATTTACAGCATGTGTGCACACACACTGCTGTATCAGCACTCAGCGTCCCCATGAAGGGTGTCTGGTCCCCATGGGATAAAGTAAGCTGTCCTCTGCTCCCACACCTGTCACCATCTCTCTCCACTTTAAAGTCCTACATTCCTTTTTTTTTTTTTTCAATACTGAGGATCAAACCCAAAAGTACTTTTTTTTTTTGTGAGACAGGCTGGTCTTGAACTCATTATTTAGCCCAGGCTGGCCTCCAACACATGGCAATCCTCCTGCGTTGGTCTCCATAGTGCTGGGATTACAGGCATGTGCCACCATGCCTGAATTATGTGGTGCTGGGGAATTGAACTCAGGGCCTTGCACTTAGAAGGTGAGTGCTTTAGCCTCTGAGCTATGCCCCTAGCCACCCTCAGGAGTACTTGCCTTGAACTTCATATCCTCCTGCCCCCGACCCCCAAGTACCTAGGATTACAAGAGTGTGCCACCTTGCCATGCCCAAACTCTTCCTTTGCTTCTTCCCCTAGGAAGCCCACCTGGATTTCCAGAGTGAGCAGGCGCTGGACTGTGCCTTTTCTGCTCAGAAGCATCCTTCTCTCAGCTGGGAGGACCCTGGAGGGCGACAACAAACCGTAAGGGCCGTCCCTCGAGCACACACTACGAGCCAGGCTCTGCAGTGGGCTGCATCACGGCCCACAAGACGGACACACGCTGTCACAGAGATCAGAAAAATCCTGTGCTTCAAGTCACAGAATTAGAAGACACAGAGCTGAGACGTAACCCAGCACTGATTTTTAAGAAGTCCTAGAGCCCCCTCGGCCTTTTTTGTAGTTGTTCTGTACTGGGGATCGAGACCAGGGCCTTCATACTGAGCTGCATCCTGGTCTCACTAAGTTGCCCAGGCTGGGCTTGAACCATAATCTCCTGCCTCAGCCTTTCAGAGTGCCTGCACTAGGCGGCCTGGCTAAAGCCTCGCCTTTGCCTTCTCTGCCCGGAAACTCCTGGGGCCACACAGGACGTTCACTACCAGGCCTGCCCTAGCTCCTCGAGTGCTCCCAAGTCACACAGCAAGTCAGAAGAGCCTCAGCGCCAAACTTGCCAGGCCAGCACCGGAACACCTCACGGAGCCGCAGCCCATCCCCAGTGGCAACTTACTCTACCCTGCGCCTGTGTCACGCCAGGCGCTTGAGTGGGATCTGAGCGTGGGGCCAGCCCCAGAGAGAAAATCTGTCACCACGGAAAGCAAGCGCTAAAGCCCACAATCCTCACTCTAGGAGGCTGAGCCAGGATGGTCACAAGTTCGACCCCATGGGCAACTTAGCAAAGCTCCATCTCAAAAAATAATAAACAATAATAATAAATTAAAAGAGCTGGGGATGTAGCGCAGTGTGAAAGCCCTGGGTTCAATCTGTACCTCGGGGGTTGGGGGTTAGCAAAGAGACTGACTGATAGCTTTGCAAGGAGAGAGGGGTGGGTGGCCATAATGACCCAGAGAAGATCTAGAGGCAAGGCCCGTGCACGTAGCTGGCAGAGACAAAGGTGTGCAGACATTCTGCTGCTCACGTGGCGGGGATGATGGCGTAGATACATGTCTGAGGGTGAGTGTTTCTGTGTTTGTCTGCATGTCTTTGTGTGTGTCCACAAGCGTCCACACGTGTACATGTATCTCCACAGCCAGGAGGAAGGGAGTGTGCACTGGCGTTTATCTGTGTGTGTGTGGAGGGGGGTTATGGAGGTATCTGCACACACATCCGAGGGAACCAACAGCATCGTGACTCTGTGGAGAGGCCAGTGTCCATCATTCATGTGTCCTTGGGATGACGGGATGGGATGAACACACACTCATTCATGCTTGTGTCCTAGTGTGTGTGGAGGGCTCCGTGAGTCTCAGAGGTATCACTGCCTCTGTGACATTATATCGATATACGTGTCCCGTTTGGAGGCTTATGAACATAGGTCCCTTGTTTCCCATGTCCATATGTGTCTCAGTGGTCATGTGTCCAGAAGGTACTACATGCCTCTGAGCCCGCACTGATACACGTGTCTCATCTCAAAGGTGCATGTGTTTGCATGTATTGAACTCAAGTTCATGGCTGCCCGTGTCCGTAGGTTTGTCAGTGGTCATGTCTCTCCACGTGAATGTGAGAAGGATGTTCATGTCTCATCTTCGTGGTGGTAATGTGTGTGTGTGTGTGTGTGTGAGATTGTGCACATCCACTGAGTATCTAGCTACCTGTTGTGGGGGTCCTCTGTGTCCACCCCATCCCCTCTCTCCTCCTGGGACGTAGGCTTGTGGTTGCCACTGCTCTGCCTGGCTGCCCTGGATTTTGATGCTTTTTCTAAAAGATTTTCCTCTGCCCTTCCCCCTCGCCCACGGTGCCTTTCCCCGCCAGGGCCCCGCTGCTCCAAGCTCGCTCCTGCTCAATCATTTATTGACTTTAAAATCGAAGCCAATTCTGGTTTGAAAAAAAAGAAAAGGGAGAGAGAGTGAGAGAGACCAGAAAGAAGACAGAGGCCAAAGAGAAACAGAGAGTCCAAGATGGGGTGGGAGCTGGGATAGGGAGGCAGAGACAGGGCCAGACCAGAAACAGAGAAAGACAAGGACAGCAGAAATTCAGGACAGAGATGGAGAAAGGAACAGAGACAGAGAAAAGACAGCGGCAGAAGAGACTGTAAGAGAAGCTGAGATCGGCAAGGCAGACTATGGAAGCAGAAAGATGTGTAAAAACAGAGACGTGGCTGCCTGAGAGGTGGCTAGACCCTGCTGACCAGCGGACAGCAGACGCTTGCCCAGAGCTGAGGGGTTTCCCTGCCCACCGTGCAGGGCTGGCAGTCTGGTGGGACCATGCCCACTCCTTTCTCAGCCAGCCTGGCACACACAACTGAGCCTGTACTCCCTTCTGGAGTGTCACAAAGCCAAGCCTCAGCCATCACCCTGAGTCTAGGGGCCACCCCGGTCCCTTGTCACTGGTGTATCAGCTGGCATTTTCTCTCCCAGGATGCTGTGAAATCTGAGGGGTGGTGTCTTGCCCAGGCCATGGGATATGGGGGGAGCAGGCCCAGATGTCTGGTATGCTTCATATGGGAGCCGTGCTGGCAGCCTGGTGGCCAAGGGGCTGCTCCAGCATGGGGTCTTGGTCCCGGGAGGCCTCTAACACCACTCACTGCAGGCAGCCAAGCATTGCCCGGAAGCAGCCACAGCTCAGGCTCAGCTGGCCAAGCAAGGCCCTCGTATGAGGAAACCAACATCAGGCGATCGCCGCATCAGAGGCACAGATGTGGGGGTCCTTCAT
This sequence comes from Ctenodactylus gundi, assembly GCA_004027205.1. Classification (NCBI taxonomy): domain Eukaryota; kingdom Metazoa; phylum Chordata; class Mammalia; order Rodentia; family Ctenodactylidae; genus Ctenodactylus; species Ctenodactylus gundi. The sequence goes on along the minus strand of PVKB01001667.1, from coordinate 30,441 downwards.
GCTGCTACAGGGGCTAGAGTACCTGCTCACACCTGCGAACACACTGTGAGATATATACTCCTGTACGCGCTGCAGCTGCCATACATGCTGCCCCACTGTGTACAGAAAAACCCACTCCAGGCCGTGTGTACAGCCATGCAAGCCCACGGCGCCACGTGAAGAGTCCAGATTGATTCATGTACACACACACTCGCACCTGAGCATACAACAGGGCCGTGTGGTCACTGCCGACACGTACCTGGATATGGACTCTCGCCCCGCCAAACCTTCTGGAGTGGACATACCGCTGGCCGTACCCATGTGGACTCCCGCTCTGAGCTGTAGGCATCCTTGGCACATGCCTGGCAGGGCTCAGGCTAAGCAGAGGGACCAGTCAGGGCTCCAGGCCTGGCCCAGGAGACAGGCGGAGAGGAGCCACCTGCCCAGAGCTGAATCAGACCTAGCCGGTGGGCAGAGCCCAGCGTCCCCTCTGTCCAATCTGGGCTACCTGCAGTGGCCTGGCCATGGCGGCAACCGCCGTCGGGGCCATTACGGGATCCCGGGTCCTCTCAGAGCTGCAGGCCGCAGCCTACAGGGAACGGGCGGGCGAGCAGGACGGCGCAGGGCCTCTGTCTCCGCTGCACTCCCGCGCAGGGAACTTCGCTAGAGGCGGGACGCCGCGCTCTCACACCGCGCCAAGGTGGGCGCTGTTGTGCCCGTCGTCGCTGACCCGACGGCGTGATCGCGTGGTCGCCGCACAGCTGGACGTGTCCTCCGCTGCCACCCTCCCCCTGCCTCCGGGTAGCAGGACGGGACGGATTCCCCGGGCCCTGCCTGGACCGCGGTGCGGCAGCCCAGGTCGCCGAGACCGGGAAGTTTGCTCTGAGGAAAGTTTTGGGGGGGCCCTACGGCGGAACCGTCCAAGGTCGGAGGAGAGGCGCGGCCCGGGCTGGCAGCGCGCCCGCCGCTCCCTCCCTCCCTTCCCTGGCCCTCCGAAATTTGGGAGCCCCGCCATTTTCTTAGCCCCGCTCCCATGTGAGGCCTGAACAAAGACTTTGGGGGAGATGCCCCGGGCCGCTCGGCCAGCCCAGGGCACCCCGGCCGCACGCAGGGGCAGCCGCCCAACACGCCGGCTACTGCCATCCTCGGAAACCGCTGCGCCCGCCCCTAGGGAATGCTGTGGGACACAGGTCCCCTCTGCGCCCGGGGACCATCCTCGGGCCACGCTGTCACCCCGGCAGCCCACGCAGCCCCGGCGCGCACCTCAGCAGCCCACAGGTCGGCTGGCGTCCCGTTGCCCACCGCACCCGAGTCCGGCGCGCGCACACTCAGCCACACAAGCGCGCGCGCGCTCACACTCACTCCCGCCCCGCGCCCCAGGGCAGCGCCACGCACGCAGCCCGTCACCCCCGTCTCCCCGACAGCAGCCGCCCGGCGGCCAGGGTCGCACGCGCACAGCGACGCCCGCACGCGCGCCTCGAGTCCCCGCGGCGCGACCTGCGCCCCTCGGCGGCCCGCGGGCTCCCTCCGCCCGCCCCTCCCGCCCGCCCGGGCCCGCGCGGCGGCGGCCGGTACCTGGGTCAAGCAGTACGGGGAGTACATAGTGGGCGCCCCGGCGGGAGCGCGGCCCGCGGACGGCGCAGGCCCGGCCGGCGGCGGGCGCGCTCGGGCTGCGGCTCCGGCTCGGCTCGTCCGGCCTCCGCCGCGCGGCGCCCGCCCGCCCGGCCCTCGGCCCCGCGCTCCGCCCCGCGCCGCGCCGCGCTCTCCGCTCGCAGGCTCGGCCGCCGCCGCTCCGGGCCGCCGCCTCCTGCGTCCGCCGCCGCCGCCGCGCTCGCAGCCGCCGCCGCCGCCTCTCGCGTCCGCCGCCGCCGCCGCCGCCGCCGCCGCCGCGCGTCTACTCCATGCCGCCGCCGCCCGGCCGGTCCCCTTCGCCGCCGCTGCAGCCGCGCTGTGAAAGTGAAAGTTTAGACAAAGTTTGGAAGCGGCGCACTCCGGGGAGAGGGAGCGGGCGGGCGGGCGGCGCGGGCGGGAGGAGGGGCGCGGGGAGGGGCGGCAGGCGGGGGAGCGGGCCGGAGCGCGCGCGCGCGAGAGCGCGCACACACACGCACGCAAGGACACACAAGCACACACACCCGCGGGGCGCACACCGACGCGGCTACCTTGCCACGTGCCGGCCCGCGTTCCACCGCCAGACACACGCTGACACGCAGCCCGGCTTGGCCAGGCACACACGTCACCCGCCTATGCGTGGTCACCTCCTTGCAGCAACAAAGCACACACACACTCGCGCATACGTGCACACAGGACACAGATACACCTCCCTGCACACGGGCTGACACCCACAATGACACACACACAGGCAAAGCGTGTAATGGTACCACACACACATATCAAGAAACTGCCCGTAGACAAACAGAAACCCACTGACACCATCACCACGGGCCTCATGGAAACACACACTGCTATACACCGGGACACACCGGTGCATGCCAACACACACACGTGCACCCTGGCACCCACATCTGCACATGTAGATACATATTCTATAGAGCACTGACGCATGTGTGACCACATAACCACACCCTTTCCCACTGAACACACAACTCCTACACTCCAGCGCACATACACAGCCAAGCCAAAATGCAGTGGCGGGGGTGACACCCATCCCGATACCCTGACTGACACTGATGAAAGAAAAGGCACCAACACACTGTCACACGTACCAAAGAACGCAGGAAGGGCCGTGATACCAAGGCACGCCGAGTGTCACTGACGCAGTGTGACAGTGGCTATCACAACGCGGCACGGAGACACCCTGCTCACACGCCGTGGTGACCTCGTGTACCCGCAGGCCTCAGGCACACGGACCCATCATGCCGATAGACACATGGGTATCACACACCAACGCCCAGCCCCCTTGCATACCCCTGCACACGTGTCCACAGCTCTGATCACAGGAGACACATAAGCCACCTCTAGGGGCAGAAATGGCGTGAGGGCCTCCGGGACACGAATGCACTCACAGGCCTGGCCCCTGTTGCAGGCCTCGGACTCCCCGTTTACAGAACAGAAAGGACTGAGGCAGAGACAGAGGTGCTGGGCACTGTGGAGTGGGGGTAGTGAAGCCCCAAGGTGACCCCCAAGGTGGGTGGGGAGGCCCCAGGCAGGTCCTGTCCAGACAGCACTCCCTCCTGCTCCAGATGCAGCCAAATCCAGCTCACCCTACTGGGCCAAAAAGCTGTGGCAATTCTCAGTTACGCATTGTCTGTCGGGGCAGTGTCAAGGCCCAAGGGAGCGTTTCTATGTGTGCAGGGGCCTGTGGCTGAGCCCACAGAATCCCTACAAGCAAGCATGTGCATGTGTGTGCACACGTGTGCACACTCCTGGTCACAATACCACACATAGGCAGGGTGGCGGGTGACATGGGTGTCTGGTGTGGTCTGGATGTTAAAACACCCAGGGGGTTCCGGTCAGGGCCCATCCAGGAGTTTTCGTATGGATTAGTGTGTTGTGGGTGGTGACACGTGACTGTCAGGCCCTGTGCGAAGCACTGGGGATGTGGGGAAAAGACAAAGATCCCGTCCTCAGGGGTGACAGTCCTGAGGGTGTCGTGTGCCGAGGTCACTGACAGGCATCTGAGTCTGGCTCCAGGGGTGCCTGGGTGCCATGGGGACATCACTCCAAGGGTCTTTTGGGGCAGAAAGTAACAATGTGAGTTGACTCAGTGGCACAAGCCCATAATCCCAGCACCCTAGGATGCCGAGGCAGGAAGATTGCAAATTTAAGTCCAGCTGGGCACCAAAGAGACTTAGTGAGAACCAGTCTCAATATCAAACTTTTTTTAAATAAATGGAGCTGGGCCCAGTATCCCATGCCCGTGATCCCAGCACTTTGGAATACTGAGGCAAGAGAATCAAAGTTCAAGCACAGCATAGGCAAGTTAGTGACTTAGCAAGAAGCTGTTTGAAATAAAACAATAAAAAGGGGCCGGAGAAGTAGCTCAGAGTGAAGCCCCTGTGTTCAGTCCCTGGCACTTCCAAAAGAAATGGGAGCTGGGGACGCAGGTTAGTGTAAAAGACCTGGGATCAGTCCCCAGTATCGGGGGAGGCCGGGTGGGGGGGAAGGAAAGAAAGAAAGAAAAAGAGAGTCACGTGAGCTTCAGTATCTGTGGCGGGGCTCTCTAGAAGGAATGTGGGTCCCTGGGAGTCCCAGAGTGGATGTGTGAGCAGGTGGGTGAGTGTACCCAGAGGGTCTGCCTGTGATCAGGATCTTTGTGGCACAGTCTCCAAGAACTCGTCAGATCAGGTGGCCCAGGCCTGTAATCTCAGCACTCTGGGAGGCTGAGGCAGGAGGATCACAAACTCACGCCCGGCCTGAGCTACTTGGCGATTTAGGAAGACCCTGTCTCTCAGATAAAACAATGAAAAGGGCCTGGGATGTGGCCCCATGTGACGGCCCTGCTGGGTCCCTGGTACCGAAAAGCGTCCAGGGCATCGCGTGTGGTGAGGATTGATGTGAATCAGAGTGGGCGAGCGCAGGGGTGTATACACAGGTGGGGGGGTTAGGGAAGTGGGTCTGTGTGTGTCAGCCATGCCAGAATGTGTGTGTGTGTGTGTGTGTGTGTGTACATTTGTGTATGAAATTGTGTTGGTGTGTTGGTGTATCTGTGTCAGGCCTTGTTGTGTGTGTGAGTCTAGGTAGTCTGTGTGTGCACCAGGAAAGTGCTGTCTGTGTCAGTATCTAGTGTATATTGTATGTTTGCACGTGTGAGCACCAGCAAGGGACTGTGTCTGTGTTGTGTACATGTATGTGCACCAGCCCACCTCAGGGTATGTGCATATGTGTGTGGAGGAGGGAGAGAGGAGGAGCCTGTGTGCCAGGGGCTGTGTCTGGGTATGTGTGTCTGTCACTCCACGCCTGAGGGCCTCTGTCCCCGGGACCCCGCAAGCAGATGCCGCCTCCCGGCCTCCTCGGGCCTCCCGCTTGTGCGCAGACACAGGACGCAAGGCCGTGGCTGAGGGAATCGATATGTCCTTAAAAATTCAAGGGCTTCTCGTAAACAGAAACTTTTAACACCGTTTAAAGTTTCAGGGCTGCCATGGAGGAGGGGGAAGAGGGCTCCCAGGCAAAAACAGGGGAGGGGTTGCAGGCTAGGGGCACCAGAGAAAGGGGTGGGACCACTTGGGGGCCAAGGGACAGCAGGAAGGCACCAGAAAGGGATTTGGGGACTGAAGGGTCTGAAAGGCTGCATGTTTCCTGAAAAAGATGTGAGATTGGCAGGGTCTAGGGTAGGAGGAGCCGGGGTGCTCCTTGCCTTAGCATGGCCTCCAGCTCTGGCCACCAGCTCCCTGCCCTCAGCCTGTTCCCTCCTGGTCCTGAGGGGACTTCACTGTGTGTGAAATGGGCCACTCCATAGGTGCCACCTAACTGTGGACTGTACACACATGTCATTCTTTGATGTGTGAGTATACACAACCCCGTCTGTGACACACACACACAACACTTATCCTTTGTGCACATGCGAAACACCCCCCCACAATGCCTGTCCTTCACACACCCCCAATATCCGTCCTTCCACACCCACATGCACACCTGTACACGCACCCAAAACCTGTCTTTTATGCACAAGCACAGCACACATCCTTCTCACACACACACAATGCCCATCCTTCATTCACACACACCACACATGAACATTAATTCATACACCACCTGTCAACCTTTTGTTCACATGTAGAAACCCTCATCCTCTGATTTGTACACACCCATGCGATGCTTCTCACACACACAGCACTTCTTCATTTACACAAAACAGTTATCCTTTCTGTACGTACAATGCCCACACATCTTATGTTAATATATACATGCCATACCCATCCCCCTTCTCATGCAACAATTCATCCTTCATTGACACACACAGACAAACCACAACACCCACTGCTGTATGCTCACTCTTTCGCATACACCACCCAACCTTTCGTAAACACACAGACAAAATCCACCCTTTCATTTGTCCACCTGACACCTTTATTCACACACACTGACACACTCCTCGCCCTCCATGCTCACACAATCTACCCTTCCATGTGCACACACAATGCTCATATTACCATTTGTGCCCACATACTCATACCGGCCCCCCCTTGTACATATGTAACATACATATAGACTTTTATTTTTTAAGACAGGGTCTCGCTCTGCAGCCCAGGCTGGTCCTGAGCTCACTATAGAGTCCAGGCTGGCCTAGAACTCACAGCAGTCCTCCTGCCTCAGCCTCTTGAGTGCTGAGATTACAGTGTGTGACACCACGCCCAGCTTATGTCATTCTGGGGAATCGAACTCGGGGTCTCAGGCTTGCTAGGCACACGCCTTAATCGCTGATCTGGTCCTCCAGCCGCCATGTACACTTTTTTTCTTTTCTTTTCTTTTCTTTCTTTTTTTAAATTTTTGTTAGTGATACTGCAGATGAAGCCCAAGGTCTTCACACAACTACATCCCCAGTCCTTTTTTATTTTTGATTTTGAGACAGCGTTTCACTAAGTCACTACGTTGCCCAGGCTGATTAAGAACTTGGGATCCTCCTGCCTCAGCCTCCCAGAGCGCTGAGATTACAGGCCTGCACCATCAGGCCCACCTCACGCACTCTTTTTTATATTGATGTGTATACACTCGCCACAAATACCCACGTTCACAGACACAAACAATTGCCCTTGTACTCACAAGGTATCCACAGCGTAACACACTAAAAATCCCATAAAGCTGTCCAGAGCTGGCTGGGCATGACATTACATACCTGTAATCCCAGCACTCTGGGAGGCTGAGACAGGAAGATTTAAAGTTTGAGCCCAGCTTGGGCAACTTAGGGAACACTTGCCCCACGGGGCTGGAGGTAAAGAACTAGCCCAGCAAGCACTAAGTACCTGAGTTCGATTCCCCAGCACCACGTAACCTGGGTGGGGTGGTGCACGCCTGTAATCCCACTCCTCAGTCCTCACAATACCCCTACACACACACACACACGCGCGCACACACACACGCACGCACGCACGCACGCACACACCACTGCCCGCTGGGAAGGTTTTTATGGGGAAGCAGATTGGCTGCTCTGGAGGAGACCTCAGCCCCTCCCTGTCCTTCCCAGCCCAGATCTTCGGGCACACATGGCCTTTGAGAAATCAAGAGAGGAGGGTGCTGCCAGGGGCCTGGGCACAGCTGGGGTGCCACAGCTGGGATCCCCCGCATTCCTCCCTGCAGGCTGCCTACCTGGCTGTGGCTGGCAGCAGGTGTGCTCTTACCATGCAGGTGTGTGGGGGAAGGAGGGGCAGGAAGCGGGCCCATGGCACTATGGGACCAGGATGCCAGGGATGGGGGCAGGGCTGAAACATCTGGGCTCTGGCAGCCGTGTCCCAGGCCACCGAAAGTGGGGCTGGCCAGTGCTGGGCTCCAGGGCCACTTGACCTCTCAGGGGAGGTGAGCAAACACTTGGCACCCAGGAAAAGCAGGGATCCAGGCTACGAGTGCTGCCAGCCTAGGAGAAAGGGGTGCTCTGGGTTCTCCCCAAGAGAGCCTGTGCCCGTCCTGCTCACTCTGGCAGGCATGATCTGCCCCTGGGCTGGCTCCTTATCCTCTCCGAGCCCCTCCCTGGGCTGGGAGCCCTGAGGCAGGACTGAGACTGAGGAGCTGTAGGTTCCCACTTCTGAGGCGCACCTGGCTGTACACCCACGGCATGTCACACACATGTGGATCCAGGCACAAGACTCGCACGGGGTCATGGAAGTAAGCACAGGCCGGGACATACACACAAGACACAGAGCTGCCCCCGTCCCCTCCTCTTCCTCCTGTCCTGTCCTTGTTCGCTTCCCCTTTCTCCTTCTCTCTTCACCCCCTCCCTCCCCCCTCCTCATCTTCCTTTTCTCCTTATTTTCTTCCCCTTTCTCTCTTTTTCCTTTGTGATACTGGAGATTAAGCCCGATTCCTTCACACTGAGCTACATCCCCAACCATTTTTTTTTTTTTTGACACAGCGTCTTACACATTTGCGAAGTTGCCCAGGCCAGACTCAAACTTGAGATCCTCCTGACACAGCCTCCCAGCATGCTAGGACAACAGGGCTGTGCCGGTGAGCCCAGATCCTCTCTCTCATTTCATAGGATTTTTTCGTGAGCGCCCGTAAAATCCACAATCATACATAGACACAGGGTCACCTAGATGCCACTGCACACTCTCCTCAAAATACCACAAACACACAGCGACATAGAGAATCCCACACAGATCTTCCTAGAGCCACCCATAGGGTGACAAGAATGTAGCTGTGTTATACACCAAGTAATTTACTATCATGTAGACTTTACAGGGGATCCAATGATACACCAAATTGCAGAGACACACATGCACATAGACAACTTTACCCAGTTTCGCAGAGTCACATGGATACACACAAGGCCACACAAACTCACACAGGTGCACAGAGTCTCTTGGGGAGCTACATAGGCCTTTCTGGAAACACACAGATATCAATCTGTAGCAGCTGGACCTGGTGGCTGAGGTCTGTAATCCCAGCACTCTGGGAGGCTGAGGCAGGAGGATCACAAGTCTGAGCCCAGCCTAGGCAATTTAGCAACTTAATGAGACCTGTCTCTTCTGCCTCAAAATCAAAAATGGGCTGGGGATGTAACTCAATGTGAATACTCTGGTGTCCCTTCCCAGTACCCCCCAATCAAAGTTATCCATAGCATAACCAAACAAAAGTCCTACAAACATGTCTAGACCTAGCTGGGCATGATGCTACCTACTTCTAATCCCAGCACCCTGGGAGGCTGAGACAGGAAGATTTAAAGTCTGAGCCCAGCTTGGGCAACTTAGGGAACACTTGCCCCACGGGGCTGGAGGAATGGCTCAGAGATGAAGCACTAACCTAGCAAGCATTAAGTACCTGAGTTCGATTCCTCAGCACCACATAAGCCAAGTGTAGTAGCATGTGCCTGTAATCCTTGCACTCGGGAGGCTGAGACAGGATTGCTGTGAGTCCAAGGCCAGCCTGGGCTCCATGGTGAGTTCAGGACCAGCCTGGGATACACAAAGAGACTCTGTCTCAAAAAATAAACAAACAAAGAAAACTTGCCCCAAAATATAAAGGGGGGACTGGAGAGGTGCTGGAGGAATAACACAGCTGTTAGAGCATTTGCCTAGCAAGCGCATGGCCCCCTCCTTTTTTTTTTTTTTTTTTTTTTTTTTGGTCTTCTTTTGTTCTGTTTTGAAACCAGGGATTGAATATTGAATCCAGGGCCTTGTGTGTGCCAGGCAAGCACTGTACTACTGAGCTATATCCTTGGCCCAGGGCCCTGAGTTTGATTCCCCAGAACCACATAAATCAGGCATGGTGGCACACACCTGTAATCCCAGCACTCAGGAGGCTGAGGCAGGAGAATTGTTATGTGGTCGAGGCCAGCCTGGGCTACAAAGTGAAACTCTGTCTCAGGACAAAAAAAAGAATAAAACAAAAGTTATTTAAAAAAAAAAAAGGGTTAAAGATGTAGCTCAATGTGAAGGCCCTGGGATCCATCCCCAGTGCCAGAAAGAGAGTAAGAGAGAGAGACCATTGGGCTGAGAGTGAACCACAGTGGTAGAGCTCTTGCCTAGCATACATGAGGCCCTGGGTTCCGTTCCCCAGGACACACGCACACACACACACACACACACACACACACACACACACACACACATCTACATTGTGCATACACACAGGGCACGCACAAGATTGTGTGCATGGTCACACGTACATTGTTGTAAACATAAGACAACTGGTTACATCAACACCCAAAGATGCACACAAACATTCCCAATTGATTGATTACTAATTGATTATCGATGGGGATGAACAGGCTCACCGGCAGCTGCACACAAAGTTACACACACACACAGACCCAGGTCTGGACATAGGCCTGTAGTCCCAGCTCTCTGGGAGGCTGATGCAGGAAGATCTCAAGTTAGAGCCCAGCTTGGGCAATTCAGGGACAATAAAAAGGGCCTGGGGTACAGATCAGCATGAAGGCCCTGGGCTCAGTCTCCAATACCATCCACACCCACTCAGGCAGCTCAGTCTGGCCAGGGTATGCTGTGGCCACTGCTCGTCTGAACTTAGGGAAACATTTCATTTGCAGCCTCCGGAGACCCACCCACCCTGGAAACCTGGCCCTGTCTCCTGAATGGGTCCTCTGTACGATGCCACGGGCCACCAGCAACACACAGCCATCCCCACGGTAGGTGACGGAGGAGGTAAGGCAGCCACACCAAATCCCTAGCTGAGCCTCCTATGCCGGGGCCACCTAGCTACAGGCCAGGACTCCCCCTACGTCACCCTCCGCCTGTCCCTACTGCTTCTAGAAGCCACTCCCCAAACCAGCCTGTGCAGGGGAAGCCAGAGGGGTCAGGCTTGGTGCTCCAGCTGGCTCTGGGTCTCCCAGCATCCCTGTCTAAGGCCATAACCCATGCCCCTCTGTGCTGGTCGACTGCCAGCCTACCCCAGGAGCCTCCTGGCTTTAGCCGCAAGCTCTCTCTGCAGCCTGGGATGAGGTCAGGCCATGCCCACCCAAGGCTCACGTCAGCGAATCCCACAGTTGTCACACCCTTCAGCTCCACACAGAGACACACGATCATTACCACAGTATCCCTCACGTATCGGCTCACACTCGGCTACACTGTGACATACAGAAATGCCAAACACCACTGCAATCTTTTCTGTGTGTATGTATGTGTGTTTGTTACCAGAAACTGAGCCCAGGACCTTCATGCTGGGCAACTACATCTCCAGCCCATTTTTTAGTTTTGATGTCAAGACAGCATTTTAGTAAGTTACCCAAACTGGGTTCAAACTTGTAATTCTCCTACTTCAGTACCCCAGAGTGCTAGGATTACAGGCCTGTGTCACCAGGCCTGGCACCATTGCTCTCTTCACAGCTCAGGTGACCTATGCCTTCACCCCACAGTCTCATCCATCCTCACAATGACCCAACATTCTGACCCCCACGTCGCCTCAATGTCACTCTGGCTGACAGGCCGCTGGCATCACACCCCTGCAGCCAACCTAATCATGTGGCCACAAGGAGTCACTGCACCACCGGGTCACAAGGAAGGGAAGCAGCTCTGACCACGGCACCCCAGTGTGTAGCACGCTCCTGTCCCCCTGATCAAGCACTAACCAACCCAGATTCTCTAGTAACGCAGCACACCCTCCCTGCCCGGGCATCAAGGACCAGGCAGCCGGCAGGTACAGGCTGCTGCTTAAAAGTCATTCTGACAGCACGTGCTTATGGTCTCTCTCTTGACAGGTCCCTATCTCACACACACTGCTACACAACACTCTCAGTCCCTGGACAGAGCTACAGTGAAACTGGGTGACAGCAGCACCCCAGCGACAAGGACATACTGTCACACAACAGTCACATTCCCCAGGGCCTGTCACAACATTGAGACAGTCTCTTTAGCCATCTCGAGCAGCCAGGCATGCTGACACAGCCCCCACAGTTGTCCCTAGGACACCCCTGACCCCTAAGTCTCACAGACAGGGACAGATCAAGGGCTGACAACCCCCTCTCTCGGCTACAGTTGGTGCCAGCAGAGCGGGGAGGGGCTGATGGAAGCGCAGCTGTTGGCAGTGGGTGCCAGCCCCCTACCTCATGAATATTCATTAGCTGGGGCTCTCCTGAACCTGTAGGGAGTCGGAGGTCCCCGGCAGCTGGGCGCCCCCTTCTGTGCCAGGAGGCCTGCAGGTGAGGGGGGGCTCGGCTAAGCCCACACAGTCCTCAGAACCCACACTCGCTTTACTCACATACAGATAAGTATGTGAACACAGACCCTCAGACACACAAAGAAATGTTTACACGAACTCACAATCGCACTCAACCACACAGTCATCCATCATCACACACACACACACACACACACACACACACACCAAGCAAGCACACACTATCACATGAACTCACAACCACACCCAAACCTCAGACATCCATCATATACACACATCCTCCAGGCATGGAAAGACAGGCACACAGCCACATGGTCACAGACATACTGTTACACTTAATGCCCATCATACACAGGGATGCAGACTCTCCCACACATATGAGCGTGGACACCCCAAACCACAACCATTTGTTTTGTGTGTGTGTCTGATAGTAGAGATTGAACCTAGGATCTTAATACTGGGCTACATCCCAGCCCTTTTATAATTTTGAGACGTCATCACTAAGTCACTAATGTGCCCAAGCCGGGCTCAAACTCATGATCCTCCTGCCTCAGCCTGCCCATAGTGCAGGTGTGCGGTGTGCACGTGTGTGTGTGTGTATGATACTAGGGTTTAAGACAGAGCCTTGACACTGACACACATCCCAAGCCCACTTTTTTACTTTTAATTTTGAGAGAGGGTCTCACCAAGTCACCAAGTTACTCAGGCTGGGTTCGAACTTTTGATCCCCCTGCCTCAGCCTCCCAGAATTCTGGGATTACAGGGCTGCATCACAGGGCCCAGCCTCAAGTACGTCTTAGAAAACATCCACGTAACCGTGCAGACATGGCTTACAAATTTACACAAATACAGTCCACAGATCCAAATGCCAACTCACATAGGTACCACCATCTCCAGTCACACACACACACACACACTCGCGCGCGCGCGCGCGCTACTCTCTGCCACCCTGACGTTCTATACAAACGGGACAGCGAGGCACCGAGCCGCTAAAGGACGGCCTCGCCTTCCTGCCCGGCGGAGGTGGCGGCGCGCGCCCCCTGCTGGCCCGCCCCGGCAAGGGCGGCGGTGGCGCGCCGGACGGGCACGCGCCTGACGTAACCATGGCATCCTCTTGGCACGCGTGGCCCGCGCGCGGGGAGGGCGGGGCGGGCGCGTTGCCATGGCGCCGGCGGGCTCCGTGAATGAGGCATTGTTCACCGCGGCGCCCGGCGGGGCTGCCCTGGACCCACCCGGACCCGACTGCGCCCGGCAGAGACAGGGAGACACCAGAGGGGAGAGACGGATCTGGGAGAGACGGGGAAGCGGTGCAGAGACGGAGGGAGACAGGGAACGGGAGGAGTCGGACCGGGAGAGGGGCAGCCGCGGGAGACAGCGACGGAAGCACAGCGCAGTCGAAGGGGCACTAGTGGGTGGGCAGGCTGCAGGGATCGCGCGGCCGGAGCGCCTGCCCAGCAAGCGCGGGGCCTGGAGTTCGACTCCCCAGCACCACTTAAGCTGGGCGTGAGGGCGCACACCTGTCATTCCAGCACTCGGGAGGCTGAGGCAGGAGGATTGCAGTGAGTTTGAGGCCAGCCTGGGCTCCACAGTGAGCTCAGGACCTGCCTGGGCTGCAGAGCGAGACTCTGTCTCAAGAAAAAAGAAAGAAATAGCTGTAAAACCTGAAAGAGGGAAAACACACACAAATGAGGAAGGATAGAGAGACGAGACGGAGGGGAGGCAGAGCTGGGAGCAACGTGGAGGGGACCCGGCTCGGCGCAAAGGGCAGGACAGTTCAGCCGGACCCACGCAGCGCACTGCGCCCAGAGCCGGGCCTAACGCGAGGGCCAGGCGAAGCGTGGGACCCTCAGAGAAAGCCAGAGGTGCCGGAGTGGGGCGACTCACCATCGGGGGAACAGTAGGGTGACCCACGTCCTCAGACATGGGGGTGAACGCAGAGGCCAGGAGGCGGGACCCACTCCTGGCTCTGCGGTCTCTGGTTCAGCTGCCCGGGCCCCATCCCCTGACCCTGGGTTGGTACTCAGAGGTTGTCCCCCACTCCACTTCCAGTGCTCGGGATGGAACCCCAGGCCTTGGGTTTGGTGTGGTTAATGGGAATCCAGCCCAGAATCTTCCCACTAAACCAGCCCATTTTTATTTCCAATTCTGAGGCAGAGTCTCATTAAGTGGTCCAGGCTGAGCTTGAACTTCCAATCTTCCTGCCTCAGCCTCCCAGAGTGCTGGGAATTACAGGCGGGTGTCATCACGCACACTTCTGTCCCACTAGTATAGGACATCAGCCACACACAGACCAGACCGTCACACCGTTATGGAGTTACGGTCCACAGTGACACCTCACACACGTGGTCACCGTCGCGCCTGTGAGCATAGTCATAGAGGCCACATGACACAAGAACACCGACACATTCGTGTGACAAGACATACGGGGACCCCTACCCTGCTTCACACTTGAGCACAGGACGCACACATGGCCCTATAGACACTGTCACATAAGGAATTTGTCACACTGTGGTCGCTGTCAGAAATGGCCACACAGCATCACACAGGCTCACTTCACAGAAACACTGTCACAAATGACCACCCCAGGCACCATGCCCCCTCTCCCTCACACCTAGGCACTTTATTTTATTTATTTTGGAGGTGGTGGTGATGGCACCAAGAATAGATCCCCGGGTCCTCACGCTGAGCCACATCCCCAGCTCATATTTTTACTTTCAATTTTGAGACAGCTGCTCACTAAGCCACTAAATTGCCTGGGCTGAGCTAAAACTTGTGATCCTCCTGCCACAGCCTCCCAGAGCACCGGGATGCCAGGTCTGACCACCAGGCTGGTGCTGGGTACATGGTTTCAAACACTGACTCCTCCTCCACATCCAAGTCCCCCTGCCAGGATGGAAGCTGTTACCAGGGTCTCTTTTGAGCGACTAAGGGGCATCTGAGAGCATGGGAGCTGACAGACATTAGTCCCTAGCAGAGAACAGGAGTGGAAATCCCACCCTGCCTCCCTTTGGAACAGTTGGGTCAAGCCAGGGTGGTCCCCTAACTCCTTCAAGTTCTAGGACAGCGCAGCCAAATTTGAGCCAAGCGCGCCCCCTGGCGGTTCTATGTAGTCTTGCATCCTTCCTTCAGGGAAGGACAAACTCCTCAATTACCTGGCTTCAGGCAGAAAAGACAGGAGTTGACTGCACGCATGCCTCTGAGACCTAAGTCCAGAAATGAGAACCTAGACACGGTATTCAGAGTCTTTAATCCAGATCCCAAAATGCAGAATCAAAATCCAGATTTTGAGCTGGGCCTGGTGGCAGAGGACTGTAAATCCAGCACTCTGGGAGGCTGAGGCAGGAGGATCCCAAGTTCAAGCCCAATTTGAATAACTTCGTGATTCGCTGAGACCCTCTCTCAAAAATAAAATGGGCTGGGGATGTAGCTCAGTATAGTATCACAAAAAAAAAAAAACACTTGGAGTTTAGGGACTTGGGATTTACTTCAGTGGCATAGTGACTGCTTAGCATTTGGTAAAGAAGGAAGGAAGGACGGAAGGAAGGAAGGAAGGAAGGAAGGAAGGAAGGAAGGAAGGAAGGAAGGAAAAATTTCTAGATTCCAGTAACACCAGATCCAGAATTCGTGTTCAAGAATGCAGAACCTAGAATCTAAAACCCAGCACCATAAACCAGAATCAAGAACCCATCCTCTGGAACGGAATCCACATATCTAGATTCAGTTATTCAGAAGTGGAATTCAGGACCTGGAATCCAGCTCTGAGAAAACAGAACCTGGCATCCAAAAGCCGGTCTGTGCGGTCTAGCGCCCTGAACCCTCCTCAGAACCCTCCACACCAAGGCCTGGCAGCAGGGATGGTGATGGCAGGATGAGCCGAAGGGACTGAAGCCCACCATGCCTGCCAAGCCTGCCCCAAATGCGTGCACACATGAGCACCTACACACATGCTTACCGCTCCACACAAATCCTACACACACATCCATGCCCCCAGACACACAGCCTGTCACTGTCAGATGTTCAGCACCACTCCCTCAGATCTCACCCACAACACACACACGATCACACACACACCCTGATACACACAGTCATCCAGAGACACATGGAACCACACCCAAAGACACATGCAAATCCACACTCCCAGCCTGCACCCAGCACATGCCAAGAACTGTGGCAGAGGCTAAGTGTGCACACACACATATGAAGCACACACACACTCTCCTGAGCACAGAGGAGTCCTGTGGCTTGGCAGCCACACAGCCCCTGGGAAAGGGACCCCAGGGATGGGGCTCACCCATCCCCACCCCAGCCCTCCCCGCCTGGCTGGCTGGCAGGCTTTAATACAGATGCCAAACTCATAATTGTAACTGAGGGTGACAGGGTCACCTTGAGCCCCAGATGCTCGCGCGGTGACAGATGGCGTTGGCAAACCTGATTAGCGGTCCCTGTGCCAGCGCCTGTGGCACCTGCCTCCCTGCCCCTCCCCCGCTCCCCCAACACTCGTCACCCACCCATTGTGGGGCCTGGGGGGCAGGGGGATGGCTGGCACTGCCCAGAAGGAGGCAGGGACTCTGGGGGACCCCTGGCACCAAGGTTCCCAGCTGGCTCCCCTGGCTGGCACAACTGAAGATGGATGGGAAGGAAGCAGGCGCCTGTGCCCCCCAGAAAGAGGTACTAGAGGGTACTGGGGCCGAGCTGCCCACTCGGTACTGAGCTCCAGAGGGGGTCTCCTGATGACCATCCCCCTCCCAGACCCTCTGAGCCATTGGGGCCACCTGCCAGGCCCATTCCCAGGCCTGGGCACAGCCTGCAGGGTCAGAGGTTGCAGGCTCCCATATTCTGCTGGCCCACCTGTTTCCTCAGGGCCCCTCCCGCTCCCCTCACCTGGAGCCTTCCTTCCCGGGCAGGAGCAGAGCCTGGGGCATCCTGGCTGGGTCCTCCCAACCCTGCGTTCCAGGGGGCATTGAGGAACAGTGACAGCACCACATGGTCCTGCCTCTGTGCCAGACGGGCCCATCTGCCAGAGCCCCGGTTCCAGCTGCCCAAAGCCAGGCTGTCTTTGCCCGCTGCAGACCCCACACTCCAGCTGGGGAGGGAGCACCCCTGATGCCTACACCTTTGCTCAGAGCCATCCTTTCCCAGGACACCCCAGTCAGAGGAGCACACGCACACACAGATGGGCCTGGACAACCTTTATGGCTCTGGTGGAATACCACGGGCACGGGTAGCGTGGGAGTCAGGTGTAGGGGGTGACTGGAGAAACCACAGCCAAAGCTGGAGGCAGCTGGGAATGCATGGGGTCTGACTCTGGCTAGGAGACCTCTGTAGCTGCCTGCGGTCTTGGTTCTGCGGTGTCCCGAGAGCCTAGAATCATCTCTGCGACTCCTAGTCTGGGCGGAGCTGTCTGTCCTTCCTGCAGCTGGGAGTGTGTCTGACTCATCCTCTAAGAAGAAGTTCATCTGCTGGCTAAGACCTAAATCCCCTGCGAGATGCAGTCGTACACATCTGTCTTCTCAGCACTTTGAGAGGGCAGGATCCCCGAGTTCAACTTGAGCAACTTAGTGACTTAGCAAGACTCTGCCTCAAATTAAAAAAAAAAAAAACAGGCCGGCCTGGAGGTGCTGGTCTATAATCCCAGCACTTGGGAGGCTGAGGCAGGACTGCCACGAGTTCAAGGCCAGCCTGGGCTCCACAGTGAGTGGTGAATTTAGGACCAGTCCAGACTTCAGAGTAATACCCTGTATCAATTAAAAAAAAAAAAAAAGGTTGGGGGCTGGAAGACTGTCTCAGCAGTTAAAGCGCTTGCTTAGCAAGTGCTATATTGTCAAGCGCTAAGTACCCGAGTTTGATTCCCCAGCACCACATAAACTGGGCGTGGTGGCACACTCTTGTGATCTTAGCGCTTGGGGAGGCTGAGGCAGGAGGATTGCCCTGAGTCCAAGGCCAGCCTGGGCTCCATAGTGAGTTCAGGACCAGCCTGGGCTACAGAGCGAGACCCTGCCTCAAAAAAATAAAAATAAAAAAGGCTGGAGATATAGCTCCAGCATAACAGCTCAGGGTTTTATCCTCCAGCCCTGCAAATAAAATAATAATCACGGGATGAAGATGTAGGTCAGTGACAAAGCATTTACTTGCCGGGCACAAATAAGGCCCTGGGTTCTGTTTCCAATACTGGTAGAAGAATTAAAACAACAACCCTTGTGTGACCTTGGCACCCGAGCGCTACCTCTCAGGGCCCCCGTTACCTCGCCTGTTGAATGGCGCAATGCTAACCTTACCTCCCCGGGCTCCTGGAGGATGAATTCACAGGGTCACGTGAGGGAGCACCTGTCAAACGCCTCGCTTGCCCTGGCACATGGCGAGCGGTCACTAAGCACCTCCTCTGTCCACCTGCAGTCTAACTTCCAGGCTGGGTCCCCCGGAGCAGGTGGGGACTATGCGGGCCTCTCTGTCCCTGCAGCCCTCGTCTTTTGACCTAACGCGCTCCCTCTGAGCTGGTGTCCTTGATACGTGTCCACATGTCCAGCTGCAGAGATGAGTTCACAGCTTCGGGCTGCACTGACAGCCCCCCACGAGCACGGTGGACGTCCTCATCCTCCGCGGCGGAGAGGCCGGGCTGGCCCCTCGGCACCACAGGGCCAGGCGTGCCCAGCGCTTCTGAGTGGGCACACAGCTGTTGCAGAGGACGAGAGGCGCGCGGGCCGGGCCGGGGACGTAGAGGGAGGAGCACTGACCAAAGCAGAGGTGATTGTGGATGCGGGTGGCTGTGCATCCAGGCCGGGAAAGCACCTGCAAGCAGAGGCAGGCAGGTGGGTCAGGACCCAGGAGCCTGGGCTGCAGCAGCAAGATAATCATCCGCCACTTCCACCCTCCTGAAGAAGCACAGATGTTGCAGCCAGGATTCTAATTCTGACTCTGCCTTGTCCCGGCTGTATGGCCTCGGGCAAGTGACTCAACCGCTCTGGGTGGGCCTTTCTCTTTTTCCTTCTTGTGGTACTAGGAATCAAGCTTAAAGCCTTCACAGTGAGCCACATCCCCATCTCATTTTGATCTTTGATTTTGAGAAAGGGTCTTGCTAATTTGCTAAACTGCCCATGCTGGGCTTGAACTTGGGATCATCCTGCCTCAGCCTCCCAGAGTTGCTGGGATCACAGATCTGAGCCACCAAACCTGGCTGGTCCTCTCTCTCCTCATCTCTAAAATTAAGGAAATTCAAACAGAAAAAGAAGAAATTAGGCCAGTGGTCCCCAACCTTTCTGACACCAGGGACCAGTTTAGGTGAAGACCGTTTTCCCCAGGGACTGGTGGAGGCTGGGGGTGTATTACCTGTCACCAGGACAGCTCTGAAACACCAGCCAGTAGGAGCCTGAGAGCCGCGGGAAGCAAAGTCCCACCTCCCAAGCCCACAGGCCGCTAGGAGCATTGCTCACAGCTCATCTGCTCAAAGCTCGCAGTCCTTTCCAAGGTGCTGGTCTGTGGCCCAGGGTTTGGGACCCCTGTAGAAGGCCCTCAAATAGAAAGCTTTTTTTTTCAAGGAGTCAGTTACCCGGGAAACAGATTATAGAGTCACTCAGGAGACCACGACAAGAATGTCTGGGCCCTGGCAACAACAGAAAGCCACTATGATCCCTAGGGCCAAGGAAGGCTAGCTAGGCCCAGTGGCAATCTGGGAGGCTGAAACAGGAGGACCACTAGCCCGAGCAACTTATATTTAGTAAGACCTTCTTCTAAAATCGAAAATAAGGGGCTGGAGGAATGGCTCAGCAGATAATGCACTTGCATAGAAGCACTAAGTCAAGCACTAAGTACCTGAGTTCGATTCCACAGCACCCCTATAATCCCAGCACTCAGGAGGCTGAGGCAGGAGGATTGCTGAGTCCAAGGCCAGCCTGGGCTCCATAGTGAGTTCAGGACAGCCTGGGCTACAGAGCAAGACCCCCTCTCAAAAATAAATTAAATTAAAATCAATTTGGGATGTAGCTGAGTGTAAAGGCCCTGGGTTAAATCCCCAGTACTGCAAAAATAAATAAAACAAAACAAAGTAGCTGGTAGCTCGGCCCCATGGCACAGACCTGTAATCCTAGTGCTCAAGGAGGCTGTGGCAGGATTGGAAGTTTGAGCCCAGCTTGGGCAACTTGGCAAGACCCTCTTTCTCTTTCTTTTTCTTTTTTCTTTTCTTTTTTTTGAGACAAGGTCTCACTCTACAGCCCAGGCTGGTCCTGAACTCACTATGGAGCCCAGGCTGGCCTAGAACTCATGGCAATCCTCCTGCCTCAGCCTCCCAAGTGCTGGGATTACAGGTGTGTTCCACCACATCCAGTTTATGTGGTGCTGGGGAATCGAACTCATGGCCCTGAGCTTGCCAGGGAAGCACTCTAACTGCTTTCACCGCTGAGCTCTTCCTCCAGCCTCAAGAACCTATTTCAAAACAAAAAATAAATAAATAAACTGGCTGGGGATAAAGGACCTGGACTTGATTCCCAGTACCCCCCCCCCCAAAAAAAAAAGGGAAAAAAGGCTGGGAGTTAGCTCCACAGTAGAGTGCAAACCCCAGTATCAGAAGAAGAGGGCCTGGGAACTTAGCAATTAAAGCACTTGCTTAGCAAACACAAGGCCCTAGGCTCAAGTCCCTAGCAGCACATAAACCGGGCATGGTGGTGAATGCCTGTAATCCCAGAACTTTGGAGGCTGAGGCAGGAGAACTGCTGTGAGTTCTAGGCCAGACTGGACAAGATCAGCATGGACTATACAGTGAGATACTGTCTCCAAAAAAAAGGAAGGAAGGAGAGGAAAAGTTAAGTTCCTGTTAAACTACAGACCGAGAAGCCCTCAATCTTCCCCACAGCTGCCTGTCCACACAACCCCTTGGAGCCACTGTGGCTCCCAGAGAGGGTGTGCCCTTGGCTCCAGGCTGGCGTCGCTTCTGCTCCGTGCAGCGTGCCTGGGTCACCAGGGAGGCCTGGGGACGGTAGGCAACAGAAGCAGGATTCGGGCCAGGGCAGCCAAGCGACGACTACCCCGTCAGCAGCAGTCGGGGTGGTGGGTCAGGTGTGGAGGTTCACACTCAATCCCAGCCCTCTGGGAGGCTGAGGCAGGAGAATGGCAAGTTCAGGTGCAGCCTGAGCAACTTAGCAACACTGTGAGAACTTGTCTCAAAATCAAAAATAACCAATGGGCTGGGCATGGAGCTTGGCGGGAGGCCCTGGGCTTGATCTCCAGTACCTAGGAGGAAATCTTCCCGCGCTCTCTGCACAAGCTGAGACCCAGCCCTCTCCTGCCCCCACCACTCACCTGTATGAAGGGCACAGCCTTACACCTCTCCTGGGTCACTTCGTCGGGGTCCAATGGCAAAGACACCGCAGCAGCCACTTTCTGCCCAGGCTGCGGCCCACCCACCCTCTGCCGCCTGGTGTCCTGCTGGGCCAGGAAGGCCCTCCAGCTGCCGAGGGCAGGGGCTGGCACCAAAACATCCAGAGCTCGGCTCTGGTTGGCTGTGGCCCAAGACTGCCGCGGGGAAGCCCAGGGTTCAGGCCTCCCTGAGCCCTCGGGCAGCCAGGCCCCGCTGAGCAGGCCCAAGAGAGCGGTCAGCCGGCCAGCACGCATCTGCTTGGCTGTTGTCTGTCGGGACTGAGCTCAGGGTCCTGGGCAGTTGACCCTGCTGTCTGGTGACCGGGGTTGGGCCCTCCAGACCGGCTTTTAATCACTGGGCAGCCCTGGCGGTGCCTCTGTAAACTCAGCGGGGGGAGAAGAGTAAACCAGACCTGCTGAGTCCTGCAGCTCCCCCCGCTGCAGGGGCCCGCGGGGACCAGGAAGGACAAACCTAGCCAGCAAGACTGGCACATGCCTGTCATCTCAGCTACTCTGGAGGCTGAAGCAGGAAGTCGAAAGTATGAGGTCGGCGAGCCAGACATCGTAGTGCAGGCCCGTGATCCGAACATTCTTCCAGGCTGAGGGAGGAAGACAGCAAATCTGAACGCGCCTGGGCAACTCTGTGACGTGGTGAGAATCTGGATTATAAGGCTGAATGTGATGGCCCACGCTCGGAATCCCAGCACCGGGAGGCTGAGACGAGAGGATTGCTGGGACTTTGAGGACAGTCTGGGCTAGCTACTCAGTGAGCTCAGGACCAGCCCAAACTGCGGAATGAGATTCTATTTGGAAAAAAAGGAAAAAGAAAGAAACAGAAAAGAGGTCTGGGATGTAGCTCAGTGTCAACACCCTGGATTCAATTCCCAGCACCCTCCCAAAATACAAAACAAGCAAAGAAAACCTCAAGCAAACAAAAAATCTGCAAAGACCGAGGCAGTGCCAGGACCTGGAGGGTGGGGGCTGCCTTCGCTTCTCCACTTAACAACTCGCACTGAGCATGCAGCCGGCTCTCGGGTTCCAATCCCGACATCACCATCTTGGCTACGCAACCTCAGGCAAGTCTTTAGCCACTCTGGGTCTCAGTGGCTCCTTCTGTGAGGCGGAACCGACGCCTGCCCCTACCTCGTAGGGTCTGAGCATTCAATATAATTGGGGCCAAGAGCTTCAAAAACAGGCTGACACCCAGGAGCAATATAAATCAGTGACTGAATTTTTGTTTCCGAGCGAAGCCAGGGCCTTGTAATGTGCTAAGCAGGCGATGTATCTCCGAGCAACACCCTCTGCCTCAGTCAGCTGTGATTAGCACGATAGCTGCTGTGGTTTTTGGAGACCAGGCATAATTCTCAGCCCTCAAGATTCAAGGGTCCTCATAGAAAGTGTAACAAGTGTTACATCATGGGGTGGAAAACAGGCAATGCAACATAGATGAGAAGGCTCTGGAGGCTTCCGTATTCAGGAGATGTCACGGTGCCCACGCGCAGCGGTGCAGGCCTGTGATCCCAGCACTCAGGGAAGCTGAGGCAGGGAGGTGGCAAGTTCGAGCCTAGTCTGGACAAATTAGGGACTTAGCGAGACACTCTGGAGATAAAAAATAAAAGAGACTGGGATGTAGCTCAGTGTGAGGGACCCTGGGTTCAAACACGGACAGAAAAGGAAAGAAAAGGAACTGTTCTTACCTTTGGGCATGGTGGCACAGGCCTGTAATCCCAGGGACTGGGGAGGCTGAGGCAGGAGGATCACAAAGTACAGCCCAGGTTAGTCAGATTTAGCCACATCCTGTCTCAAGAAAACAATTTTTAAAAAGGGCTGGGGATACAGTTCAGTGTGGAACCCTCAGGTCAATCCCAGTAACACACACACACACACACACACACACACACACACACACACACGTGCAAGCACACACAAGGAGAAACGGCTCACTGATTTCCGTGTTTATCCGCAAAAAAGACTAAACAAAAATCAAAACCCGCAAACAAAAGACATTCACACGGAACGCGCTCCCCCGGGGTCGAGGCGGGCTTTTGTCCCCAGGGAGGCCGGGAAGCCCCCCCACGAGGTGACAGGATCCCGGAGGCCCGGTGTGGCTCTGGAGGCCGTGGGAACAGCCGGGGAGGCCGTGGGGAGGCTGGAAACGCAGCGCGGGGCCGGAGCCGGAGGCACCCCGGGGCGCGCACCTCGCACCCACGTGTGGAGCGGCGAGGGCGTGGGAAGCGGCGCGGGGGGAAGGGTCGCTTCCGCGCGACGCGCTCGACCCCTGGCGGCGGCTCCCGTCGTCGTCTCCCACCGGATTGGGCGCGCGAGCCTCCGGCGCCTCCCAGGTCCCGCGTGCGCCCCGCAGTCCGTTCCCCACGCCGCGGCCAGGGGGTGCCCGCGAGCAGGGCTCCCGCACCCCGGCTCGGCGCCCGCGTGGCTCCGTCTCCCCGGGCCGCAGGCCGGGCCACAGGCCGGGCCACCTCCAAGTCACGTGCGATGCAGTAAATCTCACTGTGGTTGTACTGAACATAAAATATGCGTGCCACCCGCCCGTTGGTCCCTTAGCAGCCACCTCAGGAGCAGACACAGGACTCGGTGCCATCCACAGCTCCTGACATCCGCTGGGCACCTCGAAGCAGCCTGCACTGGCCTGTGCACGTCTGTGTGGTGCCCGGGTTGAGCCCAGGGCCTTCACACAGAACTGCACCCCCAGCCAATTTTTTTTGTATTATATTTTATTGTGTACTGTAAGACAATCTCACTAGACTGAAAATAGCCTATACTGGGCTCGAACTCGTGACCCTCCGCACCAGGCGCCCCATCACACCACCAGCACCAGCTCTCCCCTGTTCACATCTTCCCGTCTCCTGGTTTAAAAACAACCCATCTCAATCTATCTATGCCTTTTCTCTGACTCTTGCGTTTGGTGTTTTGTTTTAGTTTTCTTGAGACAAGGTCTCGTGCTCTGTAGTCCAGTCTCAGAGCCCTGGCGCCACCACTCCTGGGTTATGTGGTGCTGGGGAATCAGCCCAGGGCCTTGAGCGTGGTAGGCAGGCGCTTCAAGGGCTGAGCTAGTCCTCCAGCCTCTGACTCTTCTTAAGTGATTTTAGACAATGAAGTAAATGTAGATAAAAGTAACAAAACATTCATGTCTAAATGACTGTAAGAACGAAAATGTGGGAGGCGGGACTGAAGAAATAGCAGAACAGCTTAGACACTTTCCTAACAAGCCCAAAGCCCTGGGTTCGATTCCCCAGCACCACATATCGGGAATAGTGGTGCACACCTGTCCTCCCAGCACTTGGAAGGCTGAGGCAGGACTGTCCTGTGTTTCAGGCCAGCCTTGGCTACACAGTGGAAACCAGCTTGGACTACAGAGCAACCTTGTCTCAAGAAAAAGAAAATAAAACACGACGATATCCTCATCTCTGACTCCACGAGCTCTCGACTCTCAGTTGCCATCTAGTCTGTGAAGTTTGCCAAAATGTATTTATTCAGATGTGGTTGGTGGTGTCATTCTTTTTTTTTTTTCTTTCTTTTTTTGGCAGTGCAGGGGATGGAATTAACAAGAGTTCGACCACTGAGTGTCACCCTGTGACCCGCTGGAGAGATTCTGTCCACTTGAGGTAATTGGGAGCCACACCTGGATTAGGGTTTGGGAGTCACGCCTAGATAGGGAATTGGGAACCAGCCTGGATTAGAGTGTGAGTGATTTGTGGGCCAGCCAATGAGGGAAGAGCACCCACCCAATTGTGGGAGGGCCAACTGGGACTGGAACTGCATAAAAGGAAGATGACCCTTCTTCACAGCTTCCTCCTCTGGCAAAGCTCTCGCCTTCCCGCTTGCCTACAGACGCCTACTAGCTGCCCATCACAAATCTTCCTTGCGCCTGTCTGCCCGTCGCTGATCTTCAGGCTCGGGTCTTCACCACTGTTCTTCGAACAACCGAGATCCGCAGCAGACGCTCGTCGGCTGTCCTGTAGCCCAGTTGGAGTTCTACTTTGTGGCTTGTCAGCCATCGGATCCTCCAGCTCTCACACGTGCAGGCCGCCATCTCGGACTGTATCTCCTTGGATCTGTAAGCCTTCCAAATAGATCCTTTTTGTATAATTTCTGTAAATTCTGCCTTTTGAAAGAACCCGAGCTAATACACATTCCCAATTCTCTATTTCTTTCTTTTCTTTTTGAGACAGGATCTCTCGTTGTAATCCAAGCTGGCTCTGAGCCCACTATGTATTCCAAGCTTGTCTCAAACTCAAAGCAATCCTCCTGCTTCAGCCACCCAGATGCTAGGTTACAGGTGTGCACCACCAAGCCCACCTAAATTTTCTGTAGTGCTGGGGAATCAAACTCAGGGCCCTGCACATGCTAGGCAAGTGCTTTAATCACTGACCTACACCCCGACCCTGAAGCGCTCTATTTTTATTATTTTTTGGCAACATCATTCTAGTTTATGTCTCTAAGAATTGCACCACTCTAGGGACCGCTTCTAAGTGAAATCACGGAAAATTTGTCCTTTATGTCTGCTTCTTTAACTGAACTTGTCTTCACAGTTTAATGATATTGGAGCCTATGTTAGCCCTTCCTCCATTGTGTGTACAAACCACATTTTTTAGACAGGATCTCCCTTTGTAGTCCAGGGTGGTCCAGAACTCACTATGTAGCCCAGGCTAGGCTCAAACACATGACAATCGTCCTGCCTCAGCCGTGCCTCTAATCCCAGCAATTGAGAGGCAGAGGCAGGAGGACTGCTGTATGTTTGAAGCTAACCTGGACTACACAGTAACTGCAGGATCAGCCTGGACTATAAAGCAAGATCCTGCCTCAGAAAAAGAATGCGGTTCATATACACAATGGAATATTACTCAGCTTCAAAAAGGAGGGAAGTCTGACAAGAGCTCTGATATGAATGAACTACGAAGACATGGCCAATGAAAAAAGTTACTTACAATAGAACAATATTTTTTTGTCTTTTTTTCCTTGGGGGGGGGGGCTTGTTTTTTAGGTTTGGAACTGGGGACCGAACCTAGGGCCTTGAGCGTACCAGGCAAGCGCTCTGCCATTGGGCTACATCCCCAGCCCAAGAACAATATTTATATTGGACTTCTAATGGCTCAAAGATCTATGGGACAGGAGACAGTTGCAACTGTGGCTCCTTATTGTCATGCCTTTTGTTTGTATTTAAGTTTGTAAATTTTTCATTATCAGGCTCCAGGAACAGCACAGTGGTTAGAACATGGGCCCAGAAAGTGCAGGGTCCTAGATTTGATTTCCCAGCACCACATAACCAGGTAACCAAGGCGTGGTGGCGCACACCTGCAATCCCAGCACTCGGGGGATGGAGGCAGGGGGACTGCTGTGCACTCAAGGACAGCCTGGGTTACATACTGAGTTCAGGAGCAGCCTGGGCTACAGAGTGAGACCATTTCTAAATAAATAAGTAAATAAATAGTGAAATATGCCAGGCTTGATAGCACAAACCGGAATCCCAGCCTCTTGGGAGACAGAAACAGGACGGCCCTGTCCAGAGTGTGAGCCGCTCTGGGTAACTCAGCAACACCTCATCTCCCCTATACCTTGCATCCCCCGGCCAAAAACAAGTGAAACATGAGTTCACAGTAGAGCATACAACACACACTTAATAAAACAGTCACATACAACTAAAAGGATCGTTACTACTCAGGAGTCACTGCCTCCCTGGCCCATCAAACTAGGAGTGGAAGCGTGTGCCTGTTATCCCAGTGCTCAGGGAAGAAGATGGTAGGTTTAAGCCCAGTATGGGTAATTCAGCAAGATGCTGTCTCAAAATAATAAACTAAATAAAAGTGTGGGATGTGGCTCATTGCATAAGTCCTGAGTTCAATCCCCAGTACTGGGGGAATAAAGGCCAGAACGGTGGCACACATCTGTAACTCCAGCATGTTGGAAGGCAGAGGCAGAAAGATCTCAAGTTTGAGTACAGCCTGGAAAACTTAAGTTACTTAACAAGTCTGTCTCAAATTCAAAACCAAAAACTATCTGCGGATATAGCACAGTGCAAAGGCCCTGGGTTCAGTCCCCCAGTACAGCAATAAATAAATGAATAAATAAACAGATGAAATTTAGACCCATGTATAGAAAAGCAAACAAAACTGGAAATCCTAGCTAAGTGTCTTATTTCTAACAACCCCCCCCAAAAAAAAAAAAAAAAACTCTGACCTCCACCTAGATGCCCCCTCTTGCCCCCTCTCCTCTACAGGTCTCCCATTCCAACACCAGAAAAGGCATTGCCTTGCTTCTCATTTCATTTACTTTGTTTCTTGTTTGTTTGGTTTTTGGTTTTTTTGGAGACAGGGTCTCGCTCTGTAGCCCAGGCTGCTCCTGAACTCACTAAAGAGCCCAGGCTGGCTTTGGCCTCAGGGCAATCCTCCTGCCTCAGCCTCCAGAGTTCTGGGATTATAGGCATGCGCTACTATGGCCAGCTTATGTGGTGCTGGGGAATCGAACTCAGGTACTTAGCGCTTTAACTGCTGAGCCATTCCTCCAGCCCTGGGCCGAGGATTTAGCTAGTGTGAAGGCGCTGGGCTGAATAACCAGCACCACAAAAAAATAAGAATAAAATATATACACATCAAATTTTAAAATGTAAATAAAAACATTTAATGTTATCAACAGCATTTATGTAAGTGTTCAAAAATTTAACTGGCTTTTTTTTGTTTTCTTGAGATAGAGTTTCACTCTATAGCCCAAGCTCATCCTGAATTCACTATGAAGTCCAGGCTAGCTTTGGACTCACGGTAATTAATCCTCCTGCTTCAGCCTCCAACTGCTGGGATCACTGGTGGACACCACACCCAGCTGATGTGGTGCTGGGGAATCGAACTCAGGGCTTTGTGCTTGCTGGACAAGTGCTTTAACCACTGTGCCATTCCTCCAGCCCCCCCAAACTTCACTGTTCTGAACCAGGCCACGCCTTGTATCTCAGCACTCGGGGAGGCGGAGGCAAGTTCAGGCCAAGCCTGGAAAATTAAGCAAAGTAGACACAGTGAGGCTGTCTCAAAATAAAACAAACATGCACTTAGGATGTAGCTTAGCGAGAAGGCCCTGGGCTCAATTCCCAGTATGGCCACAAACAAAAGGCAATAAAAACTGTTCTAATCTTAAATTATATTTTTTCTTTCCTTCAGATTGTGCCACACCCTCAGCCTATTTACTTTTGACTTTGAGACACAGTCTCACTAAACGAATGGCTAGAACTCGTGATCCTGTGAGGGCTTCCCCAAGTGCTGGGACTGGGCCTGCGCTGCCAGTCCAGGCTGTCAGTATTTAATTTTAGACACAAAGATAGTGCTGAGGGTGAGGCTCAGTGTTTGAGGTGCCAGCCTAGCACACTCAGGGCCCTGGGCACCATTCCCCAGCAACACAATAATCAGCTGGAGGTGGTGGTGGTGCACACCTATAGTCCCAGCACCCAAGAGGCCCAGGCAGGATTGCCACTGAGTTTGAGGCCAGCCTGGCTACATGGGGCAATCAGGATTGGCCTGGACTAGAGGGCGACCTGACCTCCAAAAACCTAATAAGTTAATTAACCGATAAGTCAATCAGAAACCAATAAATCAACAAAAGGCAATATGTAAACAGACCTTACCACTGAAATGTTGACATGTTTGAAATTGTAAGGAGGGCTTGCCTGGCTTGTGTAAAACTCGGTTCCACCCCAACACAGAAGGAAATGAAACAAGACTTTAAAATAAACCGTCAAATGCTATTTTAGAAATATAAAATTAAAATACTACTTTCATGACTAAGCAAAATTTAAAGATGCATTATCAGACGTTAGTAAATACGCGCGCACACCCCTTCACTGTCAGAACCGAGGCCCCGCCCCGCCGCCGCTTCGGCCCCGCCCCCAGCCCCGCCCCCAGCCCCGCCCCGGCTGCCGCGCCAAGACCCCGCTGGACAAGATGGCGGCGCTCATGTGGCAGGCGCGGGCCGGCTTGGGCTGGAGCCGCGACTCCCACGGGCACCGGGTGCGGCCGCGCCCGCGCCGCTCGCCGGGCCCTGCCGGCCAGTCCCCGAGGGGCCGCTGTCGCCGCGGTGCGCGCCGGGCCGCGCTTTGCGGCGAGGGAGCTCGCGCCGCCGACGCCGCCTGGGCGGCCGGCCGGGTCGCCGTGGCCGTCGCCGGAGCCCGGCGACCCCCTAGGCGGGGCAGCGAACCGCCGCAGAGGTGCGTGTGTGCGGCGGGCGCCACGCTGCCCGCGCCTGGCGTGCCCCGGCGCCAGCCGCGCGGGCCCTGCAGGCTGACGCTCGCCAGCGGACGACGTCCGGGTGAACCCTGCGGACCCGCCGCGCGCATCTCTCCCCGGCTTACAGGGTCTCACGTTGCAGTCCCGGCCAGGCCTGACCTCACTGGGGAGCCCAGGCTGGCCTCTCACACGCAGGAACGCTCCTGCCTCCGCCTCCAAGCGCTGGCATTACAGGCGGGCACTAGGACGCCGAGTGGCGAAGCTCTTGATGTGTGCAGGGCCCTGCCTCGGCCATGAAGGCTGCAGCATGAAACAAAACAGGGTAGTTTCACATGGCAAAGGGGGGCAGGACCGCGGAGAGTCCGTGCTGGAGGGGCCCGAGGTGTGGCCCAGTGGTCAGAGCACTTCCTTGTCGTGCGCTAAGGCCCGAAACCAGCATCAGAAGGCTACGGCAGGACAGCGGCCTCATGGCCAGGCAGCCAGGTCGACAGTGAGTTCTGGGCCGGTCTGGACTTCACAGACCATGTTTCCAAAGAAAAGAACACGCTAGGGCTGGAGGGACCGCTCAGAGGTTAAAGCGCTTGCTTAGCAAGCGCTAAGTGCTAAGTACCCGAGTTCGATTCCCCAGCACCACATAAACCGGGCGTGGTGGCGCACGCCTGCAATCCCAGCACTCGGGAGGCTGAGGCACGAGAATGGCAAGTTCAAGCCCAGTCCGGGCACCTTATTGAGATTCTTATCTCAAAATAAAAAACCCACACTGAGTGTGGTGGCACACACCTGTAATCCCAGGATTCTCGAGGCTGAAGCAGGAGGACTGTTGTGAGTTCTAGGCTGGTCTGGACTACATAGTGAGTTCATTATCAGCCTGGAACAGAGACCCTGTCTAAGGAAAAAAAAAAAAAAAAAAAAAAACTTAAATAACAGAAAAACCCCTATGTAGGCAAAACTGGCCATCTGGATGTCTCTGCCCCCTGAAGGAGGGAAGGGACCAGGTCAACTCACTGAGGAAGGGGATCACCCTCATTTTTGTACTGGGGTGGCCTCATACACCCACTAGCAGGTGCTGCATCACTGAGCTACACCCCCAGCCCTCACCCTCATTTTCGGGAGGAAACTAAGGCCTGAGGAAGTGGGTCAGGCACCCAGA